>JAZKJV010006344.1:0-453743 GCA_037367405.1 Ottelia alismoides | reverse complement strand
TATCACGGGACCTGTCATGACCATCAATGGTTCTTCTACGAAAGCATTAAGATGCTTATTGGATTGTAAGTATCCCTACCTAAGTGTATACTTTATTTTTTTAATATGAATGCATTTGGTGTTTTCAGAATCGGACCGAACCAGTCGACTCGATCGATATATACTATATAGGGGAGCAACTCCTTTGTTGTCCATGGACTACACATAGGTTGATGTGTCCCTTCAACTATTTTCTACAAAATGTCAATCAAAATTTTAACATTACAGATTGAAAGTATGTATTTTAATATATGTGTATATCAAATTTCATCTTTATAACACAACCATAACCCTATCACCTTAATCAATCGTTTTAATTGGACTTTAAAGCCCTTTGGTACATATATAGATTAGAATAAGTATCAATTACGTCTTAATCACATACCCATGACCTTTCATCTTAATCAATCAAGATTAATTGGACTTTAAAGACATTTGGTACAAACATAAATTATAATAAGTACATTTGATTCTTGAGGAGTTAAATTTTTTTATTAAGATTTTGTAAAAAAAATACGGGCACATCAAAAACTATTATTGTCAAGGCACAATCCATGAGTTGCTCCCTTTAAATAGTGTCATTTTTATTAAATAAATTTTAATTTAGTTTTATTTAAATATTGTTGCCGGCACTTAAATGTATTTTGAGATGTATATTGTATACACTACAACATAATGGGCACGAATATGGATCGAGTTTCATCAAATGTGAATACAAATCGAATAGAGTGAATATGTATACGGGGATTGAATTAAGTTCGGATTCGAATATGTTTGAATAAATATAAATTATAAACATTATAACTATACATAAATACCTCAAAAAAATATTTTATACCAATGCCCCTATGAGATTTTGCAATTATAATTATGCTTATACCATTTTTTCAAGATCATTCCTGCCTCTATTTTTCATGGGCCAATTACTATAATCTTCCTCGGGTTAGTTGCAGTCCATTCGCCTTCAAAGAAACATTAATTTAAGGGCATAAGTGTAATTTTAACAAAAAGGAGGGGGTACAAGTATGTTTTTATTCTTCCTCCTCTGTCATCTTCTTCCTTCTTCTCTATTGCCAAGCTCTACCCCCATCCTCGATCTTCTCTACGTCCCCAACCCCCTCTTCCCTAACCTCCTCCTCGACACACCCACGCCTCATTATCATCATTATAAACCCTTGGACATCTTGCTGCTAAAAATAACCTGTGAACACTATGCCGCTAACCTCCAAATTGTCATTGCTTAGTGATTGCTACTTAAGCTGGAGGCACTTGCATCATTGGGTTTGGGGGCAAGGATGCCGCTAACCTCCAAATTGTCATTGCTTAGTGATTGCTACTTAAGCTGGAGGCACTTGCATCATTGGGTTTGGGGGCAAGGGAGGGTTTGATTGGATTTCAAGATTTTATTCTCTTGCTAAAGGTGATGTCATCTTTTCCCACATTCATGTCCCATATATGTTTATAAATACTTTTATTTATGCTCTTTTGCAGCCATGAAAATTATATTAGAACTATTAAGTTGATTGTTTCCTTGCAATACCAAGACTTTGAAGTATTGATCGATGAAATGAAACAATGTACCTATATCAAGGAAGATTTATGGGAGCTTCACTTCCATAATTTGATCAATTTATACACATAAGATTTATTGTTTGTGGGAGCAAGAAATGATGCTCTTCCTTATTGGAAAAATTATGACTTATTATGTGAGAGGCTAATTTCAATATTGTACTTAAAATTCTTATTTTGTAATATTGACACTTATGGATGATTTACTCATACATCTATTCCAAAAAAATGCATCTTAATCTCTTTTCCATTTTACATATTTTAATAATTTGTACAATAAGATTAAGTACATATGATACAACCCGCCGCGAAGCGCGGGTATGCATCCTAGTGTATATAATAGAAGGGTATATGTGTAATGAATGAGAAATTCGGGGCGCGAATAAAAATATCAGGAAGTTGGAGGACGTGTGTAAAATAGTCCAGGCTGTGTATATGCCCTTGCACATGCTCCAGTCTACAGGGATCTGTTTAAAAATACAAAAGTATGTGGGGCGATCTCCGCAAAATGCCCAGAAGTCTTGTACAAGCCACGTGAAGGCTCAGCAATTGAACCTGCGTGCAATATCAATAAGTAGTAGGTCTATCTTGTAATTTAGCCAAAATATCAGCGTGCACGTGCATAGTACGTGCACCGTTTACTGATTAAAGCGGTGGTCTGCGGGTAATGCGCTGGTTTTTGTCCAACTCATGTTCGTCCGATCAAAGTGGATCAAACGGTTGACGCGGATTGATGAGGAATCACCACGTGGATGAAACTCAGGCGTCCGATTAAAGGACGAAATCAACGATCTGCAATTAATATGGAATGGTTGTGTATTCTCCCCCAATTTGACTCTACAAGCGACGGTTCTGACTTGAGCAGCGAGATTTGTTCTTGTTCGTAATGATCAGCTTTAGGCGGTGGTTCTCAATGCAGTCTTTGCCATTAATTTCTGATTTTCATCTCCAATTACAATTTTGTGAAGCTCTAGAAGAAGTTATGCTCCAATACTCTTCGGATCGAGACGAAGACTGTGCTCCGATAATTCGCTTCCAGGTGAAGGTGCGCGTGTTAGATCGAGGAATCTAATTCTCCGGGTACTAATCCGATGTATCAACAACGGCTGTCTCTTAGATGCTTTGCATCCAGTTATGCAAAGTGAGATAATTGATCTCCAATTGTGCAATTGTCTAGATACTCAGTAGAGTTGAACTCGGCTCCGGATGCAATTTTTCTCTTCCAACTGCAGGTGCTGCACCTTCCAGGTATATGTCCTGCGAATATTTTCAAGTGGCTCAAGATTTTTATTCTCGGCCTGATGTTATATATGGAACAGATGGATTCAAAATAAACTTCAACATAATTGAACACACTTAATCCAACTTGCTTTGAAGTGAAACAGGGAATCTCCCTTGAATCAAGTCTAAAAAAATCTAGAATTGAATCTGGAAATAGATGGGGAGAATGAGGAATTCCAGCGAAAATGAGAGAATAGGGACTTAAACTCGGATCAGACTTGATATGCGATGATCAGATGCGACAGTACGTGAGGTAAAATGTATCGCCCGGTACGGATTGAGATCGGCGACAAAATCAGAAAACGTTTGTTACTATTTATAGAGATAATAAAGGAGACGATAGGGATTGAAGGGGAGAACGAAGAGTAGGAAAAACATAAGAGAAATAGGAGTCTAACCCGATCCACAGATGGACTATGGATGCGCCTGTTGTTGGAGCTGAAGCTCCAGGAATTTCGCCTCGACGGAGGTGCGAGACCTGTGGAGGCTCGACACGCGGCGGAGCTGCCCTCAACGCCGGTGCGGATTGTAGGTGAAATAATAAGATATAGGTATGAATGTATAAAAAAATAAGGATGGTTAGATAATACCGGATTTGATGAGACGAATCAACTTGCCGAGGCGTGCAAAATGCACTGACCTTAAGAATAGATTCGTACCTCCCACGGAAATTCCGAGGTGCAACCGGTACTGGTACGACTATCCTCCAAGATACAACGACGAGATCTCGAAGGGCGTGCACTCGTCAACGTCAAGATCGGTTGAGCAACAAAGATCCTTCCTTCGGAATAGACTCACTCAAAGGGAGAGAAGGGAAAGACAGATAGAAATGTTGTGTATTTTTTTCAACAAATTAATGAGCCACCGTATATAGGGCATGATGTCAAGATTCGTTATTCAGAATTTGTAACGGAAGGGAATTAAAACACCAACTAATTAGTGCTTTTGAATAATGCAAGCATTATAAAATAATTTTAAAAACGTTTGAACGTTTGCAAAAAAAACTCTAACGGATGAAACAATTATTATATTAATATAATAATTAAATGTAATGCACAACGTGCATGTACATGTATTATATTAATAATAATATGATAATTGTAATAAATGAAAGAAGAGTAATTACATCTCTAGGGAAACCGTAAAATCCAAATTGATTTCAATATATATTAAAGAATCGGGAATGGAGTTATATGCACTGCATGTAAATACCACATACAACGTATTTGTAACATTCCATTCTAGCACAAGAATAATAAGGAGATAGGTAATCAAGCATAAGTTTTCATGGTTGTATAATGAAAAAAACATAATATATGTATTTGAAATAAAATATCAACAATTCCCCACTATTTCAAATACCTCTTTTTTTTGAGTTATATCTTTTCATCCCCCACAATTTCAAAAAATAAAGATAATTATAAAAGAGGGATAAAAACTTAAAGACGACACTTGAAGGAACTCAAAAATGCAATGCATAAGACTTGGTGTCTTATCGACTATGAACCAAGACATAGAGAATATGAATATAGTTTCTAAAGGTTGGTGGAATAATAGTTCCTATGAACCAATTCTTTATTTGTGAAACCATTGACCCATATCTCACATTACATTTTTCTAATCTTTGTTGCTCATGCGGGTTGACTCGTTTTCGGCCATGCGTCTACCTGGATTTTCATGAGTGCTCTAGAGATTTTGCCCAAAAATCTCATAGGAAGCGGCCTCACCTCCACACCCAATAGGTGGATCATCATCAAGTGTATACTGCATTTACACACCACCCAATTTGGGCTATGACATCCATTAAGAACAAGTATGTTCAACCTCACCACTTATGATACTATCATATTGTACACCATAGGAATAGGGAATAACCGATAGTATCCTCTTAGTCGTCTAGTGAATTGTTTATCCCATATGAACCTTCTTCCCGAGATCTCCGTTCATGAAGGTTGGGTTCCCATCACTTCGACTATTGATTTGGGCACAATCCCATTCCCCTCGATGTACTCTCCACAAGCTTTTTGCTTACTGATTTAGTCAGAGGATTCAACCGAATTTAACTATGACTTCACATAATACATGGATATTATGCCATGAGATATCTCGTAATATTGTCTCTCAAAGAATATGCCTGGAGAATATGCATGCTTCTCCCATTATAAAATATTTTTAGCAGCATGGCTTCACAATAGAAATATTCATGACATTGGCTTCATCCAAATGGAAAGATTTGCTGCGAAGTTTCTCAACCACATCATCAGAATATGCCTTCTCTAGCGCAATGAAATCGGATTCATTATATATCAAGCAATGTATGCTCGCATGGTTGATTTTCCAAAAAAATAACTCCTCTAACAGAAGTAAGAACATATCAACTTGTATTTTTTCAACTTATCTCAATCAAGAATTGAATTTGCATCATAATATCCTTCGACAATGATAGAATCTCCATAGAGTATTAAATAATATCATGTCTCTTCTTTGAGGTATCAAATCATTCAAAATAGAGCATCTCACTTCTCTCTTCTGAATTTTGAGTATACCTGCATAACTTTCAACAACATATGAAATATTTTGTCTATGTATAAGACGGTCAATAATTACTTGTGCATATCTAATTTGAAGTTACTATTTTTTTTAACTTCAAATCACAAGAGATCCTCAAGAAATAGTATAATAAAAAACATGGACATTATGAAGATATAGTTTTTTTAAAATACAATCCAATAAAAAGAACATCATGTAAAGGTAAAAATGTGCTGAAATAGATCTTTTGATGCGGAGAGAGATTTTCACAAAAGCCTTTTATATTACAATCTCTCTATCCACGTTACATATAAAACCTCAACG
Source organism: Ottelia alismoides (assembly GCA_037367405.1). Taxonomy (NCBI): domain Eukaryota; kingdom Viridiplantae; phylum Streptophyta; class Magnoliopsida; order Alismatales; family Hydrocharitaceae; genus Ottelia; species Ottelia alismoides. The sequence goes on along the minus strand of JAZKJV010006344.1, from coordinate 448,001 downwards.
CATGTAACGTTTATAAAATCTTATCCGTTGTCATTTGAAATCAGAAGAAAAAAATCAACAACACGCACTTCGCCAACGTCGATCGAGCTCCTCAGATTTTTTTAAAAAAAAGATAAAACAAGTTTATGAGATAAATGATTGACAGCAAAACTCCCCCACACTTTTAAACATTTCAATTATAAATTCACAGCCACATTATAAAAAAATGCCGTCAATATTTTTTTCAACATTACGTGGAATCGTAAAGTTGCTCAACCATAACTACATATAAGACCATGTATTTGGATAAAAGAAATAGCAAACCCTCCGTATCTATTCTTAAGATTGTAAGTGAAATAATAAGATATAAATATAAAAATAAGGATAAATATATAAAGTAGGAGGGTTAGAAAAATAATACCGGATTTAATACGACGAGACGAACCAACTAGCCGAGGCGTGCAAAATGCACTGCCTTAAGAATAGATTCGTACCTCTCACGAAAATTCCGAGGTGCAACCGTACCGGTACGACTATCCTCTAGGATACAACGGCGAGATCTCGACGGGCGTGCACTCGCCAACGTCAAGATCGGTTGAGCAACAAAGATCCTTCCTTCGGAATAGACTCACTCAAAGGGAGAGAAGGGAAAGAGAGATAGAAATATTGTGTATTTTTTTCAACAAATGAGCCACCTTATATAGGGCATGATGTCAAGATCCGTTATTCAGAATTCGTAACGGAAGGGAATTAAAACACCAACTAATTAGTGCTTTTGAATAATGCAAGCATTATAAAATAATTTTAAAAACGTTTGAACGTTTGCAAAAAAACTCTAACGGATGAAACAATTATTATATTAATATAATAATTAAATGTAATGCACAACGTGCATGTACATGTATTATATTAATAATAACTAGTGTAAAACCCGTGCGTTGCACCGGGAGCTATATTTTTTGGGGTTTAATGCGATGATGAATAGAAATGAGTTGATTTATATTGATGTGCTTGCTTTAAAGAATGAGAAATTTAGAAAATAATTGAAGGTACCAGCATAAGAGTTCAACAACCTTCTCAAAGTCTAATCTATCAAATAGGAAAATAGAGAATCTCATTGTTGACGATGTGTATGAACATGTAAAAAATGTATATGATTATAGGATTTGCTAAAGATATATAAAGAAAAATGAAGTTGTGTCATGTCAATACCTTGATAGTGGATATTGATAAATGAGAATAGAAAGAGAAATTTGAAATAGCCTCATAAAGATATCCATAACAGGGCAAACATAATAGATGGACTGGGGCATTGAAGACAGAGCTCTAATATTTTCTTCCTCGACATCAAAGAGCAAAAATCATTCCCCATATTCCATTTATCTACACAAAATATATAAAAACATCAGGAAAATTCCATGCAATCATAATTCTCAAACATATTCCAAGTATTTATATCTTAATTTCAATAAAAAAGAATTAACTATACTTATCAGAGATTGTGATTGCTCACTTAATTTTCTCAAAATAATACTATATTAATCATAGACTACATAAGATTGCGAGCATGAGTTGGTGGTCGACGTTCGCTGTCCAAATCACATATCTCACTCACAACTAAACACTACAACCTACTCAAAGAAAGTAAACTAAAAGTTTCTCAAAATCAAAGTTGAATATATGAAATAAGGAAGATATCGATGATGTACCGACTTTCGGATGTATTGCTAAACCATACCGAAAGAGGGAAAATCTAAAATATGTCCAAAATTGAAGTGGTTTTGGAGGAGTTGGTCTCAATAGTGATTTCAGATGGGCTCTTGTGTGGTTAGTCGATGAATCTCCTTGCCAAAAGACCAAACAAACATATCAGTGATTGTGTACACCAATCCTTGGAGGAGTTGTCATCCCAATGTCCTCTATTGCCAGTAATCTGTGATTCTTGCAGTCGGAATCGACTAAACCCGTCTCTTGTGGAGGCAAAGAGGGGCTTTGTGTCGATCCATGTCGACGGAGTATCAGACAGAGGAAGTTTACGATTTAGGATTTCACCATAAAGAAGAATGTAGAACAAATCAAATAAACAAAGATGTACATCGGTGATAGAGGACCTTAGAGGAGTTGTCGGCCGAGCTCTCCAATCGACCACACGCCTGCGATTCTCGTAGGGTGCATTCCGAAGGAGAATCAAAAGGAAGTTTAGGTTTTAAGATTATAAAAAAAGGACAAAAAACCAAGTAACCCTCATTTTTTGATCATCGAACACCTCCACTGCAATCCATTCCTAACGTGTCAATATTAAAAAAGATACACGGCACATGTTAGAGGAAAGCACATGATATGGCATCTCATGAAAATTTCCACCGTACACATTATAAGAATGTCATGTTTACATTGAAATAAAACATACAAAATATCAACCAACCACTAGAGATGAAAACTGATCAGATACATATATAATTTGGATATCCATTAAGAAAATCATATCCTTAAAAATACGGATATGAATTCGAATAGGATATTTACCAAATCCTAATACGTATCGAATAAAAGTGGACCCAATAGGGATTGAATAAAGAGCCAATCCAAATATGAATCGAATAAAAAGTGAATACAAATATGGATCCAATAAACATAAAATCCGAATATGGACCTAATAAAGTCCACATATGGATACGAATTCTTATTTTTTTTATCAAAGTTCATAATTATGTAAAAAATGACAATAGAAATTAAATAAGCAGCATCATAATAAAAGTGAGCGTCGAGATGACACGTGTTCTTTATCCTTAGCAAAAAGAGGGATAGTGTTTCGTAACTTTTGTTCGTGCCCATCCCCAAACAAATGAAAATTTATTAATATCATTGACATAGTGTATTATATAAGAGTTTAATAGGGCTGCCCCTTCCGGGCAACCAACATGGCTGCCACCGCACCGTTTTCGGTGCTTTTTTTATTTTTATTTTTAAAAAATATCGCCATGTATATTCATCCCTATATTCCTCCTATATGCCATTCGAATTTCGTCAGAAATAGAGACTCCTACGACCTCCATCGAGACAATCATTTTTTAACGGTAACCGGATTTTTTAAATCGACACCATCTCGATGGAGGCCGTAGGAGTCTCTGTTTCTAACAAAATTCGAATGACATATAGGAGGGATATATGGATGAATATACATGGTACTATTTTTCAAAAAATAAAAAAAGTGCCGAAAACGGCGTGGGGCAGCCATTGTCGGCTGCCAGCAAGGGACAGCCCCATTAACTCATTATATAATATATAATACTAAATTATAATCTAATATATATAAAAAACAAAACATTTGCAATATCAACAAAAATAATGCTACAGGGCCGTGAACAGTATCATGTCCACGGCCCTTAATATTAACTAGTGACTTGTCATCTCGCAATTGAAAGTGCCATGTCCTTGCTGTTGGTTGAAGTCTCATCGCCAAACTTGCCGTCGCCTCGTTGGTGGTAGAAGTCTCATCTTCAAACTTGCCATCTCCGCATCCGTGGTTTCAGACTCGCCATCGTCCATTCTTTACCCTATTATATGTGTTGTCTGGTATGAGATTTTTGCATTTCATAAATGGAATTGATGTTAATTTCGTGCATTAATTTGTTTGATTGATAATGCATGCCATTAATGGAAGTGTTTACGTAATTTGGACATTGAACTGCTGAACATAAGTGGTTATTGTTACCATAAAAGGAATTATTATACTTGCTTATCAAATAATTTTGATTATTAGTAATATAATTAGTAAATGATGTTGAATATATACTCAAGAAATTAAATCTTAGACGTTTCATTCATCCGTTTTAAATTTTTTTTACTTCAATGTTACATTGAGTTTGTGGGATGATTTCAAATTAGCTATACTGTTAGCCCATGAAATCTATGATATCACGATCATCAAGTAAAAGTAATTAAACCCGATCTGATTTTTCTCGAGTCGATAAGAATGATGACGTCGTGATGACATCATCACCGGTCCCAACCGGTTTGGATCGACGGTTTGACCCGGTTGGACCAAACCGAAGACTGACCGGTTCAATGTTCGGTCTGGTTTTTAAAACTTTGACAACCATTGCACCAACTCCTCATTGTGGAAGTAACTGAAGTAACCGCCTCCTCATCTTCTTTTGCGTGCTATGCTCTGCCATGATTTGTTAGGTGATGGCAGGACTCTAGAATTTTTTGAAATCTAATAAGATCGAGATAACAGATTCAGGAAGTGGTTTGGATCTTGGAAGTCCATAAGGAAAAGAATAGGATCTGAAGGTGGTCAAGGTGCACGAAATTGTCGATGCTGCTACAAATGTCTCGACTCTAGCTCACAAACGTCCATCTCCTCAGATGCATCAGATAGCATCCTATGCGATCTTCAATGCGATCGCATATGATCAAATCGCATATGAGAGTCGGCCTTCATATAGCATCATATGCGATCGAAACAACTGTCGACGGATGCGGCAACTGTACAAGCAGGGTCAACAACGACAGTGGACAAAGGGGGAGAGGTTTTGGCAAAGGCGGTCGGAAAGATCCTCCTTTGACTTTTGGCACCTCTTGCCGAGACACGTTTTGACACGATGCCAAATGGGCATGTATGTATTCAATATATCATAGTTTTTATGGCAGTATTTGTTGCTGCCCATATATATGGGATATGGCAGCAACCCCTTGAAATGGAAGTGTCATGGATATGATGGGGCTGTCCCCTCGGGCAACCAACATTGCTGCCCCATCCCATTTTTGGCAAACTTTTTTTTGAAAAATATCGACATATATATTCATCCCTATATCCCTTCTATATGCCATTCGAATTTCGTCAGAAACAGAGACTCCTACGGCCTCCATCCAGACAGGGTCGATTTAAAAAATCCTGCGACCGTTAAAAAATGACACATGGATGGAAGCCATAGGAGTCTCTGTTTCTGACGAAATTCGAATGACATATAGGAGGGATATAGGGATGATTATATATGATTTTATTTTTCTAAAAAAATAAAAAAATTTGCCAAAAAAATGAGGTGAGGGCAGCCATGTTGGCTACCCCTAGGGGGCAGCCCCATTTTTCCCTAATAATAATAGCTGTGAACATATGGAAAGAAAAAAAGAATATGCACAGCCGGCTGCCTTTGTTTTTTTGTTACAATCCTGCTGCCGTTATTTTTTACCAGCAAAATACCAATTTCAATTTGTTGAAAAGATATTGTCCCACGTTAAAGCAAAATAAAAATTGAATTTTCTGCGGGAAAATTAATATCATCACATGACTTGACGCCCTTTAAGATATGTTATATAGATTTCATATATATGCATGTATCTATTCAATATATCATATTTATAATTTTGACATGTGAAATGAAAGACAACAAAAGTGTGTAAAAAGTATACAGATAAAAGGAATCCACTTTAAAAATAGCTAATTGTGGGAAAGTTTATCATTCTTTTTCAAGGGTGAGAACCTATGGAAGAGACATCGAGTTTTTTTTTAACAATGGATAATAGCTTATAGAAAAATTTATATTCTAATAATGTAGACTCAACAATCATATTATTTACTTGAGTTATGATGAATATACTAAAAACATGTATGCAAATTTATTATATTATAGATTATGCAGGAGTACATGGACATTACCGCAACATAACTATAAAAAATAGCATTATCGAAATTATAGTACACAAGAATAGAGGTAAATGTATAATGATTTGATGCTAAGATAAAGTAACATGATGCGTGCACGAGCATACACCCACATGTTACACTGAACATCATAAGCAGGAAATTAACTTGACATAAACACTGTAATTTATTGCTTTACTCTATAACTTGACTTTGAAAGATGTTGAATATCAAAATCAGGAAACAATATGCATTTGTGTTTTCGGGAGAAAACTGGAATATTGACACATATTAATTATTACTTGACACACAATACCAAAATGCAACATTCTGATTGTATCATAATAATATACTAATAACTTTTTACATTGAACTTGATAATAGAATATTTGATCTTTTACATTGAACTAATGGATAACAAAGTATATTTCTAGGATCAACTATTGTTAAAAAGGCGAAATCTGCATAATGATAGTAAGTGTATAATTTTACAATTTTTAAGAGAATGTCAATTGGTTATGACCATCTAACCTCATCTGAATGATGTGATGAATTAAATTACAATTTAATCATTACAAACCATATCAATCCATTTGGTTCCATCTAGCAACAACACACCCTCGACAATAACAACATGGATATAAAAATCCCGCAACTCAATATCAACCCAGACAAAGGTATAAATGGTACAACTTGACTTGTTGGAAGAATAGATGAAGGATGCCATATCATTAGATCTTATTCAATTACTTTGACAATTGCATTTTTAATAGTTCAATATGTTAACATCTCATATGTTGCATTCATAAATGAATATGACATGTATCTTTTTGTTGTTTTAATTAGCATGTTACAAAATTTTTAACAAAAATGTTATTCCATATCGATGTGCTATATATCTCAAATGTTGCAACAATTGATGTAGCAACAAAAAAGTTCTAAAACATGCAACAACAAAAGATATGTGTAATATCAATATGGAATAATTCCCTGCTATTGTGGCCCTTACATGGTACGAATGAGCTAATGGAAATGAAGCTATGTGTTGGAAATGAACGCGGTGGTGTTGAGAAAGTCAGTAGAAGCGAGTAAGGAAACTATATGTTTATTCCTTTCTCATTTTAGGTTGGAAGTTATTGACGGATATGTTGGAGTTATCAAGCCTGTTTCTTTAAATGGATGCTAGACTGAAGGTATTATGTTCCTTTCATATCATCTGCTGTGCTATTTTCAAAGACATACAATATGTAATAATATCTTTTGCAGGAGCTTTAGAGGAAATACGAACTTTTGACATTGTTTCCCATAAAATTTTGGTTTGGAAAATCTCATATCTAAGTGATACTGAAGAGAAACATTAAGGAAAATCAATGAAGAATCGAACTATATAAGCTCAAGATACACATTACAGGCTTCATCTCAATCAAGGTCTTAGAAATATATATATTATTAGATTGGAAAAGGACGGTAGCAAATATCGAAGACATCAACTTACCCTCACAATCTCGTTAAATTTTATTTGTCTTTTAAAGATGCCATGCGTATCGAAGCCTAAGATTGTACATTCAATGGAAGCTCTAGAAACAGATGTGTTTCCAAAATGAAAAATGGAGGGAGAAATAATAACCATATCGAACATGCCATACCTCTACAGTTGCGCCAAATCGTATCCTTTGTCGACAAACGACCTGCTCGCCGAAGAAGAACACCGACTGAGAGTGAATCATATTGAAAAGAAAAATGTTGGGCCAAAGAGAAGACGGGTTGTAGAAGAAGAAGGCGAAACACTTGTATACATCGATATACGTCCATCGACATTTGACACATATATTGCATGTGTAAGCATTGGAATATAAGTGGCATTCTTTTGGCGACAGAGGCTAGATAATTAAAAAAACCCAAAAATCAGCATGACGTTGGAATCTCAAATCTCAAAAATCAGCATGACATAGTAGGACGCATCTGTTCCGGTGTTGCATGTCATATATTACATTAAATCTCCAATCTAAGATACTAAATATGCAAATTCTCATCCAATATATCCGTGATCCGCAAACCTTACATAACAAACATAATATATTTATTTTAAATTCGGTGAACAGTGCCTACTCCACGGGCAATAATATATTGTATGATATAGTGTATGATATGATAATTTGTAATAAATGAAAGAAGAGTAATTACATCTCTAGGGAAACCGTAAAATCCAAATTGGATTTCAATATATATTAAAGAATCAGGAATGGAGTTATATGCACTGCATGTAACTACCACATACAACGTATTTGTTAACATTCCATTCTAGCACAAGAATAATAAGGAGATAGGTAATCAAGCATAAGTTTTCATGGTTGTATAATGAAAAAAAACATAATATATGTATTTGAAATAAAATATCAACACGGATCACGCCGCTTCTCCTCCTTCGCTCGATGACGTGGATCCCGAGGACTGTCACTCCCTGTGTCTCTAACGGAGCTCCCGGACGAGGTGGTGCATAATGGGGATGGTTTGAACAACTGGGGGATGGGAGGTATTTATAGGAGATGGAGGGTGCGGTCACCGGAGGTGGGTGGCCGGAAGCGGCAGTTGGACGTTGGTCGGCTGTTGAGACGGGTGGAGGCAGTTGGCGACTGGGAAGAGGGTTGCATGAGGAGGAAGAAGAAGAAACATGGGAGAAGAGAAGAAAGAGTAAAGTAAGAGAGAAAACAAAAGGGAGAGAGAAATAATTAATTGTAATTAAAAATAAATAAATTAATTGAGTAAATAATAATATTAATTAATTATTAATTAAGTAATAATTTCGTAATTAAATAATTAATTAATAATTAAATATGATTAATAAGGTAATTAAGTAATTAATTAAATAATTAAGCATGTATTAAATAATTATTTAAATAAATAATTTAAATAATAAATGAATGAAATATCATTTATTAAAATAAAGAAATAAATAAATAGAGTATTAATGTGTTAAATAATAATATAAGTTACGGTTTATTGTACAATATACCTATACGGAACCGAAAAACTGCATTTTTCGCATTAACTCCGATTTTAGAAAAACTAGTGTCATTTTATAGATAATTGAAAAATATAATTTTAGGGACCGAGTTTGCTCAATTCGGAATTCATAAGGCCGAGTTATGAGGCTCAGACGAAAAAAATAGCAGCTTTGGACCTCCGGATTTTATTAGTATTTAAGTTACTTTTATTTATATATATATTTATATATAATTTTAGATGATTTTAAGAAAAGAATTAAATTAATAGAGTTTATGATTATTTAATAAAAATTTGGGAAGTTTCTACATATAGTACAAATAGACAATGGGTCCGAAAGCCGAAACTTACCGATTTTATCCGAATATTTTCTTGATATTTTTAATAAATAGTACTATGTATAAAACATATTTTAAAGGTGAGTTTGGTCTTTTCGGAGTTTTCTATAAATAGATATGAACCTCGGAAGTCTGCTTATTGCGGCTTTTCCTGTTCATTACGGTTATATTATTTTTATACTGAAATGTTTTTCTGATATTTTTATAAAATAATAATTATTTTTATGAACAACTTTTACAAAAAGGAGTATTTTGATTTGAAATTATCTTGATGATAAAGAATTAGGTGAAGTATTACATGGTGAAAAATGGGTAATTTATATTTTTGGTCTTGATTTTCTTGATATTTGTATAAGTTATGATCCTTATCTCCCCCTACTTTTTCTTTTATCGACCCGGTCAATATTGATCTGGTCTCGGGGTTAGGATCAGTTTGTATATTACATATACATCCTTCTTTTATTTTTATTTTCCTTTTTCTCTTTATTCTTTTATTTTGGATAATTTAAGTGTTAATAATATTAATAATTATGGTTAGAATGTTAATTAGTTGGAATTAGTGAATATTTACATATATTTTACCAAGGATTTTAGCCAAAATGAAAGAATAAAGACGATGAATCACAGATTCATCATATTTTCGAAGTATAAATCATGTGGTCCAGAATCATTCCCCTCATGGGAGGGCATAGGAGTCTCTATTTCTGACGAAACTGGAATGATATGTTCGGGGGATATAGTTATGAATTTACATATTTTTATTTCAAAAAATAAAAAATATTGGGAAACATAGAGGTAGGAATAGCCAATTGCTACACCCAGGGAGTAGCCTCCTTTAACCCTATATATATATATATATATGAGTTGATGGGGCTGCCCCCTGGGGCAGCCAACATGGCTGCCCCGCCCCATTATTTGGCATTTTTTTTTGAAAAATATCGCCATGTATATTCATCTCTATATCTCTCCAATATGCCATTCGAATTTCGTTAGAAACAGAGACTCCTACGGCCTCCATCCAGACAGAGTCGATTAAAAAATCCCCCGACTCTTAAAAAAATAACATATGGATGGAGGTCGTAGGAGCCTCTGTTTCTGACGAAATTCGAATGGCATATAAGAGGGATATAGGGATGAATATACATGATTTTATTTTTCCAAAAAATAAAAACATTTGTCAAAAAATGGGGTGGGGGCAGCCATGTTGGCTACCCTATGGGTCATCCCCATTTTCCCATATATATATATATATATATATATAGGAGTGATCCTATGAGAGCAAAATTTGTGAGAGCATGAGATGATTCATTCTGGACCACATGATCCACCCAGGAGAGAGAAGACCAGGAGAGAGAAGACAGGATTATGTGGTCCAGAATGAATCCTCTCATGCTCTCACAAATTTTTGCTCTCATAGGATCACTCCTTTTTTCTCTCTCTCTATATATATATACATACATATATATATATATATATATGAGTGATCCTGTGAGAGTAAAAAGCCGTGAAAGCGTGAGAGGAGTGATTCTAAACCACTAGATTTGTTTTCTCTGTCCTGATTGAATCTAGTAGTACAGAATCACTTCTCTCTCTCTCTCTCTCTCTCTCTATATATATATATATATATAGGAAAAATGGGGCTGCCCTAGGGGTAGCCAATATGGCTGCCCCCACCCCATTTTTCTCAATTTTTTTATTTTTTGGAAAAATATCATCATGTATATTCATCCCTATATCCCTCCTATATGCCTTTCGAATTTCGTCAGAAACATAGACTCCTACGACCTCCATGTTGGAAATGCGAGCCCACGACGAGCCATTATGCAATAAATGTTATTGCAATTCACTCCTTAATCTGAAATGAAGAATACATAATTTGCATAATAGGTTCCCTTAGTACAATTAGGGTTATGTACCATGGCCATCTTGATGATCATACAACCATTGATTCAACTATTGATCATAGAGGCTGGTGCTTGGATGAATATCTAAAGAGTTAGATTGAGGACTCATCAAGCACCGTCAAATGATTGTTAAGAGATGATCTCCAGCCTGAGTAGGAGATGGCAATCCTTATCTCTGAAGGCTGATATCTGACCGACCTCTTGATGCAGGTCCTCTGCATAGGAATAGAGATTCGGAGGTGTCAGATTAGTTAGGTCAAAAGAGTTGACTTAACGAGATCGAGATAACCAAAGTCCTATATCTTATGCTGTCATGATATAGGCTCGCATCCTCTGACCGGAGACAGATGTGTTGCTATATGTCTAAGTATGTACATTTGGCAGACCAATAGGTTGATGACCTAATCAAGGTCTATACACCGGCGCGCTGGTGTGCATATAAGGGCATATGAGTAATACGATCTCTCAAAGGGATCATACAGGTTCAGTTACTGAACCGGAAGACATGAGCTCACTCATGAGATATTGGGAAGAATCAACATCCGTGCGCACGGTCGTCTCGCTTTGGAAGCTTGACTGAATTTGTAGGTTTGATATATACTTTTGGAAAGTATATGATCAAGACCTGGGTATGATATATATTTTTGGAAAGTATATGATCGATACCGACTCCCAATGATCGAATGAGAAACTTACTGATAAAACCAAGAAGTAGACAATATAAAGTTGATCGAATACTTCGGGTTTAGTCTGAGTCTTCCAGTATGCAGGATGTACAGGTATTGGGAATACCTGAGGGTGATGTGATCATAAATGATTGTATAACCATGACGCTTCCATTCCTAGGGAGTGATGAAACGGGTCTGGATTTTAGTGACTCCTCTCAGTAGAGAAGTGATCTGATCTTGGTCCAAGTGTTGGACATTGATCTGAATGTGATTCAGATACAATGAGAAGATTAGATTTACGGTCTTGATTTAATCAAGCATCTATGGGAGGCCCGCGATCTGGATTTGAGATGCGATCTCAATATCCATGTCACTATACGTGGAACAATACAATCGCCCTGTCCTTATCTCCAAGTATCTGCGGAGAAAGCGCATTATCCTTGAAGGAGTTCATGGATAATTCTATTGTTGATATATGTATCCAAGCATTGAGAAAATGGATAATTAAATGTGATTTAATTATCATGAGTAATATGAATTTGATTCATATTATAAAGAGAGTTATCTTAGATAATTAAATGAGATTTAATTATCAAAGATGTAAATAATGTGAATATGATTCATATTATTTGGACACAAGAGAATAGAGATCCAAGATGATTAAATATGATTTAATTATCATGGATATGAATAATGTGGATAGCAATATCCATATTAGTCATATATATTATAAATGTGATTTATAATATATAAGAGAGAGCTATTTGTACTTTACATTTGTTGATTAAATGTTAATGTGAATTGGATTCACATTGGACATCAAATTGAAAATGTAATTTACATTTCGTTTTGGGTTGTGAATGTGATTCACAAATTTTCAATGGCATGATTGCAATGTTCACAAAATAAATTGGATTTATTTTTTGTGAAATAATTTGCAACAAAAGTTGTTGCAAATAATGGAGATTACATAAAAGGTGAAATAGCCACCTTCCTAATGGAGGAGGGTGGACGGCCACCACTCCCATTAGGAAAGGGAGGCCGTCCCCCCTCTCCACATGGAAGGAGGCTTTCTCTCCTTTCATTATCTCCATGTATTGATGATTTAATTTTGTAATTAAATTGTGTTGATTTATCAACATATATTTAATTTAAATTAAATTAATTGTTGTTGTGTTTTTAGCAACAAATCATGACCATTGAAAGAAACACAAATTAATGTGGACCATTGGATTTGTGTTGACACATGGATTGAGATCCATGGATCCCAAAACCCTATATAAGGAGAGGCACCCCATTGCTCTTCTTTACACATAAGTTGAGGCAACAAATCCTCTCTCTCTCTCTCATTCTCTCTACACGTCCTCTCTCTCTCTCTCATGTGGCCGTCCATCATGGATGCCCTAGAGAGGTTCTCCATCGCTGCGGCATCGTCGTTATGCTGCCCGATGGTTTGCTCGAGGATCTCCGTCTCCTTTGGTGCGCCCCGCTCGTGAAGAAGACATCGGATCTCGTGTGTCGAGATCAGGAGATCCGCCGCTTGGATCATCAACATGGATTGCGAGAAGCACGCGGTTCATCCCCGCGCTCGCAAGCGTCTCCTCCGTCGGATCGGACTTGAGACAGGAGGTCTCTTTGTTTAGAGACTCGATCGCAACCACGCTTCAAGAGGTAAACCTAATACTTGTTTGTGGTTTAGACGAAACGATCCGAGAAGTGTTCTTGGATCATGTGGTTTCGTCGCAAGAAAATTTTTTAATTTCCGCTGCATAGAACAACTAGTGCGACTAGTCGTTCTTCGTCGTATTCGATGCGATGCTCACGCTTCCGTGACGCGCTTGAGGATCTAACCATATCCTTCAAGTGGTATCAGAGCCTTAGGTCGGTGGTTTTGGATACGATCCATGAACCGAGGACGACTTGGGTTCATTAGGGTTTGCGAAAGTTTTCTTACATTTCATTTTCGCATATCTGTTTTGATATTATTTTCGGCACTATTTAAATTGTTTAAACACGAAAATAATGTTTGGATTTTATTCCCCATTAAATAAGGAAACCGTAGGATCTGAGTTTGCGTGATTTCGATTCCGTTTGCTCTAGATATGCTCATTTTAGTGAACATGTATCCACTGTTTCGGGGACTGCGGATCATGACGTAATTAAGATGTTAATTGCGGATTTAAAACGCCTTGAAATGCGTGCAAATCACTTTGGTTCTGTTGTAAATCAAGTTAGCAAACTTTAGAAATTTACTTTGCTTAATTTGGATTTAAATTGATTGAGATATGTTATTTTTAGTAAGTGAGGGTCACTGCTGAAAATACTTTCCTAATCAAGAACCTAATGATTGTCATTTAATTAATTAGTGAAATTAAAATTGTTTAATTTCCTGGAATAATTATGCATAAATATTTGTGAAATATTTGATGATAATTATGTCCTTAAATGACTTTTTCCTAACCAACAAATGATTAGATGTGATCTAGATCAAGATTGGTTACATGATCTACATGATCAACATTCCAACAAACATGTTGCTTGAATAGGACTTGGGATTTGTTTAGCAAATCTCATTATAATGTTAATCAAAATTGTTTTGATTATTACTATATGGTATAATTTTGGTTGAAGAACCTATGATCATCTCAAGTACAAAATGATCTATTTTGCATTATCCTTTCCCGAGGTGGATATGGTGTCTAGTCGGAGAGCATTGGGGTTGCGGGTTGCAACGTATGTGGTCCGTCCCACTCTCGTCGGTACTGGCCATGACAGCGGGTAGGGTTAGTATAATGCTTAAGAAATCATGATGTATTTCTAATTATTAAAATTCGAAATAATACGTATTTGAGATAATACCATAATTCAAGTAACTATTAAAATGTTTGTTGGATATTAATTGGATCATTAATTTAATATGATTAGATTAATTGGAATCCAATTAAAATTAAAACACTCTATTATGAATAGAGATGTTATTTCCCTTGGAAGAATTAATCATAATGAATATGATTCATAATGATTAATTAGAATTTGAATATGATATGGAGGATCACATAAGTGACATCCATGGTCTCCCGTCAAGGCGAAGGGTTCCGTCGCCAGATATTGTATGTAGGAGACGCCTGTCCGAAGTGACAGCTCCTGCATACGATCCATTTGGATCGGGCTCTTCGCTTCTCGAAAGAGTAAGGACGTATGCGTAGTGACCCCAATATCGGGTCCTCATATTATTGGGGCGATATTGGATTGCGCATAGCGAGTTGTATTCCTGTTGACGGTTGGTTCAATTAATGACGGGTCAACATTGCCTTAGGGGTGGTGGGCCCGGGTGTTAAAGACCGAATTGGGAGATGCAAGTTGGACTTGCAAGGCGGAATGTGTTCCCGCTTCTTTTTATCCGAGTTGTAGGTTCTCATATTATTGGGATGCAACAAAGATAAGGAAGGAGATCCCAGATCTTGTTGAGATATAATGGTAAGTATATCTCTTACATTGAAAGTGATTAAGGGAATGAACTTTCAGTGTTGACAAGACAAGACAACTTTGATATAAAAATCCTAAATCAAAGTAATATATATTTATATATTTATGCAAATTTCTTATTTCAGATAATCCTTCATTAAAACCCACTCAATGATATACTCAATAATAACCAGTAAAATATCATGGATTGGACTCATGATCCAGATATTGTACTTGCAATTGGACACATAATGTATGTGGTTGCAATGTGCAAGTTTCCTCATAATATTGAGGAATGACAATTAAATAGATAATAGGACTACAACCCTAGGGTTTGTATGTCTCTATAGTCTTGATCTCTCATCGGAAGTACTTTGGAAGTGACATGTCGATGGTGATCGCAATTGTCAAATAATCCTTATAAAATTAATGAAGATATTCTAGCATACACATGTGCTCTTGACATTTAACATGAATGAGATGGTTCACTGCATCATGCAGAATGGTGGCTCTATAAGAGATGATGTATTCAAATTGTTTGAGTACCTACCTGAACCTATGTTTTAAGAGTTTAGATGGATGTAGATGATGAGTGTCATCATTCTACTATCTATACTATGGTCATTCATGAAGCTTCATAATATTCATATTGTATGAATTTAATGAAGCATGTATAAATGTTGAAATGCTCTTACATAAGAGATCCTTAGTCTTAAGCAATGGTTGCTTATAGATAAAGGGAGCGCAGTGGAAGCATGGGTTGGACCCGAGTAAGAAGTATAATCAAAGAGTTGACTATACATCTATGACTTCCATATGTCATCCGAAGAGTTGGATGAATGCCAATACTGCAATAAGTTGATGTGTTGATAGTATAACTATCAAGTCTATCTAGAATCCTTAGAGAAGGACTCGGATGGTGCATCAGATTAATCTACATAAATCATTGATAAGATAAAGTCAAATAATTGCATCTCAATCTTCTGATGACATTTACAATAGGTTGCATATGTTTTAGAAGACTGGAAAATTTGATCTTAAAGGTTTATAGTTATCCACATGGATATTGATGCAATTGTTGCAACAATCTCTGTTGGATTGATAGACTTGTTAATTTCAGTGGGAGAGTCCTTAGTCTTAGAGAATGTCTCTATGACCTAGATATAAGAATACACTCATTGTTTGTTTCTAAATGTTAGAAATAAACATGAATCTGAGATAGAACTATCATAAAGAGTTATGATGTATATATTTCAGATAGTAATCTAATAATCTAGTGGACTTCACTAAATTAGAAAATTAATGAATGGTTCATTAACATTTCTAAATCTGAAATTAAACCTTAAGATCAATAGGAGGATGAAGATCATTTGACAATGATCTAGCATCAAGCCTTGGACATTTGTCTATTGATTTGATCAATAGACTAGTAAGAGATGAAACTTTAGAATGTCTAAAATTTCAAAACTTACATACTTATGAATATTGTATTCAAAGAAAAATGTCCAATACACCCTTCTTAGAGAAAGGTGTAAGATGTCAAGGTATTCAGGATCTCATACATATTGATGTATGTAGATCATTTATATCATAGTAAACATTATGGATATGTGATATCTGTTGATGATTATGTATGATATGAGATTTCTTCTCTTCACCTAAGAAACCTTTGAAATGTTCAAAGATTTCATTATTTTTGGTTTAAAACCAAAAGTTTGAAGGAAGATAAAATGAATTTGATCTAATCTAGGTACCAAGTACCTGTTAGATAAATTCAAAGAATACCTTATAGAGATATGAATATCATTTCTATCTCAATCCTCCTAACACACCTTAACTCAATAGAGTTATAGGCAGATACAATTGGATCATGTGTGACATGATCTTATCAATGATCAATTTTAGCATAATTATCCCTTAGTTTCCAGGTATATATGTGTAGTAGAGACTACAATGTATATCCTTAATAAGGTTCCATGCAAGATGGAATCTAGCACTTGAGAGTGCTGCTTCATTAGGAAAATAAAGGATGGTATTGGATACCTACTTTATGATCTTGAGATTCTTGAAATATCTCATCTCTGAGAATGTGATTCTTGGAGGTTGAGACTCTTGAGAATCAAGATAAAAATGAAGTGTAGGAACTCATTTAATCTTGAAAAGATAATGAGGCTCCTAAAATTGGAAACTAAAAGGATAATTGAAGATGAAACACTAAAACCTCTTCAAATAAGTTTGAGGATGGATTCCATGTGTCAGAGAAATCTGACAATGATCGAACTTCATGTGATGAAGCTTCTGAAGATCATAGCATGGATAGATGGATGTTAGCAATAAAAGTCTAAAGTAGACTTCATATACAAGTGTTGTATATGGACCCTATAGGATCCACCTATATAGGTAAGACCTGTAAAGGTGTAAATGGATCTTCAAGAGAAAGGGAACCTGATGAGAAGGTAGAGACCCTCAAAGCACGGTTCGTAGCCATGAGCCACACACCGGAAGAGAAGACATTGCTTGCAATGAGACTTGCTCTTCGGTGACCATGCTTAAAATCATCAGAATGTTGCTAATCTTAGCTACACAACTTGACTATTGCATCTTCAAGATGTAAGTCAATATTGCATTCCTCTACGAATACCTCTTTGAGGATATTCACATGAAGTAGCCCCAGGGCTTCATGGTTGAGGAAAGCAAGGTGTGCAAACCAAGGAATCCATCTATGGACTCAAATAAGCTTCTTGAAGTTGGACCATAAGATTTGATGGAATTGTTATGATTTCAGATAGAATCTTAATGAGCCATGTGAAGCTTAGTGGGAGTGCCTTTGTGTTCATCTTGCTGAATGTAGATGATATCCTAATCATTTAAAATGATATAAGGATAATAATAAGTGTTTTATTCTCTGGTTATTCCATATCTTGAAATATGATTTCAAAGATACGTCTTAGATCTTAGTTCTGAAGTTGTTCAGAAGCCAAGAGAAGAGGATAATTGGACTGTCACATTTATAGTATACCTTGGACATATTCTATTCATAGAAATTCCAAGAAAGGCTTCTAACCCTTAAGATATGGTACTGACCTATCTTAAGGGATAGCACCTCAAAGAGTTGAGGAAGTGAATGCTAGAATTACTTGCCCTTGGGCATCAGTTCTGAGAAGCTGGGTATGTGCTAGATGTGTACAAAAGCCAGATGGCTGCCATGCAGTGGGAGTAGTAAACTGTTACTAATCCTACTGTAGAGATAAAACACTTGATTGCAGTAAATCTTCATAGATGAGGAGATTTTTTGAGAAAGTAATCTCAAAGTCTTGTCTTCAAAAGTTTAAGACCATGTAGATAGTGATCTATAAAGGTCTAAACTTTAGATAAACTTAGGAGATAGAGATCTCCGGGAATGAAGGTATTCTAATAAGGATTATGGGGATACTGGTTATGATGTCAGGGACACTGTAACCAACTAGATTGAGTATTGGTTGCATGAGATGCAACATTCGCATTAGATGCGAGCACTGTTACTAGGGATATGCAAGTACCGTAAAAGGACTTGGCGTAGTCTCGCGGGAACAGAGTGACTGATCAGCTTACCTAGCTATTTTCTTAATAGCCTATGATTGTCACATGAGTGCGGGTTTAAATGATTAGCCCATTAATGGCTCTTTGGGCTAGTGGGAGATTGTTGGAAATGCGAGCCCACGACGAGCCATTATGCAATAAATGTTATTGAAATTCACTCCTTAATCTGAAATGAAGAATACATAATTTGCATAATAGGTCCCTTAGTACAATTAGGGTTATGTACCATGGCCATCTTGATGATCATACAGCCATTGATTCAACTATTGAATCATAGAGGCTGGTGCTTGGATGAATATCTAAAGAGTTAGATTGAGGACTCATCAAGCACCGTCAAATGATTGTTAAGAGATGATCTCCAACCTGAGTAGGAGATGGCAATCCTTATCTCTGAAGGCTGATATCTGACCGACCTCTTGATGCAGGTCCTCTGCATAGGAATAGAGATTCGGAGGTGTCAGATTAGTTAGGTCAAAAGAGTTGACTTAACGAGATCGAGATAACCAAAGTCCTATATCTTATGCTGTCATGATATAGGCTCGCATCCTCTGACCGGAGACAGATGTGTTGCTATATGTCTAAGTATGTACATTTGGCAGACCAATAGGTTGATGACCTAATCAAGGTCTATACACCGGCGCGCTGGTGTGCATATAAGGGCATATGAGTAATACGATCTCTCAAAGGGATCATACAGGTTCAGTTACTGAACCGGAAGACATGAGCTCACTCATGAGATATTGGGAAGAATCAAATTCCGTGCGCACGGTCGTCTCGCTTTGGAAGCTTGACTGAATTTGTAGGTTTGATATATACTTTTGGAAAGTATATGATCAAGACCTGGGTATGATATATGTTTTTGGAAAGTATATGATCGATACCGACTCCCAATGATCGAATGAGAAACTTACTGATAAAACCAAGAAGTAGACAGTATAAAGTTGATCGAATACTTCGGGTTTAGTCTGAGTCTTCCAGTATGCAGGATGTACAGGTATTGGGAATACCTGAGGGTGATGTGATCATAAATGATTGTATAACCATGACGCTTCCATTCCTAGGGAGTGATGAAACGGGTCTGGATTTTAGTGACTCCTCTCAGTAGAGAAGTGATCTGATCTTGGTCCAAGTGTTGGACATTGATCTGAATGTGATTCAGATACAATGAGAAGATTAGATTTACGGTCTTGATTTAATCAAGCATCTATGGGAGGCCCGCGATCTGGATTTGAGATACGATCTCAATATCCATGTCACTATACGTGGAACAATACAATCGCCCTGTCCTTATCTCCAAGTATCTGCGGAGAAAGCGCATTATCCTTGAAGGAGTTCATGGATAATTCTATTGTTGATATATGTATCCAAGCATTGAGAAAATGGATAATTAAATGTGATTTAATTATCATGAGTAATATGAATTTGATTCATATTATAAAGAGAGTTATCTTAGATAATTAAATGAGATTTAATTATCAAAGATGTAAATAATGTGAATATGATTCATATTATTTGGACACAAGAGAATAGATATCCAAGATGATTAAATATGATTTAATTATTATGGATATGAATAATGTGGATAGCAATATCCATATTAGTCATATATATTATAAATGTGATTTATAATATATAAGAGAGAGCTATTTGTAATTTACATTTGTTGATTAAATGTTAATGTGAATTGGATTCACATTGGACATCAAATTGAAAATGTAATTTACATTTCGTTTTGGGTTGTGAATGTGATTCACAAATTTTCAATGGCATGATTGCAATGTTCACAAAATAAATTGGATTTATTTTTTGTGAAATAATTTGCAACAAAAGTTGTTGCAAATAATGGAGATTACATAAAAGGTGAAATAGCCACCTTCCTAATGGAGGAGGGTGGACGGCCACCACTCCCATTAGGAAAGGGAGGCCGTCCCCCCTCTCCACATGGAAGGAGGCTTTCTCTCCTTTCATTATCTCCATGTATTGATGATTTAATTTTGTAATTAAATTGTTTTGATTTATCAACATATATTTAATTTAAATTAAATTAATTGTTGTTGTGTTTTTAGCAACAAATCATGACCATTGAAAGAAACACAAATTAATGTGGACCATTGGATTTGTGTTGACACATGGATTGAGATCCATGGATCCCAAAACCCTATATAAGGAGAGGCACCCCATTGCTCTTCTTTACACATAAGTTGAGGCAACAAATCTCTCTCTCTCTCTCATTCTCTCTACACGTCCTCTCTCTCTCTCTCATGTGGCCGTCCATCATGGATGCCCTAGAGAGGTTCTCCATCGCTGCGGCATCGTCGTTATGCTGCCCGATGGTTTGCTCGAGGATCTCCGTCTCCTTCGGTGCGCCCCGCTCGTGAAGAAGACATCGGATCTCGTGTGTCGAGATCAGGAGATCCGCCGCTTGGATCATCAACATGGATTGCGAGAAGCACGCGGTTCATCCCCGCGCTCGCAAGCGTCTCCTCCGTCGGATCGGACTTGAGACAGGAGGTCTCTTTGTTTAGAGACTCGATCGCAACCACGCTTCAAGAGGTAAACCTAATACTTGTTTGTGGTTTAGACGAAACGATCCGAGAAGTGTTCTTGGATCATGTGGTTTCGTCGTAAGAAAATTTTTTAAATTTCCGCTGCATAGAACAACTAGTGCGACTAGTCGTTCTTCGTCGTATTCGATGCGACGCTCACGTTTCCGTGACGCGCTTGAGGATCTAACCATATCCTTCACTCCATCCATATGTCATTTTTTTAAAGGTCGCAAGATTTTTTAAATCGACCCTGTCTGGATATAGGCCGTAGGAGTCTCTGTTTCTGACGAAATTCGAATGACATATAGGAGGGATATATGGATGAATATACATGTCGATATTTTTCAAAAAAAATAAAAAAATTTGCCAAAATATGGGACGGGGCAGCCATTTTGGCTGTCCCCAGGGGGCAGCCCATCAACCCCTATATATATAGGAGAAACTTCAAATGAGACGGGGTCTCATTGTGATTTTGATGAGCCGCAATTTATAGCCGTTTGATTTGAATTGATGGACATGATTAAATCCAGTTTTGCAATAGAAAACCACCATCAAAACCGTCGTCCCTCCTTTTTTATGGAAATTCTTAACCGATTAACTACATATCCGACTATTTTTTCAATTTAGAAATATTTATTATCATCAATTTTATTATGTCGATTTAATGAGGCGGGAATGTCGGAGGTGAACGTGGTCTCCCTTTTCGGAAGTAATTTATTACTTTCCTTATTTTTAGTATTATCATAACCACCCGCCGATACATTCTCATAATTAGTTAATTAATTTTTTCCATATTAAGCTTAATTTAAAATTTTAATATGTAAAGTCGCAACATCTAATAGGAATTGTATTTTTTAATGCAACCAATTTTTGTAGTATAGTATAAGTTATTTCAAAATATCTTCAAACATTTGTAAAATTCAAATGAAGTTTATCAAAAAAATAATTACAATTCAATCTTACAGAAGTATAAAATTTCAAAAATTTATAATCTTATTTTTATTTTAAAAAAGCGTAGTATACTTTGTTGAGGGCATCAGCTTTTAATAAATTCGATTAATTTTAAAATTTCAGTAGTATATATTATTTCATTTTCTATTAGAATCTTTGTATTATTATACGTTCCAATTTCAAATTTTTGTCAATGTATTCAAATTTTCGACGTAACATTTTATTATTAAATCTGTTAATAAATTTTACAATACAAAACATATTTACATTGTTCAATAAAAGAAATTGGTCGTAATGAAACATCGTTATCTTAAGGATACAAATTTTTTATTCTCCTAAGCTATTTAACTAATCCTCATGACATAGATATACTATATATGCTGCTTTTAAAACCAACAAAATATTAACAAATTTTTGTAAATCGATTAGCTTTATTTCAAAAAAGTATCGTACAATAGCAAGTCGTTAAAGTATTATTCAATAAACTATCCCAAAAAAGTAATATTTTTTGAACTATTTGCTATTCACTATATAAATTAGCCGTCCTGGCATCTGTTTTTAAGAAAGTAGTTTTTCCTAATTTGTAGTTCCGCATTTTTCTCTACTATCCCATTAAAATCGCACGTTCGTTTTCTCTATATATAGAAATATTTTTTCGACAAAACCATTCCATATAATGATGGTGGTTTTGATCCCATCCATCGGATCTTAATCCAACCGTATTTATTGTTGGCTCACTATAATCTCTATGAGACCCCACCTCATTTGAAAGGGTCCCTATATATATATATATATATATATATATATATATATATATATAGGGGTTGATGGGGCTGCCCCCTTGGGGCAGCCAACATGGCTGCCCCCGCACCATTTACGGTGTTTTTTTCAAAAATATTTCCATGTATATTCATCCCTACATCCCTCCTATATGCCATTCAAACTTCGTTAGAAACAGAGACTCCTTCGGTCTTCATCTAGACGACCATTTTTTAACGGTAACATGATTTTTTAAATCGACACTATCTTGATGGAGAGGAGGGGATATAGGGATGAATATACATGATTTTATTTTCCAGAAAAAATAAAAAAACACTTCGAAATATGGGGCGAGGCAGCCATGTTGGCTGCCCCCAGGGGGCAACCCCATTAAATTCATATATATACATATTCAAATATATATATATATATATATATAAAGCCGATCCTATGAGATGAGATTTTTGTGAGATGGTGAGATGGGAGATTCTGTGCCACTAGTTTCAGTCAGGAGAGAGAAACCAGGAGAGAGAAGGTTGAAATTAGTGGTCCAGAATCTCCCATCTCACCAAATCTCATCTCATAGGATCACTCCTATATATATATATATATATATATATATATAGAGAGAGAGAGAGAGAGAGAGAGAGAGAGGGGCGATCCTATAAGATGAGATTTTGGTGAAATGGTGAGATGGGGCATTCTGGACTACTAGTTTCAAACAGGAGAGAGAGAGGTAGGAGAGAGAATACAACAACTTGTGGTTCATAATGTCCTATCTCACCATCTCACAAAATCTCATCTCATAGGATCACTCCTATATATATATATACATATATATATATTTATATACATATATATATATATTTATATATATATATATTTATATATATATACATACATATATATATATATATATAAGGAGTGATCCTATGAGAACAAAAGGTTGTGAGAGCATGAGAGGAATGATTATATAATATATACCACATGATTCACCTAGAAGAGAGAAGAATAGGAGAGAGAAAATAGAATCATGTGGTTCAGAATCAATCCTCTCATGATCTCACAACTTTTTGCTCTCATAGGATCACTCTTATATATATATATATATATATATATAGGGTAAAATGGGGCTGCCCCCAGGGAGTAGCCAACTTGGCTACTCCCACCCCTATTTTTCCCTCATTTTTTTATTTTTTTTTGGAAAATAAAAATTTGTATATTCATCACTATATCCCTCTCACATTCTATTAAAATTTCGTCAGAAACAGAGACTCCTAAGCCCTCCATCCAGACGTCATTTTTTTAACGGTCGCAGGATTTTTTAAATCGACCATGTTTGGATGGAGGTCGTAGGAGTCTCTGTTTCTGACGAAATTTTAATAGAATGTGAGAAGGATATAATGATGAATATACAAAATTTTTATTTTCTAAAAAAATACAAAATTGAGGGAAAAATAGGGGTGGGAGTAGCCAAGTTGGCTACTCCCTGGGGGCAGCCCCATTTACCTCATATATATATATATATGTGTGTGTGTGTGTGTGTATATATATATATATATATATAGGGCATATCCAGAGAGTACTATACCCATTTGAGGTTTTTTGAGCACCAAACGTGGGCTCGCCACGTGTATGTGATGGTTCTATTTGGAAGGGGATGGTTTTGGTAATAGCAATGTACTTTGCATTATTAACATAATAGGAATTCGAGTTAAATCATTTCCATAAAAATAGGTGGTCGGTTTTAGTAAGATAAAAAATACACATTTTAATTATTGCCAGCATTCGATCTATTTATGGAATGATCAATCGACGTATAGATATATAAACTTCTAAATTACTGATTATAGTTATTGATTACATCAGTTACTAATGTCCATACAATAATTACCGATTACAAATATGCATATTACTGAACGTATTATGAATGTTACTGAAGTTATAACGTTCATATAGCAATTACTAATTACAAATGTCCATACTGAATGTTACTGAACTCTTTGTAATTGTTACTGAACTCCCAATGCATATGAATGTTACTTGGCTAATTACAAATGTCCATACTGAATGTTACTGAACACATTATGAATGTTATTGAACTCATTGTAATTGTTACTGAAGTTATAGTTACTAATATCCATACATCAATTACTGGTTATGCAATTACTAGTGTCCGTACAATATTTACTGATTACAATGTCCATATTACTGAACCCATTCTGATTGTTACTGAAGATATTATTTTATTATTACTGATCTCATAATAGCCATTACTTGAGAATTGTATATACATTACTAAACACACAACAAAAATTACTTGAGACTGTATATATATTACTTGAGTACTTACTGATTATAGTTATTGATTACGTCAGTTACTAATGTCCATACAATAATTACCGATTACAAATATGCATATTACTGAACGTATTATGAATGTTACTGAAGTTAAAACGTTCATATAGCAATTACTAATTACAAATGTCCATACTGAATGTTACTAAACTCTTTGTAATTGTTACTGAACTCCCAATGAATATGAATGTTACTTGGCTAATTACAAATGTCCATACTGAATGTTATTGAACGCATTATGAATATTACTGAACTCATTGTAATTGTTACTGAAGTTATAGTTACTAATATCCATACATCAATTACTGATTATGTAATTACTAGTGTCCATACAATATTTACTGATTACAATGTCCATATTACTGAACCCATTCTGATTGTTACTGAAGATATTATTTTATTATTACTGATCTCATAATAGCCATTACTTGAGAATTGTATATACATTACTGAACACACAATAAAAATTACTTGAGACTGTATATATATTACTTGAGTACTGTCTCTAAATTACTAAATTGTATTCAAATTAATAACACATATGGAAATTACTGACCATTTCTTATGGTTTTACTGACTTCACAACAAGCACTTGACCATTGTATTCATATTACTAAAATATGTACCATATAAACATGTGCTATAAGATATAGATATATACATTACTGAACAAACAACAAAATTTAATTGAGATTGTATATATATTACTTGAGTACTATTTCTAAATTATCAAATTCTATTCAAATTAATAACACATATGGAAATTACTGACCATTTGTTATGGTTTTACTGACTTCACAAGAAGCACTTACTTGACCAGTGTATTCATATTACTGAAATATGTACCATATAATCAAATGAATGTAAATTACTAACCATTGTTTGGATATTACCAATCTCGCAACAAATATTTACTTGTCTATTGTATATATGTTTACCGATTCCATTTGAATATGTTACGCACAATATATAAGATGTTACTTATCGTTCTTACAAATAGGACGATGATCTATAAGTTACTTACGTAATTTAACAAGTTACTTGTTATACACATCATGTTAATGATATTAATACAAAATTTACTTATATTAAAACAAAGACTGTCTGATTATATCTAATGATATCATTTTCAAAAGATGGAACAACAGAATCTCGATTTCTGTGGATTAAACTTCTAAGCAATCATATTGCTTTCATGATCTAAATATAATTGATAGTCATCCATCATCGTTCCTTCTCATATGATGTTCTCACGATCGAAATCCAACCAAGAATCATCATTCGTCATTGCTTCTGAGACTTCATGATCCAAATCCAATGACAAATCGAGCATCGCGTTTGAATCTGAAATTGAAAATATAAAAACAAACGATTAAACTGAGATCATAATATGAACCAACAATGACAACTCACGAGCAAAAATAAGAGGAAACATAAATTTTGCAACGACGATTGATTAAAAAAAGTTCTACAAAAATACTTTCGAAGAACGAAGCTCCTGCAATTTCAGAAGCTTGGTCGTCGTGCGAGATCAACAAGAATATGTTCGAAATGACCATATCAAACACAAAATATCAGCGGACGCTAATTTTAGAAAGTCTGAAAAAACCATTTTTAAATAGACACCAAATATTGTGACTTGTGACGTGATCCTAAAATTTAGGAATTGATATTGGTAATCCAATGGCTGTGACGATGGGCTCATTCCATTCAAATGGGCACGGTGCTCTCTGGATAAATTCCATATATATATATATATATGAGGAGTGATCCTATGAGAGCAAAAAGTTGTGAGAGCATGAGAGGGGTGATTCTGGAACACATGATTCACCCAGGAGAGAGAAGACAAGGAGAAAGAAAACAGAATCATGTGGTACATGATCATTCCTCTCATGCTCTCACAACTTTTGGCTCTCATAGGATCACTCCCCCCCCCTCTCTCTCTCTCTCTCTCTCTCTCTCTCTATATATATATATATATATATATATATATATATGGGATAAATGGGACTGCCCCCTAGGGGGAGCTAACTTAGTTCCCCCCACCCCATTTTCATCATTTTTATTATTATTTTTAAATTTCCTCCATGAATATTCATCACTATATCCCTATATTAAGCTATTCAAATTTCGTGAGAAACAGAAACTCCTACGGCCTCTATCCAGACAGTCATTTTTTAACGGTAACATGATTTTTTAAATCGATCCCGTCTGAATGGAGGTTGTAGGAGTCTCTATTTCGCATGAAATTTGAATACATAATATAGGGATTTAATAAAGAATTTATACGGTTTTAGATTTCAAAAAAATAAAAAAATATGTGAAAAAGGGGCGGGGGAGCTAAGTTAACTCCCCCTAGGGGGCATACACATTTTCCATATATATATATATATATATATATATATATATATAGGGAAAATGTGTATGCCCCCTAGGGGGAGCTAACTTAGCTCCCCCTCCCATTTTTCACATAATAAAAACCACCATCCGAGTGGAAGAAATTTTCAAAAAAAATAAAAAAATGATGAAAATGGGGGCGGGGGAGCTAAGTTAGCTCCCCCTAGGGGGCAGCCCCATTTATCCCATTTATCCCATATATATATATATATATATATATATATATATATAGGGTAAAATGGGGTTGCCCCCAGGGAGTAGCCAACTTGGCTACTCCCACCCCTATTTTTCCCTTGTTTTTTTTTGAAAAATAAAAATTTGTATATTCATCATTATATCCCTCTCACATTCTATTAAAATTTCGTCAGAAACAGAGACTCCTAAGCCCTCCATCCAGACGCCATTTTTTTAACGATTGCAGGATTTTTTAAATCGACCATGTTTGGATGGAGGCCGTAGGAGTCTCTGTTTCTGACGAAATTTTAATAGAATGTGAGAGGGATATAATGATGAATATACAAATTTTTATTTTCCAAAAAAATAAAAAAATGAGGAAAAAATAGGGGTGGGAGTAGCCAAGTTGGCTACTCCCTGGGGGCAGCCCCATTTACCTCATATATATATATACATATACATATACATATAGGGTAAAATGTGTATGCCCCCTAGGGGGAGCTAACTTAGCTCCCCCTGTCCCATTTTTCACGTGTTTTTTTATTTTTTTTAAAATAAAAATTATGTAAATTCATTATTATATCCCTATATTATATCATTCAAATTTCATGTAAAACAGAGACTCCTATGACCTCCATCCATACGGGGTCGATTAAAAAAATCCTAAGACCGTTAAAAAATAACTGTCTGGATGGAGGCCGTAGGAGTTTCTGTTTCACATGAAATTTGAACGACATAATCTACTGATATAGTGATGAATACTCACGGAAAAAATTTTCAAAAAAATAAAAAATTGAAGAAAATAGGGCGGAGGGAGCTAAGTTAGCTCCCCTAGGGGGCATCCCCATTTTCCTCATATATATATATATATATATATATATATATATATATATATATATATGGATTTAATGGGGATATCCCACCCCCCTATTTCGACATTTTTATAAGTTAAATAGGTTGTCCCTTGGGGGAGTTAACTTGGCTCGCCCGTGCCATTTCGACCTTTTTTATTTATATTTTTTGAAATTTTTTTCGTGAATATTCATCACTATATCTCTATTTTATGATATAAAAAATTGTGCAACAGATATTCGTAAGATCTCCATTTCGAGACAACTTAACACGTTTATATACAAGTGAGAAAGAGCATAGACAACACGTCACATCTCCAAGATTGAGATCTAAATCGTTATCAAAGAACATTATCGCTAACAACTTCTTCAATCCGATCAAGAGGCAATTATTAGAAATAAAAGCTTTATGTCGGTGTTGCCAAGTATTAATATCGGCTCTTTTTAACTTCCATTAAATTTAATAAATATGCTTTCCATTACGTCACAATCTCTTTTACTTTGTTACATACATATAACTAGTAGGAAACCCGGCACTTGGGATCTTCAAATTCTTTGAACACCGAATCCTTAACCTAGTAGAAACGGCTTGGCTAACTATCAGCTCTACAGCATTCGTATAAAATGTTGTCATTTTATATTGTGAAATAAACATCTATTAGTTATCCACGAGGGAATGCATATTGTAGTTTTATCTATGTTAAGGTAGGTGCTTAATTTTATGATTTTGAAACTCATGGAAATAGCTTGGCTCGCCTATTAGCTCTACCACATTCGTGTAGAATGCTGTCATTTTATATTTGGCATTAACATCTATTAATGATCCACGAAGGAATGTATATTATAGTTGTATCTATGTTAAGGAGGGGGTGTAATTTTATGCAGATATTTCAAAAGAACGGATTCTTTTAGATTGTGCATGTAATGTGGTCTCTATTTTACATATATAACAACTAATCTTGACCGTGCTCTATATCAACACCATGTGACCTCGATACAGATCTTATATGTGCTTTCAACTTTGATTTGGGATAGGTGCATGCAATAGAAGTGCCGATCTTATGACAATTCTTTCAGAATAGCATGCATGAAATACAATTTGCACCATTCTCTCATCAATTTGTATTTTTATTATATCAAAAACAATTTCTCAATAAATAATATCCATTAAAATTCATAATGCACACCCATACATCACACATGGTGGAAACCATATTGCCAACATCTCCACTGATGAAGTTATTATTTACTGCAACGGTAATTTTTCAATGTAATCTGCACAACTACTTATAATCATAGAGAAATATATATGTATTTGATTTTTTAAACAGTAACGAAAGATATCACAACAGATCATCAAATTATTTGTTTATATCATTAAATCATGAAGATGATAGATCTGATATCCAAAAATGAAATATCCAACATGGACATGTGATTTGCAAGGGATCTATTCTATTATGAAATCATACACTCATATTCATCTTCTTTTTAGATTTATCATCTCCCTCTTGGCAATTTTGGGTCTGATATCATCGCTTGATTTTTTGGTCTTTATCCACGTAATGTGAAGGTTCATATTCTCTTCTAATCCCTTGTCCTTGGGCCTCTTCCTTGTTAACATCTCTAAAGATTAGTAAACCAAAGCTGTGTGTATATCCTTGTGTTGAGACTGGGTTTTCCTACACTCCCCGGATCCCTCAAGTTCCTCTACAGAGCAAGTGATGTGCCACCATGCTCAAAGTCCACCTCAGCGCCATGTCAGCATGCTTCTCCAGTTTGCAGGTGGTCAAGACTAATGTTAGATGCATTTGTGATGGCTTCATGATCATCGCCTCTCTCGGTGTCAAGTTGAACATGACCAGGGAAATTTGATTTCTTATTTGTTTTTGATGGCTTCACCTTTGCCTAGTACGCTAATTAATTACTATTAAGCCGGTGGGTCAAGTGGGCTTTCTAGGAGGTCCCGAGACTCTAATTCAACAGCTGCAGTACTGAACAGAAGGAAAAATCTTTGGGATCCCAAAAATTGGAGAAGCAATTCAATGGTAAGGATTCAAAGTCAACTCCGACAATTATTTATTTCAAGTTCAGGCATTAGACAGTTATCCTAAACAGTACTGATTGCAGAACATTGAGATATCCTTGACATTCAATAAAGAATTTGTTACTATTCATTCAGTTTGGGTTTGTTTTCACTTCTTACATTCTATAACGTGACTCGTAAATCACCAAGAAAGGCAAACATTATATTTCTTTCATTTTCTATGAAAGTAAATTATAAACTCAACTATTTAATATTTTAAAATTCTACACAGTAATGTGAAAATGGATACAGCTAGGAAAAGCTCGGTGCCATTTGCTCCTTAACATCTTCCACTCGGCCATGCACCCCAATAGCGCATGTTCCTGTATGACTTCAAGGGTCCTTTGTGACGGACCTGTAAGTTCTTGTTTCGATCAATTCTCCACACAAAACCCATATGTTGCCTCGTGTAGATCCCCATGAGAAGCATCAAAACTTGAATGAGGCCTTTGAAATTATTTCTCTTTCTTTTTGACCACTAAGCACCTCATAAAGAAGAAAATGATTAGCATTATAGTTAGAACAGATGCACCGGCAATTAGTATTGTATGAGACATTTCTCTCTTGGAATGGCAGGGACAAAGATGTTGAATAGATATTCCCCCACATATGTTCGGATTACCTATTAATCGAATCAAGCTCCCATTACCAAACCAACCTTCTTGGGGAAGCCGCTCTCTCGCCCTACGTCAAACGCCAACACGACGAAACAATCAAGGGATCAGAGGAACCTGCGCTGCCTCCAGCCGCTGCACCATTCGCGCAGTTCTTTGCCGTGTTGACGACATCAATTGGGCGCTCATAGCCGTCGAGATGGTCGATGAGGTGATGCACGGGGCGGCGTTGGTGCTAACGACCACGATGTAGCGACACGGCTTCGGTGCTGGGGGAAATAGGAGTTAAGGTTTAGAGCAAGGGCGGAGGGGGAAAACACGATGGTATGAGGTGGGGGTGTTTGGATCGATGACCCATACACCAGTTTGGGGATCCGTTAGGGGGCGTCGATCCCGACCTTTGTATCTGTTGAATTACGACGAGGAGGTGGTGGGTGTCGGAAGAGGAAGGGGCAACATCTAGGGTTTCTGTGGGAAGTTAGGATCAAGGGAGAGAACGGGGGAAGGGTTGGCGGTGTCGTTTGGAATTTCTAGCAAAAGTAGAGGGTAGAAACGGAATAGCGCCTGGGGAATGGCAGTAGTAAAATGGAAACGGTAAAAACGGAATTTTTGCGGCGAAAATTAATGCCTTGACCGACTTTAAGATATAGTAATATATATAATCCATGATAACTACAAAATATCTAAATCCAAAGAAGAATGAAGTAACAACAGCATTCAAGCAGAAGCAAGAAACTCCTCCTTTTGTGATGAAAATGCTCGATATTGACAATCAGAGGACAATGATCCGTATAGTAAAAATCGGGAGGAAGGGCAGATCTGAATAGAGGAGCATAGCAGAAGTTTGAGAAACTGGCAACAGAAGCACAAGGAAGAGCAAAAAAGCAGCCATTCTCATGGGAAGAAAGGCCGGGGCCGGGGTTGGGGAGCGGAGGTCTTCCATTATCTGATTCTCTCCTTTCTCCTTCGTTTGATTTTTTTATTCCAACAACAATCATCAATCATAAGTTCCATCCATCCGTTGGAATACCTATTCCTCGCATGCCATCCATTCCCGAATCATTTAGCGTTGATTCGTATTGCACATCAACATCAGATTAATTGACATATATCCATCGTTTCATACCTTCGGTCGAGATATACGAATCTCGAGCCATAATTCATTCGCAGGTTGTTAGATCTGGAGCATCGATTACAAATGAATCATTTCTACAGAATACATTTTCGGAGTGCGACGTTCATAGCCAAAATGACAGCTTTGGATCAAGCTTTGGGCGTCAACCGTGAACAGACTTGAGCTGAGTATCATCAAATTAATCATCTGAAGATAGAGGAAACCTACACGAAGCATACACTGACACGCCCGTGAACACCTGCATGCAAATCAATTGAGTAGCAGCGACCTGTGTGAGATCCACCTAATATTTTCTTCAGATCTGAAATAGCTGACACCTTCAGTCGAAACCAAGTCGAGCACCGGTCTCTTCTTCAAACATCGCTGCTTTAGCTGCCGATTCCGCACAACCGAACTCCGCAACTCGTCACCTGCGAACTTCAGATCTGATCTGAGACGAAGCTATTGAGAACGACAATCATCAATCGCCGGAGATCTTTGATTTGAAAACAGAGATCCGAGATTCGATTTGCATTGCATAGAAGCAATTGGGGGAAAAGGTCCACCGCTTTAGCTCCAGGAGGAGGGCGGAGAGACTGGGGAGACGAGGATCCCCCTAGTCGGTATTCTACGGCATCGCCTTCTAGGGCATCGCCAGAGGGGGGTGGAGAGGGGGGGACTCGAGAGAGGGTTGGGTAATATGTTTGGAGAAGAGGACAAAAATGGAAAGAAAGCTGGTGGCGGGAAGGGCAAAACTGAGATTTTTCGACAAAAAATAATGTTTTGACGGCCTTTAATATAAACTAGTTCCGCCCCTGTATTCTATATATATTTCTATGTTGGTGTCTAAATCTGATTTTAAATTGAATATGGATATTACTTTGTTATTCACAAATATATCTATCCATATTCAAATATCCATTGTGGTATATAATTACATATTTATTTATGACTATACTTAAATTAATTTATGTTTTCTTCCACAATTTTGATATAATTGTTAGTAAATAAATAAACTTGTTCTCTTTTTTTTACTTTTAGCTAAAATACGCTATATTTGTTTCAAATATGATTATATCTAAGGTAATGTGTGTATATATAAAACTACTCTTATTCATATTTGGTCTTGGTGTATTTTTAATGTTATGGTAATATATTATTAAATGGATATAAAATATGATAATACATACTAATATGGTTAAAATGAGGTTGTCCCTATAAGGGGTAGACATGCTAGCTTCCCCGCATTATTAATAACATTTGTGGGATTTAGATCCTATAAAATCAACATTTCTCATTCGAAATTTAACTCAGTTAAGACTCATCCCATCCGTGCTAAAGCCGGTCCTTTTCAGATGGACTTTTTATGAGTACTAGTAGGGAGCCCGTGCAAAAGCACGGGCAACTATCTTAGGCGCGATATCATAATATTAATTTTATGATTTCTTTCAAGTTAGTAATATAATCATGAATTTGTTATCTGATTCTTTTTTCAGTTATCAACCCTATAGCAGTTGACTATTATAAGAATTCTTCACAATTTGGATTCATCTCCAAGAACTTGCGCTTAGATCAATATATGTGCACTCTTTGTGCATCGTCGATTTTTTTATCAATCTAAGAACCATTTGGTCGTAATTTTGGAATTCCAAATTCTCATTAGACTGTCTTCCCAACCCAGCGGTGTAGTTGTCGTAATCATCTCGAGTGGAGTAACATTCAATACTGAAAAATCAGGCAAACAATATAGTGAAGAAAGAAGGTAGGTGTGTTGTTGTGGCGATTAACTTGAGTAGGTCAACATTCAACAAATATGAGAAGCATGCGAAGCATGTACAGACACATCACATGTGATATAGTAGGTTTTATGAGGAAGCAGGTTATTAGGAGTTATTTTTATTTGATATACGCTGGACAAAAAAATGGACACATGATACAACTACCGTCTTCCAAAAGCACACATGGTTGGCCACCTTCTCTGTAGTCTTCAACCAATTAATTAACGTGAGTTCATGCGTCTGTGTATATACACATATGTATACTTTACACGTGTGTACATATGTTTCTATTTACGACCTGATCTTTACATTATGACTGTAAATCCAGCAATAATTGTAGTGATGGGTAGCAATTAAAAATACCACCATCTCAGGAGCCCTCCCACCCAAACTAATACTATAATTGGAACAATCCCCACAGTAAAGTAATTAAGGTTAATCACAAACTGCATCACTCAGTGTGTAATTAACTTTGCTCCGCAATGTTGTTACTGCTGCTACTTCCTCTCCTTGCTCGGCAATGGTACCGGTGAAGACGATGAGGCGACGACGCTTCTATTAATCAAATCTGACCTCTCGACCCCATAGAGAAGCTCGCGGATTGGGGAAGTCCATCGCCTCACTACAACTGGACCAAGCTCGGGTGCAATGCCGATAGTGTCATTGAGAGCCTCGATCTCTCGTATATGAACCTCAGTGACAACCGAGAACTGCTTCTTGAGCTGCTTAATGCGAGCTCCAACATTTTCTCCACCGACTTTCCTCGACTTCTCGCCAGTAGACTACGGAGCATAAAGTCTTTGGGGAAGGATTTCACCAGCAAGTTGCCGTAGGTTCTCAGTAATGTGTCGGCTTTGGAGAACTTGGATTTGCAGAGTGGGTACTTAGTTGGATCGATATCGGGGTCATACGTAAAGGTTGGGAAGCTGAGGTTCTTGGGCCTCTTTGGCAACAACCTCAGCGGCAGGATCACCATGGAGTTGGGACGACTGACATATTTGAACGGTTATCGGGTACAATGCGTTTAACGATCCGATATCGGCAAAGATCGGGAACCTGAGTAAGGTCCAGTATCTGGACATTGCTGAAGGATGTATAACCGGTGCATTTCCTCCAGAGATCAAGAAGGTTATTATGACACACCCTCTTTCTATTTGAAAGGACTCACCCTCATAAATCATCCTCAAAAGAGGAAGCTCTCAATCAACTTCCGGTTTTTTAAAAAAAATATTCGAATTTAATGGCAAGATGGGTGTTTTACTCCCTCACATCTGTGGTTGTCTTCCGAAATTGGAATCCTATATAGGGGGATTAATGGCACGGCAGAGGCAATACGGAATGAAGTTTGAATACACAAACACAAAGAGATCGAGAAACATTCAAATTGAAATCTCAGAATTGAAATCTAAGAAGCAGTAAGCATGAGGTGTAGGAGCAAGAATGATATGTATGCATATTTGATATTGAAATATGAGAATTAAAATATGAGAAGCAATAAGCATGAAGTGTAGGACCAAGGATGATATGTATGCATATTTGATGGCAACAGATGTCGGGTAACATACGTGAGCGTGAGGAGTTTGTTGCATCGAAAGAGCCGACAATGGATGCTGGCGTCGGGTTCATGCAACGGCACAGAGCCGACCATTCCTGGTAAGATGGTCACATTGAGAGAAAAGAAGTCTGATAATTATTTATATCGTTATTTAGATGTTTATTGGGCGTGTGTAATATGCTTTAAGTTACAATTCTTCCGATTCTTTATGTTAGTTATTTCAAGTAAACAGAAAATAAACATATTTCCTTCTTATGTTTGCATCAGTTTCCCTATTCCACATGCATTTCCCCCAAGATCCCAACGAAGCGTATAAGAAAAATCAACATCATGCATCAGAAAAAATTCCAGAATGTTTGAAACTAAACAAAAGCAAAAACCTAAA
The DNA here is from genome assembly GCA_037367405.1 of Ottelia alismoides. Classification (NCBI taxonomy): domain Eukaryota; kingdom Viridiplantae; phylum Streptophyta; class Magnoliopsida; order Alismatales; family Hydrocharitaceae; genus Ottelia; species Ottelia alismoides. The sequence goes on along the minus strand of JAZKJV010006344.1, from coordinate 411,850 downwards.
ATAGAGACCACATCAATAGCATTGTACTTCCCCGGCACCGATGAAGTAATTCCCGAAGCAATTCTTGTCCATCTAGGGGTGCATGTCGTCGATCCACAGCATTCGGACCTCGTCGGATCTAACGGGTAGCTGGCGGGTCATATGCATGTACTGTCGTTGTTGCTGTTGCATCGTCTGGTACTGCATGGGCACCTGCATCTGCACGGGCTACTATTGCGGCTGCGGCACGGGAGGCGGAACCTGCGAAGGCTACTGGTTCCACAAGGGCGGCGGTGGTTGGTAGTACTCCGGCGGCGATGCCTGGTAGTACTGGGCCATCCGAGGCGGTGGCTGTTGTTGAGGCATCCGCAGTAGCGGAACCTGGACAGGGAGTTCTCGTAATCTTTGCATTGGGTATGCTCTAATTGTTGATGGGAGAGGTTCCAAAGACGGAGAACGGGATGTAAAGGAGGACGAAGAGGCGACGACATGGCTAGGGTTTTGATGCCATCAAGGGGCGGGAAGATGCCATCACAGATGGAAAGGGGAAACATGGTTAATATCTTTACTGGAAGAGGGCAAAAGCGGAATGATGCTATGAGGCGTGTGGTTTAAAAGGGCAAAATGGGGATTGACGGGCGGAAAGTTAATAGATTGACGCCCTTTAATATATATATAATGGACTAGTGTGCAGCCCGTGCTCTGCACGGGAATACTTTATTGAAATTTTTTCCCATAAAACTAACTCCCTTATAAAAAAAATGAATACATAGAAAGAGTAATTAAAAGAGAAAAGAAAGAGAAAATGAAGGTTTCAAGAGCAAGAATGGTCTCTTGTATTACCAAAATTCAACCATCAAGAGCTTTGTTTGATTGATGCTTAAAAAATTGAATGTTTATAAAGGGGTGAAACAATAAAAAGACACCATTTAGAGGTATTTTTATCAACTAATGCCATTTTGAAAAAACATTCCTAGAATCGGTCTTTGTCAAGCTATCTTTGATAGAGATAGTTAAAGAAACCCTCTTCAAAGAGAACATTTGATAAATATTTGATGACAATTTTCCGCATCAATGTATATAACAAATTGATCTCAATTAAATAATGTGGAAACATTAACGTAAAGATGCATACCCGAAAGATATGCATATTTATAGCTTCATGACTTCAATCGTCAATGCTGCTGCAGAATTGTAAATTCATGACAGACTCTCACACTCCCCTCTCCCATTCATTTAGATCTAGGAGTATGATTGATAGTGTATATTGATATGCATGCGTAAGGCATATGTTGTTTCTTCTCATATAGACATGATGCATCAATTGTGTAATTAAGTTGGCAGCACGCACTACAACAAATAATGGCTATAGCGACGATTTTTTATTAAGAGCACAACGAATGAAACGTCGCTATACCATCTCATGACGAATTTGAGATTCGTTGTAAGAATCGTTGCTATATAAGCCGTTGTTAAATATTTAGCAACAATTACTATTCGTTGAGAGATTTAAAATTGCAACAAATAGAAACGTCACAAAATTAAATTTTTACAACACATAAAAACCGTCACCATGTGATTTTGTCAACGTTTTTTGTGTCACTATATTTAGTTTACTATTTGACACTTCTTATGTAGGTCAACGATTTTTCGTCACTATTTGAGATAATATCGACAAATAATTTGTCATAAATTAATCAAAGAATAATGATATAATGATTTAATTGTCACTCCAACAAAAACTATATAGATTGCTAAAACATATCCAGAAGATGGCAATTGATAATATAATTGCAAACATATCTAGAAGAATGTAAGTTACAACCATAATGCTAACCTGTGGATTAAAGTTATGACTGGGCAAAAGCATGGCTCTAGCCAACTATATATAGGTTGCTAAAACAAAATGATACTACATAAACAATCAATTGTACATGGATACGATCCTTAAAATGTCATTCATGTGGTTACAAGGACTATCCTTGTAGGTAGCAATATCCGTCATACTCATATATACAACAGGTGGAGCTTGTCGGACACGAAGTGTATGGATCGCATACCTTCAAGGGATGGGGCCTGTTCTTCGCATGATAGAAAGGCATCATTGCTATGCTGCACTTGCTGGTGAACACCGCAACCTTTCTTACTCAAGTAATCCACACTCTCCCCTGCTATTCCTCACAATCCAGTAATCCTTATTGTTCTGTATCATAACTAACTGCCACCACACCATGATCCAAGCTTGTCCTACATGACCAATCACAAATACGTGAAAAGGATTGCATTGTTTAGAATTGTAAGATGTATCCCTGGTAAAGATTGGATACTTCTTGGTGAATTAATACTGATAGATAGAAAGAAGTAGGGTTTACCTTCATGTAGAGCTAGAAGGCTTGACCTCTGGCGTCAATGGCAACGCCAACAGGCTGGTTGGCAATTGGACATGATTCATTCATTCATTCCTTTTTTGCTTGTTTTCCGTAGTGCATTTTTGAACTGCACAGCCTCCGTTCATATTGTAAGATGAGGCTAAACATCCATCAACATACACGTTCTAGAATTTGTATACATAAGTCTTCATATATTCTTCTTTCCGTAAAAGAGACGAACGCATGTTCCTGTAGGAAAATTTTAAGAACACATAAGCGTTGTGCTGATCTGATATAAAATTCTTGAATATTTTCAAAGAAAAATAATTTTTAGCACAGAAGGAATTGAAAGTTTACAATGAATATGCATTTCGAACGCATATACTCATGATCCCGTACACGTTCATGCATACACGCACACACACTCTCTCTCCCTCTCCTACACATACACTTTCTCATACACACATGAACACACACTTACACATTACATGTTTAGATACACATACATAGTCTCATACACACATCCCATAGAAACACACGTTTACACACAAATTCTAGTACATACATTACATTAACGTATTTATACACATACACACAAACTTTGCAATACAAACACATACATTTTCATACAAACTCGCACACATACATGCTGCTCTTACACACACATTCATGCATACTCACGTCCATAATTTTTACGCACCCACTCACACAAATACAAGTTTACATGTATACACAAACTTAAAACATACACATACGAATGCACAAACACATTCATTCACACAAAGCACACATTCACATACACATACGAATGCACAAACACATTCATTCACACAAAGCACACATTCAGGCTCGTATACATTCATTTAGAAAATGCATGCATTCAAGTACACACACTTTAAAGCAAGCACACAAGCTGCACATGTTCATAAAAACACACATGGATAAACGATGACAATTTTACATTCAACTGCATCTATAAAAATGTAAATAGCAACAAAGTGAATGAGAATATCAGTGTAGATGTGATTGGTTAGACTAGTGCTCTAAACAACAAAGGGCCAGACCCCTGGCACATATGAAAAATCCCATTAATCAATATATAATTTCATAGAAACTATGCAACAACCAAACATTTAATGTAGAATCATCACAACTTCATTTATCACTTTCTTATACTTCTAACCAAGCAAATAAAAATTGAAGATAAACTACCTTATTCATTATCTCACATCTGAACGTGAGAGACGATGATAATAAATTGGAGGAATCCCAAGCATTGGTAGTAAAAAATGATTTGGTTCGTTTAACATCACTTTCTGCAAAACAGAAAAAAATCAATCAGAAAATCAATCCCCAAACCCACACTTCTAGAGATTGCCACGCAAAAAAAACAGAGCAACAAGTCAGAGCAACTCACTACAAACACACATTGTACTATTAGACCAGTTTTTGATGGCACCATATGATACAACAACATAGAAATATTGATGGTCCAAGATGGTCTAGACAATTTGTTTTCGCTACAAGTGAACAGACTACAACTACCCGAACAACCCTTATTATTTGTTTTCCCTACAAGTAATATTTTCATATGAAACTTAGAGAATATTACTCTATACAGACAATATCCTTTCAATTTTCCATCCAATCTGATATCCCATCCATTCATTCAAGAACCTTGATTTTAATACAAAGATTGATATTGTCGAATTAGGCACGTTATGATGATGAAATTAAGGATGTCTGATTTAGATGAAATTTAATATCTTATCATAATATCTACAAGTATCGTTCCAAATTAAACATAAAAAATAGAAATAGTAAAAAGTGCTCAATATAAATCTAGTCGACTAAATATAAACAAAGGTAAGTTCGACATCTTCCTTTTACTTCATAATAGATATCTTTTGGTAAGAACACCAAAAAATTGTGAAAATATTACACAAATTACTCTAACAAATACAACAAGTTGTAGCTGCAAACATATATTGAACAAAGTCAAAGGACATGTGGTAATCAGCTTATAAAAATAAGGAGACATCATACGTTGCCGGTTTAACATTTTGAGGGTAATCCTTTGTTGAAAGAACCTATCAAAAACCACACATGTGATTACCATCCCATATAATTAGCCTATTTGATGAAGAATGTTTGTTGCATACTTGTGTATTGTAGCTTCGTGAGCGAAAATGGGACATAATTCTTTCTTCAGCTCCTTCTTCGCTGTGAAAATAATAAACCTCGACATTTTTTGACCATTCAAAGAAATAAACTATTGTATAAAATTGTTGCTATATGGTTAGCACAATTACCACTCTTCTGCTTAGCGTTAACCTCGTTGCCATTTTTCTTAAAATTAATAAAGGACCATAAACTTATGGTGAGAACCTAGAAAAAGGAGAGAAATGGAAAGTCATGTTCAACACAAAAAATCGCAGTATATATAATTCACATGAAAAAACTAAATGATGATGGATTTACATCCATAAACCAAATGGATCATAATTAACGCAAATAGACTGAAAAGAGTAAAATGGATCAGATGACAAGCGACTCACCAGTGCCACGAGGAGAGCTGGCGACAGAAACAAGGCTGAGAGACAACGACGGAGATGGAGCAATTGGTTGGACGAAGTGATTACGATAGTGTCAACATGCAAGGGTTGATGAGATCCGATGACTGACACTGGGGAAGTGTCGTAGCAGAGGTCACATACTCATGTGTGACCACGAGAGGATGATGTTAGGGGCGCCGTGGATGGTATTAGGGTTCGATGAGACTTTTCAAATACTGCAAACAAATGGCACACTAAATGGCCAATGGTACAACTATTCAGCATGTCTCCCATATGTATGTAGAAACGAAATTGATATAGTTGCAATTTTGAGAAACAAAAGCTGAGAAGAAGATATCTTTATCGTTTACCTACTTGTGGATGAGAACCTCGATGGTGAGGAGCATCTCCTATAGGCGCGAGAGAGGGTTAATGGTGCAGACCGCTCCCCGGTGTTGTCATCCTCCGTCGCGTTGTCAGCAACCCTCCAAGCAATGATGACGATCTCGATCAGCCTGCCGCCTACACTCATCATTCTCGGATCATCGATCACCCTCCGCCGCCACCCTTTACTTTGAACCATGCCCCAATGCCCTCGCCCACTGTCCACCGTCATCACTCTGACAATCGTCCACCATTTCATACCATTGATCATCGCCCAAAACTCTTGCATGTGCCATTTGCCTCCGCCTCAGCCACCGATCTCCGCTGTGGGGGAAAGGAGAGCCACCAATCTCCACCGTGGGTGAGAGGAGAGCCGCCATTTTTGCCATGGGAGAGAGGAGAGCCGCCGATCGCCGTAGACGGTAAGAGGAGTCTGTTAGAAGAGGAATAGGGTTTTGAAATTTGGGATCGTGATTGTGAGAGATAAGTGAACGCACCATCTCTGCATATGGTTTAAAAAGGGCTGGGTTTTTTATTTGGGAGAGGGGGCTTTTAAACATAAGGTTAAAGACGGGTGAAAAGCTATATTTCTTTGTGGCAATTATCTTGGCGCCTACATAATCCTAATTAAAATTATATCGACAGACTATTTATTGTTATAATAAAATAGTGACGAATGGAAAAAATGTTGCTATTTTTAATATAGATAGCGACGGATACCAAAAATCGTTGTTATTTCTAATATAAATAGCAACGAATAATTACAAGCGTCACAATATTAATAAGTTTGCAAATATAGTGACAAATTTAGTTAATCGTTGTTATATAATCGTCACTATAGACATAATTTGTTGTAGTGACGTTTTTTTATTAGATATTAAAGATGTGTTTGAGAGGACGCCTAAGCTACATATTTTGTATGGTCGTGACATTTATACCTCCTATGGTCACTTTATAATACATCATGTGTTAAATCCCTTATGTTGTGTCTATATATAGTCATGACAAACCCACAATTTCATTTTAGTAGCACATGTAATAAGTAGTTAATGCATGTTATTACGATAGTGCAGTATGGTGCAATATTGAAATGCGGAATGGTCACCAAAGTAAAAAAAAAAGAGAGAATGACAATAACATCCTCACTTTTATCAGCAAGAATGGTTGTCAATGTATAGAATTGTCGGATACAGATATTAGGTTTCATCATTAGAAGCTCCTGTAAAATTTTGTGCAAATAAAATATGTACAGGAAGACTTTTCCTTATACAATCATTGCTTCAAATATATGGACAGATCGCAACAGATTTGTCGTCATCTACATTGTGAGAATGGGTGGCAAGTAGTCCGACTTACCACTAAGAACAATAGATTTTGTATCAGGAAAGCTAGCCCACCCTTCCAAATTAGCAATTCTACCATCGTAGGTGAGCTGAGTAGGGTAGCTTCGAACGTGTCTCGAAAGGTATTAGACCTTGGTCATGTCTGGTTCTCGCATTCGTCTCTCGATTATGATCGATGAAGGTATTAATCTTCTGAAAGCATTGAAGGCTCTCTAGCTACATGAATGTATAATCCGTAATTTTAATATGCTCCTATCATAGAGACATTCAGAATCCATGCATCTGTCCTCAAATTGATAGACTCCCATCGTGATGTTGGTGTACAACTGTATTTTTATTATTAAAGTAATATAAATTTCTTATCAATTTTAAATAGATAATTATACGGATATTAAAGCATTTATAAACTGAACATGACAACATGAATTTCTGACATCAAAGGGTAAATTGCCCTCTTACTCAAAAAAATACAAATCATGAAACCTTTTGGGGGCTGTTATGAAATAATCTCGACAATGTAGCAGCAACAGAACTGCCACTACTACATTCCCTTTCCCATTATTGATCCCTCCTCGAACACGACCACCTGATGAAGAACAACAATCTTCCGCCGCCCTCATCGCCAACCTTTGGTTGCAGGGTTGGGCAGGGTTGGATTGGGTTGGAGTATCCTGTGAATAGTAAACTGTGAGGAGGATTGGGAAGGTTGGAAGGAGGGGTATCCCGGGTTGAACCAACACAACCACGTCCAACCTTGCAACCAAACGGAGCCCTAGAGCGACCTCATCGGGAGGAAGTGTGAGGCGGTGTAGGAAGAAGCGAAGGCCGATGAGCCGCAGGATCGCGGTGATCGAGACGTCCAACGAGAAGAAGCCGATCGTCCTCGTCGCCAATGGAGAGAGGATACGTATGGCCGAGACATGTTGATCCAGAGGGCGACCGCTCCAAGAGGAAAGCCTCCGCATCGCCGGAGGGGAGGATCGGCGGCGTAGGAACCGACGAGATTGTCGCCCCGGAGGGGAGGATCGGCGATGTAGGAACCGACGAGATTGTCGCCGATGATTGTGGCGAGCGTTCAAACAGTTGGAGGAGGAGCAGAAGATGTGGCCACATGCGGAGTAGGAGATGAGGGGAACGTGAGCGCCAACGAAGTTGGAAGGGGATAATAGAGGGGTGGCATCCGTGGAAGAGACAGGATGGGGTTCGGATAGGCATGAGAAGATTTGTTGGAATTCCATATATACCCTTGCGGGTTTTGACATAAAGTAATAAAATATAGATGGATTCGTAGGTTAGAAATGGAATATATGGACAAAATTTAATAGGTGGGGGGCAAGACCCCCTGCTTAATATATGTTATAGATATAATATAATGGATACGTATGTATGTATTATCCTCTTGGAACATGTCTTTCTAGTCATTTCCATATTGAATGGCGTTCACACGCATTTTTTTCATGGAATAAATGGACTCTCTCTAAATAATATGGTTACTTATGCTCCAATATCTTATTGGTATGTATTACTAATTTTCAAATGAACCCACAGCATAAACAAAAGACAAAAGACTTCTGTTTATTATACTTTTTATTATTTGACCTTCATTAAAACTGGCTCTTTGGACCAGTTTCGTAGGGAGGGTGGATTTTATAGAGTAAATAGTAATATGAAGGTCATATTATTTTTCCTTTTCTTTGATCAGTGTTTGGTTCATCGATTTTCTGATGATTGACAAAAAGACAAATGAGAGGATAATGATGAATGATTATTCTGCTCTAAATTGAAGAAAGCGGAAAAATAATTGAAAAGCTAATGCAAGAGGAGAATACTTTCAGGGACGAAGTCAAGAATTTATACCTGATGGGAGCATGGGGCGATCTATTATTACTTGTCAAGTTTATTGTGTTGTTACTTGACATGTCCTTAAAGTGAGAGCCTATTACTTATACCATCATACCATTTGAGGAGTTCCATTACTTGACATGTTAATTCTTAGTATTAGTTGAATTTCATTTATTGCCCATTTCAAGGGAAACGATAATAAAGCCTTTGACATTGATATTTATATGGAGATTTTACAAAAATACCTTTATAAGCTTTCCAACAGATACCGGATACTAATTAAAACATCCCTACCAACTTCTTCATTTTATATAATCACACTTTCATGTTTGTAATGACAAGTAATAATACAAATTTAACATTTCGAAATAAATATTATACAATGTTGTGTATGTGGAGATATAAATAGGTGCAGATATATCGATATTTATTTTTTACCCAATCATTTAAGTGCATATTTTTATGTTATATATATATATTTATATACAGAAAAGGGAGGTTGCTACATGTAGCAGCCAATGTGGCTGCTAAATGTGGAAGTTTCCACAAATTTTTTTATTTTTTTTCAAAAATAAAATCATGAATATTCATCTATATCCCTCCTTCATTCTATTAAAATTTCGTCAGAAACAGAGACTCTTACACCCTCCATCTAGAACATGTAATTTTAACGGTCTGAAATTTGTTGTAATCGACCTGTTCTACATGGAGGGCATCGGAGTCTCTGTTTCTAATGAAATTTTAATAGAATGTACGGGGGATATATTGATGAATATTCATTGTTTTATTTTTAAAAAAATAAAAAATTTTGGGGAAACTGCCACATGTAGTAGCCACGTTGGCTGCTACATGTAGCAGCCTCCCCAGCCTCATTTATATATGTTTGTGTGTGTGTATAGGAAAAACTTGAATTGAGGTGGCGCCTCAATTCAATCATCGTGCGACATTACTCTCTACCTGTTCGATTGCAATCTATGGCTTTCTTAAAAACCACAATCCGAATGGCGAAACCACTAATAGTATAATAAGGAATTTCTATTTTTAGAAAACTACCGTATTCTATCAATGACGACATTTTAATGAATTACTTGGATCCCACGTTTTTAGCGAATTCATTATTTACGAATTAAATTTCCATTCTTCCTAAAATGCATCTTCTCTAATTAACATTCCATTTTTCCTAATATGTATCTTCTCCCATTTCGACATCTTTGGTATTGAAACTTTCTTGACCTATCACTAGTTCTTATTCAACTATTTCTTATCAAACGCAGTGATCTTCAATGAATATCGATGAAAGAGTAACTTGCTCATTTAATAGAGAAATGTCACAGGTAAATATATTCTTTCTAGTTCTTATTCATCTTTTTTGTTATCAACCACTGAAACTTTAACGAATTTCGATGAAAGATCAATTTGTTCTTTAATAGAGAACGTCTTAGGTAATTGTATTCTATTTTTCGTATGTCATTTTCGGCATTAATATATAAAATTTTCAGATATCTGACAAAGATGATGAAGTTATCGGAGTTTTGGAAGGAACTGGTCATTATTCTCATCAATCAGGTATTCTGAATGCCAAAGAGTTTTCAAAGCATCATAGCTCTTATATATTATATGATTTTTTATGTATACCTATCCATTTTACTATAACAGAACTTATATTACTATCAATAACCATATTTTACTTTAGCATAACTTATTTTACATTCATGAACTATATTTTACAATATTGAATCATATTTTACAATTCAAAATTCATAGTTTTTATAGATATTTTACTATAACAGAATGTTTATTACTATCAAGAACCATATTTTACAATCAATTTTTACATTTTACTATATTATACCACAAATTACAATATATCTTTTTCGTAAAATTACTAGATGCTTCTGATTACACAATCAGTGAATCTGTCAATGTTCATACACCTCATATATTTAAAACTCTTGTATCTATGCTAGATGTGAAAATACTTCAAACTGATTTTCAATATTAATTATATAGTTTTCATATAAGGTACAATTCAATATATATTAAATCCATTCTTTGAATGATCTTCATATTTTACTATATCATAACTTATTTTACTATTATGAGCTGTATTGACAATAAGTTTATTCATGTCTGGTTAGGTTGTTTTGATATAACATATTTTATTATATTATGATGTTTTTCATTTTTATTAATTAGTTTTTATTAATTAGTTTCTAATACATCTCAAATTTTAAAATTACCCCCAGGTTGCGATTACACAATCAATGAAACTGTCAATGTTCTTACACCTCATATAGGCCAAACTTTTGGATCTATTTAAGATGCGTATAAATTTTATGAGACATATGCAATAGAAATTGGATTTAATGTTAGGAAAGCAAGCTCCAGGGTTGGTAAAGATAAGATTTCTAAGGAAAGGATAATTATCTTCAAATCCTTTGTTTGCAGAAAAGAGGGTTTTTCTAAAACTACAGACAAAACACTGATTACGGACAATACAAGAAGTGATGAGAGCGATGATTGTATTTTTTACAAGGAGGAGCGCCACGTTGGATTATCCCGGACTGGATGCAAAACTTTCATGTCAGTTTCCTTTAGGTCTGATCTCAAGGATTGAATTGTTTCTAATTTTGAAGCAGGACACAATCACAATCTCATTTTTCCATCTAAACGCGGATACCTCAGGCCAAATAGATGTTTTTCAAAAGCCGCAAAAATGCTTGTGAAGTCAATGAATGATGTGAACATACCTGTATCCAAACAGACAACATTCATAACCATGTCCAGCGGTCAAGTTGGTAGTATTGTTAGAGATATTTTGAACTTAAATCGAAAAGAGAAAAAGCAACATATTGGGATGGATGTTCACCAACTAATTGAGCATTTTGAAAGTTGTAAGGCCACTACTCCTGATATTTACTATGCTTACACAACCGATGATGATAACAGACTTACTCAGTGTATATGGATTGATAGTGCCTCTATTGAAGATTACAAATTATTCGGTGATACAATATCATTTGATACAGCATATAGGACCAATGAATACGATCTGGTCTTTGGATCTTTTTGTGGTGTTAATCACCATGGTTATACAATTTTTTGGAAATTCATTCATGAGCAGAGAGACAACCGAGTCATTCTCGTGGTTTTTTGAGAGATTTCTTGAAGTAATGAGAAAACATCCAATTTCTGTAATCACAGACGAAGACCTGGCAATTCGTGCAGCTGTTAGGAATTGTTTTCCACGTACTGTTCATAAATTCTGTACTTGGCATATAATGACTAAGCTTAAAAGTAAGCTTGTAAAGATTAAAGATATAAATGAAGTTCTTTCAGCATTTTCCATATATAGTTGTATGGAAAAGTATAACTATAAGTGAATTTGAGTAAAAATGATGCAAGGTTATTAATCAATATGATTTACTATCAAATGTCTAGTTGAATGAGAAATAGAGATCATATATAAATGGATTAGTATATATCTTAAGGATTTTTTCTGGGTTGGTCAACGCAGTACACATAGGAGTGAAAGTATGAATGCATTCTTGCAACACCACATCACTAAACAGAACTCTTTGCTGGAATTTGTATGTAGATTTCAAAGTGCAATTCAACGATGTAGAGAAAGAGAGAATGACATGGATAATATTGGTGAAGTATACACTCCAAAAACAAATTTCAGATGGAAGATGCAGGAACAGATGGTTCGTGTCTACTCTAAGTTCATATTTTACAAATTTCGGCTCTTTCTGTTTAGGCCCCGTCCTTCTTTGAATGATTGATGTCCGAGATCCCCTTTCTTAATGAAAGTCACCCGCAGTCTCTTATACTCGCAATAAGTATCTCTTTGAACTGAATGAAGTAAAGGACTTGATGTTCGAATTCAATCGAACTCTTTGGATTACTGTCAATATTTTGTGTCATATATTGGGAAACCCAAAGAAGAATTGTGTGTTTCTTCGTCTATGCCAAGCGATTTTCTTTCTTGTGAATGCAAGAATATGCAATTCTTTGGATATCCATGTAGGAACATACTTGCAGTATTGAAGATACAGAATGTGGAGCTTCTGAATCATGAATATATATAGAAAGGTGGACAAGGAGCATTAAAAAATCAGAAAATTATCCTATTTATGTGCAAGTTGCAAACCAAGAAAGGTCGTCACAGCTGAATCAACTGTGTTCTCATATTATTTCAGCTTCAGTTGATCAGGATGATGACATATTCTTATTTTCTAAAGAAAAATTAAGTGATTTATGTTGCAATATTGATCTTATGATAAGTAACAAATCTTCTTCCAACTTTACAACCAGGAACAATTCAAATGATCCAGATCTGATTATTGAACCATGTGTTAAAGAATCAAATGTTGCGAGAACGAAAGGAAGTGGTCGTGATGGTAGACCCAAGGGCATTGGCAATCGTATTAGATTGGAATCTGAGTTGAGAAGAAATAGAGGTCGACAATGCAAATCTTTCCTCAAATACAATGTCGGGCACTATTACAAAAACTGTCCTAATAATAACTCGACAATACCTAGTAAGTTTTTAACATTCTTTACTAATTAATGTTCGGTTTCAGTTCATTAATTCTTTTCTCACATATGAAGGCAATGACGGACCGATATCAGCATAAATTGATGAAATACCTTACATGTAAGATTTTCTGCCTTACATATAATTCACTTAAATGTTGCTTATTATATTCCTATTAATATCAATTTTTTGTAGGTTTGCATTTTACGGAAATGTTTTCGGCGTCATTCGAGCTTGCTCGTTTATCTATTTTTCAGTCTTTATTTTTTATATTATCTGTAATTTTTGTTGCTAGTTATACTTTGTTCAGGTATTAGAGAATTCAAGTACTGTGTATTTTTTACTGTTGAAGCTCATAAGTTTGCTATTGTGAACTCGTAACATACAAGAGTACATCTCAGTGCTTTTTTGTGATGTGATTGTTTTACGTACAACATGAACTTTCAGTCTTATAAGTGTAATATCTTTTTTTATATATATGTTTCATTACTTTTATTACTTCTTTAATGATTCGGTATTTGGAATATGTAACGTATACTAAGCCCTTTCAAGTGTTTATTAGGGATTTGTTTTAATTATACACACATTTCATTAACATATATGCGATTCATCATACAAGATGACTTTTATCGATTGAGTAATAGGAATGCGTATAAGTACAGGAAGATTGTTCAGTGTCACATTACAATTATTTTAATAATCTATATATACAGTAATTTCATAATATTTACAATATTTTACAATTTTATGCAATATTATACAAAATATAGAAATATTTCAATATTACATGATTAAATAATTCATATCAACAATCCTCCGTAGTAGATGCTTTTGCGAATGCAGACTCTCCCCTTAATCGTTCGCTTAGAAGAGCTTTATTATTAAAATTATTAAAATTGATACGGATCATAGAAATACCTTTATTATATGCAGATATTTGTATGTGTGTTAATATCTCTATTTTAATATATAGTTGCCTATTATCTGTAACTTTATCTAACAATTTTTTATACCGTTTTCCATCGTATTTGATATAATTCTATGAAATATATGCATTTTGTATATTTGTGTAAAGATAAGACTTTCAATTATCTTTATTAAAGTTAATCTAGAAAATAATGTTGCTATTCTATTTATTTGATAGTATCCATTTTATATTCATTGCCATTTTAATTCAATATATATAGTTAATCTCTAAATTTATTTTACTATTCTTTTCATTTGATCTTTATCCACTTTATATCCATTGCCATTTTAATGGCATGGTAACACAAATTTCTTATCTCTCATTATTTTTTGGTATTCGTATCTTGAAATAGACAAAGATATAATAATCACTTATGCAATAGAGGGATGCGGATTTATGTGTTAGCATATCTAATAATCACCAATGCAAATAGAGGGATGCTGATTTATGTGTTATCATATCTTTATCTATATTAAAATTTTGAGCGGAAAAGAAATAATTTTTTTTTGCATATATTGAAATTGCAAACAATACCTTTGAATATGAATGCATATATGGAAACATATAATCGCGATACATATACAAATAAGAAATGGCTACGTATTATCTTACGAATAATAAATGCATTTTAAAACTTAAAATAGGAAGAATTGTTGTTGTAAAGTTAAAATTAATGGATGACTAAACCAAATTATATAAACTACATGTACAAAAAAATAAATAAGTAAAGTTTTGTATTAAATAACTTATATAAAAATTATTTAAATAGTAAAAGATATGTTTGTCTTTGTATATTTGAAAATGACTCCAAAATGCAACATATTGTGTGTAATTAGGTAGCATGTTCTAACATATATTTTTACATACATTAATATAAGAAATACATACAAGAATTCAACAACGTGAACATCCATATACATATACAAAAAATGCAACTATATTTGTATCCATATCATCAAAAAATAAAAATAGGTACCGAATCCATATTTGTATTCTCATATAGTCATTATCTATATACATCCCCCAATTCAGAGATACATATCCATATCCCATTAAATACAGATATAGTAATGGGCGAATATGGATATCAATATGCAGTTGTATCATTTGTGCTGAATATGTGATTAGTCACTTTAAAAGTTGAAATTAGAGCTCTGTTCCCAAGTAACTACTTGCATTTATGAATTAGTAGTACAATATTATCATTCATGCACATGTAATAATATCCATATTTTATCATTCATAATAGCATTAATAAGAAGTAAATTTGTGTATACAAAATCACTTGTATATTAACATAACTTCTCATGTTTTTCATTATTTAATACTAGCTCCAAATAAAGTAAAATCAACTCCATTGTGTACATAATACTAACAATAACAAAGGAAAATAGTAACTTGTATATTTATCAAATAAAACTAAGCTCTATTTTGAAGTTAAAAAGCTGCAATGTCAAATATCTCTCACATTCAGTCTCCTATAAAGCGTACTCACTTTTGAATAAATGTACATTTATTATCTACAAATTAATACTAAATTCAAAGGAATCATAGTTCATGTGAAACTTGTGTTTTGGATCCCCATTCTATATTATATATTTTGACTAACTTGACCGCATTATTTTATGTACATAATTAACTCTTTTTATTTTAATTTTAATTTATTTTCGTTGATTTTTGTTTAGTAAAGTGTCTAAAAATATAATTTAAATACATTAAGAAAATCAAAGAAAATAGTTCACTCTGAATTTGCATGTAAGTCCTTTCTATTTTATTTATTTATTATCTTAATTATTAAAAACACTAAAAAATTAGATCAACATGAAATCATTTCCTTTATAATTTATTTTATTTTGAATCATAAAAAAAATATAAAATATAAAAATATGGTATTTTGTGTACTTAAAATTACTCCAAAAATACACTTTGTACATATGAAGTCTTGTTTTGGTCCCTTCATGAAAGTTGTAGATCTCATCGAGATGAACAATTTCATGAAGAAACTCTTTTGATTTGACATTGTTTGCTATTTTATTCTCATTTTATGTGTTTAGTGTCTGATTTTGTGGGTACGACATGTGGCTGCTCCTAGAGCCGCCACACATCCCCACTTAAGTCCCCTTATCGTCCTTTTATATCGCTGGATGAAGGGTGCTTCATCCAACGACCCAGATCAAGTCCCTTATTTTTTTATTTTATTACTTTTTAGTCTTCTTATTTTTATTTCTTTTATTGAGTAATAAATGGCCTCTTCTTGGTCGTTCGATTGAACGGTCGAGACCCTATCTCCTTCCTCTTGTTCTCTTCGACCGAAGCTTACTGCATATTCACCTTACATGCACCACTGCATGCCATATCTTCTTGTCATCTTCCACATTGCATCGACCAAGTCCCCCTCTTCTCCATGTCTTCACTTCCCTAATTCCATCACTAACCCTTAGTGCCCCTCGACAAAACCCAGGGCTCTTCCACCACCATCTGTCATTTTGCTAGGGATAGGTCTAGCTTCTGCCTCCTCAAAGGTGACAACACGAGGAACGAGGGACAACGACAAAGGCCCCATCTTCCTGATCTTTGGTTAGATCACGGATGACATCCAAGGTTCTTAGTATTAGCTCCATAGCTCACTGAGCTCCCTGGCCAACGCCCAGTTATTCGAGGCGATGAAAAACACACCTGATCTGCTGTCTTCTCGAATTCCTGCGAAGAAATCAGAGAGAAAGATTTTGGTCGTTGTATCGACCAGGTGAGTTTTTACAGAAAAGATTAAGGGTTAGTTAATCTTCTTTATTTTTATTTATACTCCTAAACAAATGTGTATAGTGGATTCGTACGGGAGTGTCGAACTCAGGGAGGCAAACTGTATTAAACTAGGAAAATCAATGGAAAACCTAAGGATAAGTGTTCCCTAATTTTTATTTTATTTTTAGGAATTTTTCTGAATTTTTATTTGATTTTTATGAATTTTATATTGTTTTTGCAATTTTTAACTATTTTATGATTTTTTTTATTTTGTACTTTTTATATTTTTAAAGACTTTTACTGTTTTTATGGATTTTTAAAGGGGTATTAAGATTTTTATGAATTTTGGTTTATTTTTAATGGTGAAAAGGGAATTTTTTATTGAAACAGTGAGGTTTTTGTGATTTTTAATGATGAAAATAATGCGAAAATATTTTTATTTTATTTTCTGTAAAAACTAGATGAAATTACCTTTAAAACGATATGCTATACGTTTTTAGGGGATTTTTATTTAGTTAGTTATGAATTTTTAAAGTTTTTATGTATTTTGTATTTTTTATTGATTTTATTATTTAATTTTTATTTTATTTTGGGTATAATACGTAAAATATGGTATTATATACTAAATATAATTTTTATGTGATTTTTAAAAGTATTTTTATTATTTTTATGGTGTTTTAAATGTGTATAGGGTGTATAGTGTGTTATAAAGAGGAATAGGGGTATAAATGTGATAAAAGTTAAACTGCAGGGGTATTTTTGAAATATATGAAAAGCTGAGGGCTGATGCGCAAAAAGTTCAGACCATCACGCGCCCTGCACACGCTGCTGTCCTGGATAGACTGAAGTGCAATATCGAAATCCTGCGAGGGCGTCCTTGCAAAATTCCCCTATCTCACGAGATTCGCACGTGCTGTTCAACGGAAAGGACCTGTTTGCAATTCAGATAACCTGTAGGGACATGAAATACAAAAATCCCAGCCTCCACGTGAATCGCACGCGCCTCCAACCGTCGAGGACCTGTATGCAATATCAAAAACCTGCAGGGGCGTGCATGTAAAATTCACCTCAGTCACGTGCTCTGCACGCGCGCGTCTGTTAGGCTAACTGCTTGACACTTGTCACGCGCGCGCCCGTCCGATGCGAGCGATCCGACGATGAAGATTTGGGCGCGGATTAACGGCTCGGATCTGATCTGGAGGTCGACGCTGAGATCGGACGACTCTCGATATGCCTGGAGGAACTGGGACGAAGGTCAGCTCCGGCGAGTTTTGATCGGCAAATTGGAGAGCTCCTCGGCTCGATCCTCGTCGCTGATAGCTCGAGCAGTTGCGTCCCGACCTTCCGCGCCGGATCGAAGTAGAAATCGAGATCGGAAAGCTCTGATAGCTGATCTGGAGCACGATGTCCCTTAGCTGCTTCAGTAACCTCGATAGAACCTGGACCTGTGTTAATCAAACAACCTACTCGCTACAGGAAGCCACACGACCACTTCCGATCACCGTTCAGAGGTTGACTGAGATAATGATCGATCGGAGGCAGCTGAGGTTCACCGGAGATGGAGGATGTGCATCTGCTACCTGCAAAACAACGTTCGACGGGACCGAGGTGTATAGACCTCGATCCTATTGATTCCAGAAACGGGTGGAGTGAATGAATGAGGCGTGGTGGAGATGAAGGGAGGGGCCTCGAAGCTCCGGCCGTCGGACACGGCCGGAGGTGTTCAGAGATGGAAGAGGGATGTAGAAGTGAATGCGATCGATGATGATGATGGAAATCGGATGGATTCGGATTGATTTTGAGGCTATTTTCAACTAAAAACCAGAAGAGAGGGATTGAGAGGAGAATGGAGGGGTTGAGAAGAGAAGGGAGACTGATCGGAGAGGAGAGGAGGAGAATCGAAGAGGAAGCTAACCTGGAAGGTGGAGATCGGAGATGGTGAAGCGGGAAGACGCGCCTGAGATGGAAATGGAGCTCAACAGAGCTCCGAGGTTGATTGCCTCGACGTTCGGCGGCCAACGGAGGCTTCTCGCGCGGCGGAGCGGAGCTGCACACCGGCGATGGATCGCACCAGCAGCCCTTCGGGGTGGAACTCGACGGCGGAGAGATCCGCTGTCACTCTCTCTCTCTCGCTCCCTGAGCTCTGCCGAGAAGGTGGAAAAATGGTGGATGGGAGCTCGGCGAGGGGGGGTTGACCTATTTATAGAGGAAGGTGACGATGTATCTGGACGGAGATGCGTCTGGATTAGGTTCGTTGACGAACGGACGGGTTGTTGAAGCGGTTGGAGCTGTTGGAGAGCTCGGAGGAGACGGGAGTCGCCTGAGGAAGAAGATGAGTTGCCAGGGAGGAGACGGTGAAGGCGCTGGAGGTGCTTCGGAGCACGCGAGGCTTTAAAAGAATGGGGAAGACGATGAACAGTGCTGGGCGGCACTGTTCATCGGTTGAATAGTCAACCCGCCCAATAAATAATTAATTAAATAAAGATTAAATATAAATTATATAAATTAGTTAAGTTATTTAAGTAAAAATAATTATTAATTAATTAATTAATTTTTATTTTATTTATTAAATAATTTTATAAATTATTTTTATGAATATAAATATATTTTTATTTACTTTTTATAAATTTATTTTATACTTTTTAAATAGATAGGTATATGTATATAGAAGAATACCTATAGGTATCTTACCTATGTATATACCATTTTTTTATTATTTTTATTTTATTTATTTTTTTTTATTTTCTTGTTGCATTATTTTGAATGTGTTTTTAAGAAGTTGTATATATATTATAAAAGAATAAATAAAAACAAACTTTTTATTTAGATACATAAATAACATAGGTGAGTTGTACATGTATGATATAGACCTATATCTATATATATTTTTTATTAATTTTAATTTTTTTTTTATTTTTCTTTTATTATTTTTTTTATTATTAATTCTTTTAGTTCTTATAACATATATTATAGTCATCATTTACAAAAAGTTAATTTATAAAAATATGGAATGTGGACTAAGATAGGTACTATATACAAGAAGAGCCAAAAACCTAACTTCTGCATATGGACCCCAAAAATTATGCACCCAATTTTATAAAATAGTTCAGGAAATGCTATATACAATTAAAGGTGAGTTTGGGTGATTTGGAGTTTTTGTTGGCAAGATATGGGTCTGTGAAGTTGAGATTTTGGCTTTTTATTCTGTGTATAATTTGTACATTGATTATTATTTTTATTCAAACTCAATTTTGTATTTTTCTTTAAATTATTATCTACAACTTTGATGAAGGAAGTTTTCAAGTTTGAAATGATTTTGATGATAAATAAAATAGGTGAAATATTTACATTATGGAGAGTGGGTAATTTATATTTTTGGTCTAAGTTTTCTTGATATTTTTATAGGTTAAGATCCTTATCTCCCCCTACTTATTTCTCTTGTCGACCTGGTCAATATTGACCTGGTCTCGGGGTTAGGATCAGTCTGTATATTTTATATCCAGCCTTCTTGTTATTTTTATTTTCCTTTTTCTCTTTATTCTTTTATTTTGGTGAAAATAAGTGTTAATTATATAATATTAATATTTGTGGTTAAAATGTTAATTAGATGGAATTAGTGGATATTTACATGTATTTTACCAAGGATTTTAGCCAAAATGAAAGAATAAAGGAGATGAATCATGGATTCATCATTCCCCTATACTTTACCTTTGCTAGTCCCTTAGCAAACACTTATTCTATAAATAAGTGCAAGCAAAAAGAAAAAGAAAAAGGAAAATAAAAGAACTTAGAACATGCTAGTTTCTTTAAACCGAATATCACTTCATCCGAAATCTGGAGCCTGAATTTAGACCTTTGGATTAATAGTGTGTCGGGACTCTATTAGACTTAGGATTTAAGCCTCGACAGCCCTCAAGTTCCACAAATCCTTATCCAGATTCACCTCAACAGCCAGCTCAGATCCACCTATCCATCACGCAAACTTTTCGGCTTTGAAAACAATTTGTACTGTGTGTGAAAGGTTTTAGCTCTTCCCGCTCTAGAGAGGCGAAGAAACCGCCCATACAGCTACACACTTCCATTGGGCCCTTATCCAGCGACTCAGTCCTCGAGGAGGGAGGTATTTCCTTCTGAGGTCAGTTCGTGCTGTGTCCACAATCGAATAAGGAAGAAGATAGAAGAAAGAGAAGAGAACTGGAGTGTGATCAGTGTAATCACATCTCCGGTGAAGCCTGGCCAGTTTAGCCAAGTCTCCACGAAGACATGCAGGCTTTTCTGAAGCTCGGACCATTGTGGTCATTTTTGGAATTTGGTGTATTTGGCTTCTTTGGTAGTAATGATTGTTGCACTGCATCGGTCTTTTATGCCCCGACGGATATAGCATCTTTTCATTCCGCCCATTTTTTGGGGTCTTAGAAAAATTGTGCCAGCAGATCCTTCCCTCATCCGAAGCTTTATTTCAACCCCAATCTCTCCCGTCTTTAGACATCACCACCACCAGATAAGGATGGAAACGCACCACCGAAATAGATTGTCCTTCGCAACCCCAGGCAGGTCGAGCTAAGTGCAGAGTGCTTGAGTTCAAAATTGATTCAAATGGAGAAGAGTTCAACGGATGACACCAGGTGTCCTACTTAGGCACTTTCAAGTTGAATTCCGAACACGATCTCATGGAACCCAAAGAATTAAGTCTATAAAGACCTGAAGAGTCTCAATTCCCGATCCTAATAAAGTCCCTCTTGAATTAAGTGGATTAAGGCCTAAACCAAGCTCCATCTCTCGGACTTAGATCCATGCGGTTCAAGAATCAAACTTGTTCTGAAAAATGCTAATGAATGCAACAATTTTTTTTTATGAAGTAGATTTTTCGGCTTAAGTATTTTAAATGGATTTTAAAGAATTTTGCGAATTTTTATTGGATTTTAAACTTTTCAATTTTTAGGGGTCTTTTTGTAAAAGTTAGTGGATTAATTTGATTTACACAAATTTTACACGGATTTTGTGTATTTTACAAAGGATTTTATACAAGTTTTATATACAAATTATACGGCTTTTATACAAGATTTTTTTACAAGGATTTTATTTTTCAAATTTTTAAGGATTTTATCAGAGAATTTTACAACTTTTTTTTTTACGATTTTTAAGCCATTTTTATAAAACATTTTTACGGTTTTCTTGCGGCTTTTAAAAACCCAAAATATACACCCATACTTTTAAGAAGCCTTATTATTAAAAATACGAGAAAGTACGAGTTATGGCTTCTAAAGTATATATAGCATATATATACGCACCCCCCTATACTTAGCGTGAACTATGTCCTCATAGTGACCAAAGAAGCGGCAAAGGAAGACATAACTCGGGCTAAGTATAGATCGGTGAAAAGAAACGTATACTACAACGACTGAAAGAATAACGAATAAAAGAATAGAAATCGATCATCTCCTCTATACTTGGGATCAAGTGATTCCAAGGATAGCAGACTCAAAACCGGAGATGATCGAGGTCAAGAGAATATACACACTCAACGGCTCGGCTTGTCCCCCCTATACTTAGGGTAAAATATCCCTAAGTATAGAGACGAATATCAAAAGGTGAGGGACAAGCGAGGGAGCAGACGATACAAAAACCGACGACAATCAAAAGGCGAAATGAGCGAGATCACCCCCCCTATACTTAGGGTAAAGCACACCCTAAGTATAAGCAACAACAGGGGTGATCGAACAGGATGATACAAACAATAACATGGTGTCTACACCCCCCTATACTTAGGATAAAGCACATCCTAAGTATAGCAAAATCTAGATGAACCTAAGGGTGTAAGACAAATGGAAGAAAGAAGGAATAAAATCGAAAATACATATGTACAAAAAGAATGAACAAATCAATGAACTGTACATGCTCAAGAAAGTCGAAGAGTGACCTTCTTGCGCGACCTAGGAACGATAGAATGTACAAGATGTAGGTCGACATCAGGGTCATCCTCAGAGATATCCATATCTGAATCAGAGGATCCCAGATCTGTGTCGACCGGTGAGGAGCGGCCCAGATGGCCGAAAAGATGGACAGAACCAACCTCTGAAATATGCTCCATAGTCTCTGAAGTAGACGCCAAATAGAGGTTGAACTCTGCTGCAATCTGATCGATCTCCTCAGCATCAAAGCCCTTATCTGAATCTTCGTGACAAGAGGGCTCAATAATCTCACAACAGGAAGGCTCGAGTGAATGATCAACAATCGAAACAGGATCGGCCTTCGAAGTTCGTGCCACCAGCTGTTTCGTCTCAATGACGTAGATACTCTGGATCTCGTCAACACATCTCCAGACATGTGTACTCGGATCACCAAAAGATGTGATCTCCAGATTTTCCTCTCGGGAAAGGAAATCTTGAGTCTCTATAGAATCAGAATGGATATGATCTGGTCTAATCTCAGTTGTGATCTCACATGCCTCTGTATCTGATGGCCCGGAAGCACTTTCGTCTACTGGCAGAGTTTCTATCGGCTCGGAGCTCGGCTCTGCGCTGCTGGAAGGGAAGGTCACACTATCCGTCCCATAATCAATAACGGCCTTCGCTGCATGCAGAAAAGGCCGACCAAGAATGATGGCAGCTTCCTGTGATGGTACTGATGAATCAGAATCTAAGACAACAAAATCCACAGTGAATTGTGTGTCTTGTACCATCACGACAACGTCCTTAAGTATACCCTTCGGCCTCTTGACTGATCGGTCAGGAAACTGGAGAATCATTCTGGCTCGCTTTAGAGGCCCTAGATGAAGAGTCTCGAGAAGATGGAAGGGTAATATGTTCACTGACGAACCGCTGTCTAACAAGGTGTGCTCGAACTCGTGATCTGAAATCCGACAGCTGATAAAAGGTGCTCCCATATCTTTCTTTTTCTTCTTGGGAGATGTGTGCTGGATGGCGCAACAAGTGGCAATGGTCAACACTTGTTTCTCAGAGCAATGATTGCGTCTCTTCTTTCTTTTCGGCGTGGTATATTGCTTCAAGCATTTCCGAAGAAGAGGAATGTGGACCAATGCTTCCGAAAGAGTGAGCCTGATCTGAATTCGGTCCAGCATCTCTTTCGTAAACTTTGATTCTTGAATCTTTTTAAAATTTTCTGATTTTTCACCCCTTCCTAGATTCAGAGCATCTGGGAAGGGAATCTGTACATCCTCCATGTTAGTATGTACACTCGGAGGATCAGAAGAAAAAGATGAAGACCTTTTTCTAAAACGGGGACTAGCTCTGTGAAGAGTAGAAACTATAGATCCATCAGAAGAATCCGAAGTCTTGTCTTTATTTTTGTTCTTGGATTTTCTTCTTTTTCTATTTTTTTGTGATTTTTCGCCTTCACTATCAAGAGAATCAGCATCTGAATGTCCACCTGCGCCGTTGCCGATTGTCCGTTCCTTCAACGACTCATGTGAAGCGGGAATATCTGAAATTGTTCTCTGCTCTGTGACAATGCTGGCAATATAATCTCTAAAGGTGTCCATCTGCTCTCTACGGTCTGCAGTCTGCTCATGAATTAGATGGACAAAATGGTCGAATGTGGGATTGTCTAAATCGGGAATATCAAACTGGTGTCCCACATCCATCTCAGGTTGCTGAAGACTCTCAAAATAATCAAATGAATCTGAGAAGATATGCTCCTGAGGTGGCTGCTCGTAGCAATGGTCATGATATGGAAACTGCATCGGTTGATACGTCGGCTGAAACAGTAAGGGCTCTCGCTCGGTGTCTTGGATTACCTGAAGAGTAGGAATCCAAGGTTCCTGAACAGGAAAGCATGGGACCGACTCATACTCCGGCTGAAAACTCAACGGAAGAAGTGTCGGTCTCTGAGAATAAGAGCTCTCCACTACTGGCTGAACGTCCATCCTCGAGACTGCATCAGTGTCCACATCAACTGCCTGATGCGCGATCCCTAAGTTAGCGGGAGGTAGATCGCATCGAAGTGGTCTGGCATCACCCTCGTGTGTCGTCTTAACATCAGAAATCTCTCCGAAGAGATTCCATAAAGAGTCCTCGTCAAGACTGCGGTGTGAACCGCCACACGAGGCATCGACCAATGCTTGCTGCTTTGCGGTCATCCCCAGGTAGAAGATCTGAGCTAGCTCAGCTCTAGAGATCCCGTGATCTGGGAATCTCCTCAAAAGAATATGGAATCTGAGCCACATATCCTGAAGTGGCTCGTGGGGATCATGTGAAAAGTCTCTGATAACCGACCGCATAAAGTTGGCTCGGCTAATGGGGTAAAATTTCCTCAGAAAAGCTATTCGAAGCGTACCCCAGGTACCTCGCTCCTTTCCCAAAAGTCGGAACCATCTCGCGGCTCCATCCTTGAGTGTCAAAGGAAAGGTCTTCTTCATGGCATCCTCAGGTGTAATATCGGAATAGAATTGAGTGCTGCAAATCTCCTCGAACTCGTAAAGATGCTCATACGGCTCTTCGTGCGGCTTTCCATGAAACTTCGGTAGCAGTGAAACGAAGTCTGAATCAATTAGAAAAATAGGCAAAGTTGAAGTAGAAACTGACTCAGCTCCCGATGTCGGCTGCTCAATCCGCACCATCGTCTCAGCAACTCGTGGACCCGGATCTCTCATCTGATCTGAAGTTGGCTCGCGGGTCTCATACATCTGCTCAGCTGTCACTGTAACTGAAGGCTGACTCGAGAAAAATGAAGGGAGGGAAATAGAAGGAGATAGAGAAGAAATACGAGAAATGAAGGGAGGGGATTCTCCGAGGTAAGATTCACTCTCGGAGAAGGTCAGAGGACTTAACTCAGGCTCGAGACACGAGACTTCCCGAGTTGGCCTAGATGATCGGGTAGATACGCCTGGAAGCGATGCCGCAAGAGTCGGCCTAATAGATCGCCTACCCATCATTGTGACTTCAAGAAAAAAAATCGATTCTAGACAAGATGCAGACAACGAGTGATTGCGATAGATCTCAGAGATAGATCTGAAAGATAGGACTCACACCACAAGTCAAACACAAAGCAAACCCCGATTTCACCAACGCAACCCTGGTGATGACCGTAAGAGTTCGGTCGTTTATCTTTTCGGTTTTATGGTTGATTGGCAAACAACGTTCTCTCAGATAACGAGATTAGATAGGTGCCCGAGACTTCGACGTCGTACTGTCCCGAGTTCTCGCCAGGAATCACCTAGTCTCAGCCAGTATGGAAGTAAGTACGGACCGTTTCCGGCTACCCGTATTCCTTAAGGACCGAGCCTTACGCAGTGTCCTTTAAACCTTCCACTCTGCTAAGTAAACTCGGACCGTTTCCGGCTACCCGAGCTTACCCACTGAAGATAAGGTGATTGAAGGCGTGAACTAAGTAGTATTTCGATAGAAGCCCAGACTCTGGCTCTACCTTATGGGTCGTCTCTTTCTCGCTGATCTGGAGATTCGATCGATGATTCGGTTTTTCGAGGATTGCTCTCCCAAAACAAGTGAGTCCTTACGTTTATTTTAGAGTCAGATAGTGTTAGCAGTCCCTGTTTTAATTTTCGGTTTTCACTTTTTTTGGATATTTTCAGAGAAAAATCGTCTAACGTATTTTTGTGTTTTTGGGATTGGCCCTAGATACAAGCACCTAGGTGTCGAATCCTATGCAAACATCTAACTAAGCTAACCTACGATGCGCAGAGAAGGGAAAAATCGTAAAACACCTAACAAGCACCTATCTCGGAAAAGCCGCGGAAAACCGTCGAGAAAAATCGCGATCGAGAAAAGCCGCGGTGGGTGCCCTGCTCCCCCAGGAGTACAGCCCTGGTGAAACAGACCCCGAGAAACGTACAAGTCGGGATGCCTTTACGAGGCCCCTTTCTACGACACTTTTTATATGTTTTTTTTTTTTTACAAGAAATTACAAGAAATTCTAACTACTTGGTTTCGTGGCTTTGAGCTGCGCGGCTCGAGCTATGCTGCACAAATCAAAAACAAGAAACCGTGAAGTCAGAGAAATAAAATCGCGAAAATAAAATCTAATCCTAAGGTCTTCGCGATACTCCTAGCGCTGCCTCCCCGGCAACGGCGCCATCTGAAAAACACACCTGATCTGCTGTCTTCTCGAATTCCTGCGAAGAAATCAGAGAGAAAGATTTTGGTCGTTGTATCGACCAGGTGAGTTTTTACAGAAAAGATTAAGGGTTAGTTAATCTTCTTTATTTTTATTTATACTCCTAAACAAATGTGTATAGTGGATTCGTACGGGAGTGTCGAACTCAGGGAGGCAAACTGTATTAAACTAGGAAAATCAATGGAAAACCTAAGGATAAGTGTTCCCTAATTTTTATTTTATTTTTAGGAATTTTTCTGAATTTTTATTTGATTTTTATGAATTTTATATTGTTTTTGCAATTTTTAACTATTTTATGATTTTTTTTATTTTGTACTTTTTATATTTTTAAAGACTTTTACTGTTTTTATGGATTTTTAAAGGGGTATTAAGATTTTTATGAATTTTGGTTTATTTTTAATGGTGAAAAGGGAATTTTTTATTGAAACAGTGAGGTTTTTGTGATTTTTAATGATGAAAATAATGCGAAAATATTTTTATTTTATTTTCTGTAAAAACTAGATGAAATTACCTTTAAAACGATATGCTATACGTTTTTAGGGGATTTTTATTTAGTTAGTTATGAATTTTTAAAGTTTTTATGTATTTTGTATTTTTTATTGATTTTATTATTTAATTTTTATTTTATTTTGGGTATAATACGTAAAATATGGTATTATATACTAAATATAATTTTTATGTGATTTTTAAAAGTATTTTTATTATTTTTATGGTGTTTTAAATGTGTATAGGGTGTATAGTGTGTTATAAAGAGGAATAGGGGTATAAATGTGATAAAAGTTAAACTGCAGGGGTATTTTTGAAATATATGAAAAGCTGAGGGCTGATGCGCAAAAAGTTCAGACCATCACGCGCCCTGCACACGCTGCTGTCCTGGATAGACTGAAGTGCAATATCGAAATCCTGCGAGGGCGTCCTTGCAAAATTCCCCTATCTCACGAGATTCGCACGTGCTGTTCAACGGAAAGGACCTGTTTGCAATTCAGATAACCTGTAGGGACATGAAATACAAAAATCCCAGCCTCCACGTGAATCGCACGCGCCTCCAACCGTCGAGGACCTGTATGCAATATCAAAAACCTGCAGGGGCGTGCATGTAAAATTCACCTCAGTCACGTGCTCTGCACGCGCGCGTCTGTTAGGCTAACTGCTTGACACTTGTCACGCGCGCGCCCGTCCGATGCGAGCGATCCGACGATGAAGATTTGGGCGCGGATTAACGGCTCGGATCTGATCTGGAGGTCGACGCTGAGATCGGACGACTCTCGATATGCCTGGAGGAACTGGGACGAAGGTCAGCTCCGGCGAGTTTTGATCGGCAAATTGGAGAGCTCCTCGGCTCGATCCTCGTCGCTGATAGCTCGAGCAGTTGCGTCCCGACCTTCCGCGCCGGATCGAAGTAGAAATCGAGATCGGAAAGCTCTGATAGCTGATCTGGAGCACGATGTCCCTTAGCTGCTTCAGTAACCTCGATAGAACCTGGACCTGTGTTAATCAAACAACCTACTCGCTACAGGAAGCCACACGACCACTTCCGATCACCGTTCAGAGGTTGACTGAGATAATGATCGATCGGAGGCAGCTGAGGTTCACCGGAGATGGAGGATGTGCATCTGCTACCTGCAAAACAACGTTCGACGGGACCGAGGTGTATAGACCTCGATCCTATTGATTCCAGAAACGGGTGGAGTGAATGAATGAGGCGTGGTGGAGATGAAGGGAGGGGCCTCGAAGCTCCGGCCGTCGGACACGGCCGGAGGTGTTCAGAGATGGAAGAGGGATGTAGAAGTGAATGCGATCGATGATGATGATGGAAATCGGATGGATTCGGATTGATTTTGAGGCTATTTTCAACTAAAAACCAGAAGAGAGGGATTGAGAGGAGAATGGAGGGGTTGAGAAGAGAAGGGAGACTGATCGAAGAGGAGAGGAGGAGAATCGAAGAGGAAGCTAACCTGGAAGGTGGAGATCGGAGATGGTGAAGCGGGAAGACGCGCCTGAGATGGAAATGGAGCTCAACAGAGCTCCGAGGTTGATTGCCTCGACGTTCGGCGGCCAACGGAGGCTTCTCGCGCGGCGGAGCGGAGCTGCACACCGGCGATGGATCGCACCAGCAGCCCTTCGGGGTGGAACTCGACGGCGGAGAGATCCGCTGTCACTCTCTCTCTCTCGCTCCCTGAGCTCTGCCGAGAAGGTGGAAAAATGGTGGATGGGAGCTCGGCGAGGGGGGGTTGACCTATTTATAGAGGAAGGTGACGATGTATCTGGACGGAGATGCGTCTGGATTAGGTTCGTTGACGAACGGACGGGTTGTTGAAGCGGTTGGAGCTGTTGGAGAGCTCGGAGGAGACGGGAGTCGCCTGAGGAAGAAGATGAGTTGCCAGGGAGGAGACGGTGAAGGCGCTGGAGGTGCTTCGGAGCACGCGAGGCTTTAAAAGAATGGGGAAGACGATGAACAGTGCTGGGCGGCACTGTTCATCGGTTGAATAGTCAACCCGCCCAATAAATAATTAATTAAATAAAGATTAAATATAAATTATATAAATTAGTTAAGTTATTTAAGTAAAAATAATTATTAATTAATTAATTAATTTTTATTTTATTTATTAAATAATTTTATAAATTATTTTTATGAATATAAATATATTTTTATTTACTTTTTATAAATTTATTTTATACTTTTTAAATAGATAGGTATATGTATATAGAAGAATACCTATAGGTATCTTACCTATGTATATACCATTTTTTTATTATTTTTATTTTATTTATTTTTTTTTATTTTCTTGTTGCATTATTTTGAATGTGTTTTTAAGAAGTTGTATATATATTATAAAAGAATAAATAAAAACAAACTTTTTATTTAGATACATAAATAACATAGGTGAGTTGTACATGTATGATATAGACCTATATCTATATATATTTTTTATTAATTTTAATTTTTTTTTTATTTTTCTTTTATTATTTTTTTTATTATTAATTCTTTTAGTTCTTATAACATATATTATAGTCATCATTTACAAAAAGTTAATTTATAAAAATATGGAATGTGGACTAAGATAGGTACTATATACAAGAAGAGCCAAAAACCTAACTTCTGCATATGGACCCCAAAAATTATGCACCCAATTTTATAAAATAGTTCAGGAAATGCTATATACAATTAAAGGTGAGTTTGGGTGATTTGGAGTTTTTGTTGGCAAGATATGGGTCTGTGAAGTTGAGATTTTGGCTTTTTATTCTGTGTATAATTTGTACATTGATTATTATTTTTATTCAAACTCAATTTTGTATTTTTCTTTAAATTATTATCTACAACTTTGATGAAGGAAGTTTTCAAGTTTGAAATGATTTTGATGATAAATAAAATAGGTGAAATATTTACATTATGGAGAGTGGGTAATTTATATTTTTGGTCTAAGTTTTCTTGATATTTTTATAGGTTAAGATCCTTATCTCCCCCTACTTATTTCTCTTGTCGACCTGGTCAATATTGACCTGGTCTCGGGGTTAGGATCAGTCTGTATATTTTATATCCAGCCTTCTTGTTATTTTTATTTTCCTTTTTCTCTTTATTCTTTTATTTTGGTGAAAATAAGTGTTAATTATATAATATTAATATTTGTGGTTAAAATGTTAATTAGATGGAATTAGTGGATATTTACATGTATTTTACCAAGGATTTTAGCCAAAATGAAAGAATAAAGGAGATGAATCATGGATTCATCAGGCGACGTTAGAGAAAAGCTACTCCGAGTTTTATCGATTCTCAAACGACCATACACAATCCACCAGTAATGTTTTTCCCTCTCCCACTACCCCCTCTTCTTGAACTAGTTGCACTTGAACTTATAAGGGAATATCCTGCTCTTCGAGGAAAGAGTAGCTAGATTGAGGAATTAGGGTTACCTTGATGAGGGACACTATATTGTATCACTTAAGATGAGAAGAACTATTTTTCACCTACATTATACATGTAAGTCTCATAGTCATAAGAGTTTGTGTATGACATGACTTGTTCTAACCTCATTATTAAGGTGAACGGAACAAGAGATTGTGGAATTGGAGGGTTGTTAAGTTTTAAGCCATATTCTCAATAAGGTTTCGAACAAACTAACAATCCAAATGTATTACTAAGCTTCAAACTTTGGTTTTATGAAGATGGATTTAAAAATCATAACCATTCTAAATTCTTTAGTTTCCTTTTCTTTGTTTTTCTCTTTTAGTACCCATTTCCCAATAATTGTTTGCTAGAGATCATCAAAGATAAGTATAGGGGATGACGAATAGACATTTAGTCACATTTATTCTCCTATGTTAACATTAAATCTATAGTTAAATGCATATCAATATCACTAACTTGCATGGATTAGCATCTAATTTTAATCTGTAATTAGTGTGTAAATACATGTGCTTAAATAAAAAATAAAATAATAAAGGAAATATAAGAAAATAAATGAAGTGCCAAAGGTACTGAATGATCCTAAACCTCGAGACCTAGTCAAATATTGATTAGATAGAGAAGGAATAAAGTAGAGGGAGATAAGGTCCAAATACTGTATAGAAACCATAATTTTATACTAGATATGTCTCATTTTTACACTATTTATAAATTATTATACCTACTTCAAATAAAAAAATTCAGCATGTAATAATGTATAGAAAAAAATAACAGTCTAATAAAAGTTATGCATGGTGCACATGGTACACACATATGAAAAATAATAAACAAAAGTTCAATGATCAAAATATCATTTATATGAATTCAATATCAAACTCACCTCCATTTGTATTTCAAATTAAATTATCTATCAAATGAAGGTTGTTTTATTTTTCATGGAGCTAATATACAAAATCCAACTTTCTGGGGCACCATTGCACTTAGGCATATGTATATAATATTATTTTATTTAATTCCTTACATTTTTACCTCTTTATATTTTTAAATATTTGTATATATTATATAAAACATATTAAAATTGTAAACAAAATTAAACAAATAAAATAAATCCAAAATGAACATGAAGCTTAACACATAGGTGTATTCTATTTATAATATGTATACATGTAATTGTTTACATACATAGACAAAATAATAAAAATAAAATAAAAATATGTACATACATAATAAACAATATTTTAAATATATAACATATGTAAATATAATAATATGTATTGAAATACCAAATAAAAATACAATATACAAAATATAGATATATATACCTTTATATATACATGTAAATATTAACATATAACACATAATGTGCTAAAAGTAAATAAAAATCACGTAAAAATATTACATAAAAAAGAAACAACTTTCATATTTCAATATTTAATTAATAAAATCTTTTCCTATTTTATTTTTTTGACTCTATTTTGTCATTTTGTGATCCACATAAACCAAATAGAGGTTGCCAACCGTGTACCCAAGCCAACTCCCTACCCCTCCTTCGGACTGGTCCCTAGCATGTATTTTTCCTCTTCTTCACCAATTTCTTGTCATCGATCTAGACCTCATCTTCCCTTGACTCCTTCACGAAATTGCTTCACCAGAGAGCCAGCTTTCACTGAATCAAAGAGCAACTTCAGTTAACCCTTGATCGAATCGCAAACCCTTGTCGAAGACCATGCCTCCAGTCGATGCCTATATATCATTGCATTCAACCATTTTTTAATTTTAATCTCCATTCTTGAGTGCCCCTTTAAAATCTTTCATGGAGTACGCTCCCTTATGATTGGAGGAGAACCACAACGTTTCAA
Source organism: Ottelia alismoides (assembly GCA_037367405.1). Classification (NCBI taxonomy): domain Eukaryota; kingdom Viridiplantae; phylum Streptophyta; class Magnoliopsida; order Alismatales; family Hydrocharitaceae; genus Ottelia; species Ottelia alismoides. The sequence continues at coordinate 379,274 of JAZKJV010006344.1, read as the reverse complement.
TGCGTGGACAAGGCGGAGGAGGGTAGATTCATCATCATCGGAGAGCTTCTCCAGGTGGTTCTACACCAAAGTCACTCCGACCAAGTGAGCACGTTATTTTATGTTGTTTCAATTCGTAGAGTAATCATTAGCCTAGTTTAGGTTTTATTTCATTTAATTTGGTCTAATTTATCCAAAAATACCAGAAATTCTTGTCACAGCTCTAGGCCATGGTTGAAGTCTGCATTGTTCACGACACTGTCTTGACGTTCTAATCATCATTACACTTGTCCCATCACATCCTCCATCATCTTGACCCATTTGCACCCTAGATCTTGCAAAGATCAGGGAGATCATGTCTCACATCTTCGCCTTCTATTGGAGACCTTCGTTGTCTTCATCCTTGTTATTTTTGTGCATCCAATACTTCAAGGAGCACCACCCTCGATCCCTAATAAACCCCTCCTAGATCATCATTATTCGCTAATTTTATCCTCGGTTCATAAGACTTTTTGAGAAATTTTCATTAATTCCGCATCTTTAAGAATGAGACTATCGATGTAATTAAATTATTTTTTGACCCTATTTATTGCATTTATTTACTAGCATTTTCCTTATTTTTTATATTTTATTAAAAATCTATAAAACTTAGGTTAAATATTGTCTATTTTTATCTTGACATATTATAGAAATAAAAAACACAAAAAATACGCCTTAAAATCAATGTTTTTATCCCATTAAAAATACTCTGAAAATTAATCTTTGTACAATACCTCTTTTGACTTTTTGTCAACATAAACTTGTAGATCTCATCAATATCTAAAACTTTCATGTTTTAATTTTTTTAAATTTTGCTTCCTTCTATTTCCTTTGGATTTTTATTTATTTTACTATTTGTCGAATTTTCTGGTGTTGCCATGTGGCACCTTCTGGGCCACCCATGTGGCTGCACCACCCCTCGCCATCTGCCACCCTTCTCCACCCTTGGATCCCTTTCATCCAACCTTCATCTCCACTGTCTCTCACTGCCATGCCCCCCCAGCCGTCAGATTTTCTCTCCTGATGAGATCTGCACCACACCTTCGTACCTCAACCTCAGCCATAGATCTCCTCCTGATCCAAAGTCTAATCACCCTCCACGTCACCCACACTACAATCACCGTTGAATGAAATTCTCTGATCTCATCCTAGCAATCATGCCTTTCCCTAGAACCAAGGATCTGGTCAGGCGATCTAATCCAAAATGAACATGAAGCTTAACACATAGGTGTATTCTATTTGTAATATGTATACTTGTAATTATTTACATACATAGATAAAATAATAAAAATAAAAAAATATATGTACATACATAATAAACAATACTTTAAATATATAAATTATGTAAATATAATAATATGTATTAAATATACCAAATATAAATACAATATATATAATATATATATATACCTTTATATATACATGTAAATATTAACATATAACACATATTGTGCTAAAAGTAAATAAAAATCACATAAAAATATTACATAAAATAAGAAACAACTTTCATATTTCGATATTTAATTAATAATTTTTTTTCCTATTTTATTTTTTTGACTCTATTTTGTCATTTTGTGATCCACATGAACCAAATAGAGGTTGCCAACCGTGTATCCAGGCCAACTCCCTACCCCTCCTTCGGACTGGTCCCTAGCGTGTATTTTTCCTCTTCTTCACCAATTTCTTGTCATCAATCTAGACCTCATCTTCCCTTGACTCCTTCATGAAATTGCTTCACCAGAGAGCCATGTTTCACTGAATTAAAGAGCTACTTCAGTTAACCCTCGATCGAATCGCAAACCCTTGTCGAAGACCAAGCCTCCAGACAATGCCTATATATCATTGCATTCAACCATTTTTGAATTTTAATCTCCATTCTTGAGTCGCCCCTTTAAAATATTTCATGGAGTACGGTCCCTTGTGATTGGAGGAGAACCACAACGTTTTAATGCGTGGACAAGGTAGAGCAGGGTGGATTCATCATCATCGGAGAGCTTCTCCAGGTGGTTCTACTCCAAAGTCACTCCGACCAGGTCCAATACCAAAAATTCTTGTCACAGCTCTAGGCCATGGTTGAAGTCTGCATTGTTCACGACAATGTCCTGACGTTCTAATCATCATTACACTTGTCCCATCGCATCCTCCATCATCTTGACCCATTTTCCACCCTAGATCTTGCAAAGATCAGGGAGATCATGTCTCACATCTTCGCCTTCTATTGGAGACCTTCGTTGCTCTTCATCCTTGTTATTTTTGTGCATCCAACATGTCAAGGAGCACCACCCTCGACCCCTGACGAATCCCTCCTAGATCATCATTATTCATTAATTTTATCCTCGGTTCATTATACTTTTTGAGAAATTTTCCTTATTTTTATATTTTATTAAAAATCTATAAAAATTAGGTTAAATATTGTCTATTTTTATCTTGACATATTATAGAAATAAAAAACACAAAAATACCCCTTAAAATCAATGTTTTTATCCCATTAAAAATTCTCCTGAAATTATTCTTTGTACAAATTACCTCTTTTGACTTTTTCTCAACATAGCTTGTAGATCTCATTAAGATCTACAACTTTCATGTTTTAATTTTTTCTTAATTCTGCTTCCTTCTATTTCTTTAGGATTTTTCTTTATTTTGCTTTTTTTTGAACTTTCTGGTGTAGCAATATGGCACCTTCTCGGCCACCCATGTGGCCACACCACCCCTCGCCACCCGCCACCCTCCTCCACCCTTGGATCCCTTTCATCCAACCATCATCTCCACTGTATCTCACTGCCTTGCCCCCCAGCCGTTAGATTTTCTCTCCTGATGAGATCTGCACCGCACCTTCGCACCTCAACCTCAGCCATAGATCTCCTCATGATCCAAAGTCTAATCACCCTCCACGTCACCCACACTACAATCACCATGGAATGAAATTCCCTGATCTCATCCTAGCAACCATGCCTTTCCCTAGAATCTAGGATTTGGTCAGGCGATCAAATAAAAAATGAACATGAAGCTTAACACATAGGTGTATTCTATTTATAATATGTATACATGTAATTATTTACATACATCGACAAAATAATAAAAATAAAATAAAAATATGTACATACATAATAAACAATACTTTCAATATATAAAATATGTAAATATATTAATATGTATTGAATATACCAAATAAAAATACAATATTCAATATATATATACACACACATTTATATTTACATGTAAATATTAACATATAACACATAATGTGCTAAAAGTAAATAAAAATCACGTAAAAATATTACATAAAATAAGAAACAACTTTCATATTTTGATATTTAATTAATAAAATCTTTTCTTATTTTATTTTTTGACTCTATTTTGTCTTTTTGTGATCCATGTGAACCAAATAGAGGTTGCCAACCATGTACCCAAGCCAACTCCCTACCCCTCCTTCGGACTGGTCCCTAGCATGTATTTTTCCTCTTCTTCACCAATTTCTTGTCATTGATCTAGACCTCATCTGCCCTTGACTCCTTCATGAAATTGTTTCACCAGAGAGCCAGCTTTCACTGAATCAAAGAGCTACTTCAGTTAACCCTCGATCGAATCGTAAACCCTTGTCGAAGACCAAACCTCCAGTCAATGCCTATATATCATTGCATTCAACCATTTTTGAATTTTAATCTCCATTCTTGAGTCGCCCCTTTAAAATCTTTCATGGAGTACACTCCCTTGTGATTGGAGGAGAACCACAACGTTTCAGTGCATGGACAAGGAGGAGGAGGGTGGATTCATCATCATCGGAGAGCTTCTTCGGGTGGTTCTACTCCAAAGTCACTCCGACCAGGTGAGCACATTGTTTTATGTTATTTCAATTCGTAGAGTAATCATTAGCCTAGTTTAGGTTTTATTTTATTTAATTTGGTCGATGTTAGCCAAAAATACCAAAAATTCTTGTTACAACTCTAGGCCATGGTTGAAGTCTGCGTTGTTCACGACAATGTCCTGACGTTCTAATCATCAGTACACTTGTCCCATCGCATCCTCCATCGTCTTGACCATTCCACCCTAGATCTTACAAAGATCGAGGAGATCATGTCTCACATCTTCACCTTCTATTGGAGTCCTTCGTTGCTCTCCATCCTTGTTATTTTTTTCCATCCAACATGTCAAGGAGCACCACCCTCAACCCCTGACGAATCCCTCCTAGATCATCATTATTCTCTAATTTTATCCTCGGTACATACGTCTTTTTAAGAAATTTTCATTAATTTCACATATTTAAGAATGGTATTATCTATGTAATTAAATTATTTTCTGACCCTATTTATTGCATTTAATTACTAGCATTTTCCTTATTTTTATATTTTATTAAAAATCTATAAAAATTAGGTTAAATATTGTCTATTTATATGTTGACATATTATAGAAATAAAAAAACACAAAAATACCCCTTAAAATCAGTGTTTTTATCCATTAAAAATACTCCTGAAATTAATCTTTGTACAAATTACCTCTTTTGAATTTTTGTCAACATAAACTTGTAGATCTCATCAAGATTTACAACTTTCATGTTTTAAGTTTTTCTGAATTTTGCTTCCTTCTATTTCTTTTGGATTTTTCATTATTTTACTATTTTTCGAATTTCTGTTGTAGCCATGTGGCACCTTCCGGGCCACCCATGTGGCCGCACCACCCCTCACCACCCGCCACCCTTCACCACCCTTGGATCCCTTTCATCCAACCTTCATATCCACTGTCTCTCACTGCCTTGCCCCCCCAGCCGTCGGATTTTCTCTCCGAATGAGATCTGCATCGCACCTTCGCACTTCAACCTCAGCCACAGATCTCCTCCTGATCCAAAGTCTAATCACCCTCCACGTATCCCACACTATAATCACCGTCGAATGAAATTCCCTGATCTCATCCTAGTAATCATGCTTTTCCCTAGAACCTAGGATCTGGTCAGGCGATCAAATCTTAGCCTCTCCTTCGCTCCCTCATCTAGGCCGTTGGATCACATGATACAACAACCTTGGTTCATCCTCCTCCTCCAAACATCTATCTCTTCAAACGTTACACCTCACGTCCACCCCAACACCTTCCAATTATAGTCCCCAGCTCCGACCACCTACGCACAGCCTAACAACCGACTCTTGTAGTTGTTTCCTCCGACTCTCTCGCGTAACCGCCACCACCTTCCCCCATAACTCCACCAGCCGTTATGAACGCCGCCATTACACCAGTCCTCCACCGCCAATAAAACCCAAGCTTTGCCTCCCATAACCCTTGCCCACCATTCCACGATCAGGGCCCAGCTTTGTTCGCCCCTTCAGTGACATTGGAGGGGCGGATTGCTAAGGCGATAATGATCGATCGTCCAGATGTCGACCCATGGTCAACTCGGCCATGTCATGGCTGACTCCACCACCGCTGAGCTCCATTCCCTAGGCTGAGCACGACGAGCGTAGAACCCGGACATCAAAGAAGCCCAACCCAAGCCTCGCTCTGCCTCTTATTCTTCCTAGAATCCTCCAATGTATTCATTTATCATTTTTCTCATGTTTTCTTTTATTTTTTCCAATGCACACACTCACCCTCACCACTCATCGACCCCCACTCAAGCTTCACCACATCACCTACGTCTTCACCGACCTCTTCGTTCGCCCCCTTCCTCTCTCTAAGACCCCTTCTACCTCTGCCACCTTCACCTCTGCTTCGTTGGAGGAGAACCACCACTCCTCCACTTTCACAGGACCTCTGTTCATCTCACATAACACACACACCACTGCCTCGGTTATTACTAACGTTGCATGTACACTCATCTTCAATGGTCGGATTTCTCGACTCCATTCCGATCTCGAAGAAACACTCCGGTGAAGCTTCACCACCTCGCATCTACAGCCTTTGCTGGGGCTTCATCTCGCATCCACCATCTTCGCAAGCTCTTTCAGAAGGTCGCTCGATCTTTGGAGAAGCAACAGGAGGTCAGAGGAGCTCCTCATGGCACACCAAAGCGCAGCCAAATCCGCCACAGGAGGCGCGCTAGCGGAGGAGCATGACCTACAATTTCCATCTGATCCTTACGATCATACGAACTATATCATGCCACGTCGCCTCGTCCGGACCGGTAGGCTCGGATGACCAAGCCATCAGGGTCAGGTGCACCGAGCCAAGAGCCGAAGCTTACCATACACGCCACCTGCCATCCAAGCCCAAGCCGCCTCCTGAGCCTGGTTCCTCATGTACCTCTCACGTGAGCGGCGGGGTAAATTGCATGAAGGACCCTACAGCTTTTGAATATTACATTTAGGTCCCCATGTGCGTGCCTTATGTGGGTGCGTGGGTTATTTACAAGGAGTCCCTTACTGCTTTATGGAATTATAAAGAGGCCTCTACACGCAATAGGATAAATTGCACTGGGCCACCACCGTTTTTCATCAAATGGGTCCCTTTAGGGACCAATTTGTAATACTTGTCTTTTATTTATCATGCATATTTATTACATTTATGCCCATGCATTATTTCTTTTATATCTTGAGCATATTGAGTTCAATTTAAGTGATTTTAGTTTTATTTTGATGCTCTTTTCATTATCTTTCTTATGACATATTTAATTTCTTAATTTGACACTAAATTAAATATGATGAATTTTGATGCCATACAATGCCTCTTTCTCTATAAATTTTATAATTAATAGATACTTGTTCTTGATTTTAACGCTCGATTTGACTCTAAAATCAAACATAATCTATCGTTCATTTACTTAATCTTTTCAGGGCATATATGTATATAATTTCTATGTTATCATAGCATTCATCTTGCATCTCTTTTAATTACATCATAAAATCACATAAAAATTACATGCATCATTATTTGCATTGTTTTATCTACATTTCAATTGTGCATATGCATGAAGGCCTCGAACCTTGAAAACAGTCACATATTAATAAAACAATCAAATTTGATAAATAGATGAGTAGGCTCGTATCCATGTGTTCAACCTTGGTCGACTTGCCAAGTTAAAAATAATTTCCACATATTCGAAGGTGTGGTTCTTTGCATGACTGAAATCTGCCTCTTGTACTACGAAAATTCCTAATTATTGAAGAGGTAGATTTTGAGTTCATCAAATGGCATCGTTGTCAGGGAAAATATTTGTGAAAAACTAAGTATGGGATTCAACCAATCCACACTCAGGTTTCTTGACATACCTGTTCTTGATCCAGGAAAGAAAAAAGTGAATAATGAAGAGGCAGATTTTGAGTTCATCAAACTGTTTTGTAAAAAAACCTTTGTAATTTTTTTAAATGAGGTATTTCAGTTTCAGAAAAAAGAGAGTGAATCACTAGATGATCTACCCCTCCCCCCCCTCACACGCATACACATGCATCTTGTATACCAACTCACCCCACCCCACCCCCCGCTACATATCTGTATATACACCCACACACCTCGCCCCCGCGCATCTACCGCAATGTATACATATCCCCTCCTCCTACATCTCCATCTATAAAAATTCATTCCCCTCACCTCCATGCATCTATGTCAAAACACTCCCTAATCCTAACCAGCCTCGGATACCCCAGTCCAAATTCTAGATCCTTTGCTTAGGCTATTTTCAACCTAAGTATAGGGGGGACCCAACCCATCATTGCTCCCTCTCTTTGTCTTCTTATATTTAGGTCATTTTTGATCTAAGTATAGGGGGACCTTCCCATCAGTTCTGCTATATCACCTTGTATTTAATTGGAGCCATGGCTTCATACCACTTGTGCTATGAGGACATAGCAAAAGTTAAGTATAGGGGGGGTATACCGTATATTACTGTATATATACTTTATCTATAGCTCGTGTTTTAAAATTTTTGATAACTTTTTGGTCTTGGTTTAAGTTGACTGGTGAATTGATTTTTGTAAAAATTGTTGTAAAAAACTTTTTAAAAAATTGAGGGATTAAACTTTTATAAATAAAATTAACCTTTTTTTTCAAAAATTCCATAAAGATCTGGAAAATTAAAAAATTCTTCTGTAGAGACCCTGACTACTAGGCTTAAAAATGAGTAGCCACTCTCCACTGAGGGAACTTCGGTTTCCCTTAGCAGAGTGGTTGGTTTAGAGGACACTGTCTATGCCTCCATCCTCAAGTAACAAGGGTCTGTCTAATGGTTCGTACTTACACCCATACTGGTTGGAAGTAGATGCAACTATTCATATGAGCTTGGGCCAGTCATTATCTCTCTAAATAAATAAAAAATCTAAAAAAATCCATAAAAATTTGCAAAAGATAAAAATCACCAAAATTCACTAACTCTGGATATAGTGTATTCCCGACACATTCACATTCACTCAAGGCTTGAGGATTTGAGGGCACTTGATTTCTGTGATCTTGAGAATTCGAGTTAGCCAGCCTTAGTCATTAGGGTTTTGAAACTTAATAATCAACACTTCCCTAGTTTGAAATATTTGAGCATTATATTGCACTCTTCATCTCTACCTTCTAAAGAATATGATTAGCACATCACTTTCACAATTGCATGATTGATGAGATGAGTTGAGATATTGCTTGAGGAACTAGGACTGGTGATTTGAGTCTAGGCCCGACTAATGATATTCGGGGATGGGATAAAGTTAATGAAGGCTTCAAGAAACCTGAGTGTCAGCAAAATCCTAGCTAGTATGTGAACAAGTTCGCATGCTATCTTTGATATTTACTTATGTGCCAGGGTGTGATGAAACCTAATTTAATTGTTGATCAGTGCGCATAACTCTTGGTAAAAACATTGGAGCTGGCCAAAAAGAAAAGAAAAAAAAGAAATATATCTAGAAAAAGCTTTATCCTTCAAAGTAAAATTATAAAGAGCTTCCACCAAAGGTGAGCTCTCCCAAACATTTTTGAAGTGTCCATTGGACCAAATGGGATTAGGACCAAAGGAGTCCGGATAGCACCATAAAAGGGCTTTGCATCGATAGTGATACAAGTATGGGTGTCGAAGGTACCTTAGATACTCAAAAGAGACACATCCCGGTGTACTCCCAGAAAACAAGTGTAGATGACTCTGAATTCTCTTGACGGACACATTGACCAACAAACAAAAAAATATACATGTATTGAGTAATAAGGCACTCGAGAGACCTCTTGTTCCAATATGAGGGAGAGAAAAATAGACATAATCCTATGCCCTCCATCATCTGGTCGTCCATCTAAACTTTCATGTCTGACAAACTAATGAGACGGTTGACTGAAGAAAGAATAGACTTATTCCCTAGTGATTAGGTCTAGAGGAGAGTCTTGTGGACTGGAACTTTGTGTGATGTCCCGACTCGACTCTCATGATTGTAGTACACAAATTTTCATATCCTTCATTTTATGTACAAATAGAGAGTCTAATAAATAAGGGAGTTGGATTCCTTCTTACTAGAGCTTGGTTGAGCCCATAATTTTAGGATCACTTAAATTAAGGGTCTTCAACGAATTGAGCCTTGAAAATTTCACATGTATTGTCCATAATTAACCCGACTCCTTCATTCTTTAGATGCTCGAGGATGAGCATACTTTAAGTATAGGGGTATGATGTATCCCTCTTGGATCATCATTCATTATTTGTATTCTCGATTAATAAGAACTTTCTGATAAATCTTCACGAATTCTGCATCTTGAAGAAAGAGCATATCTATGTAATTAACATATTTTCTAACCCTATTTATTGCATTTACTTACTAACATTTTCCTTGTTTTATATTTTATTAAAAACTCATCAAAATTAGGTTAAATATTATCTATTTTTATCTTGACCTATAAAAGAAATAAAAAACACAAAAAATCTCAAACCCCTTAGAATCAGTGTTTTTATCCCATTATAAATACTCCCAAAAATTTATCTTTGTACAAATAACCTATTTTGACCTTTTATCCAATATAAAACTTGAAGATATCATCGAGATCTACAATTTTCATGTTTTGACTATTACCTAATTTCGCTTCCTTCTATTTCCTTTGGATTTTTCTTATTTTACTATTTTTTGAATTTTATGGTGCATCCATGTGGTGCCCTCTAGGCTACCAACATGGACGCACCACCTCTCGCCACCTGCCACCCTTCTACACCCATGGATATCTTTCCCCCAGCCTTCATCTCTACCGTCGCTCATCGCCTTTGCCCCCAGAAGTCAGATTTCCACTCCTGATGAGATCTGCACCGCACCTCCGCGCCTCAACCTCAACCACAGATATCCTCCTGATCCAAAGGCTAACCACCCTCCATGTCACCCACACTGCTGTCACCATCTATGAAATTCCATGATCTCATTTTAGTCGAACACTCATGCCTTTCTCAAGACCCTAGGATCTGATCAGGCGATCAAATCTTAGCCTTTCCTTCGCGCCCTCAACTGGGATGTTAGATCACATGATCCAACAGCCCCGGCTCATCGTCCTCCTCTAAACACCGGTCTCTTCAGACGTTATGCCTCGCATCTGCCCCACCCCTTTCCTATTATAATCCCAAGCTCCAACCACCTACGCACAACCTAACGACCGCCCCTTGGAGCCATTTCCTATGACTCCCTCGTGTAACACCCAGCACATTCCCCTATCACTCCACCAGTCATTATGAATGTCAGCATTACACCACGAAACCACTGCCCCCTCCACCTATAAAACCCAAGCTCCGCCTCCCGTAACCCTTGTCCACCATTCCACTCAAACAAGGCCCAGCGTCACCCACCCCTCCGGTGATAACGGAGGGGCGGATTGCTGAGGTGATAATGACTGATCGTCCAGGTGATGACCCATGGTCAACTCAGCCATGTCACGGTTGGCTCCACCGCCATTGAGATTCGTTCTCTATTCTGAGTATGATGAGCGAAGATCCCAGACTTCACAGAAGCCCAGCCCAAGCGCCACTCCACCTCTTCTTCTTCCTCGAATCCTCCAAGGTATTCATTTATCATTTTTCTCATTTTTTCTCATATTTTTCAAACGTACACACTCACCCTCACCATTCATCGACCACCACACAAGCTTTGCATCATCACCTACATCTTCGCTAACCTCTCTATTCGTCCCCTTCCTTTGTCTAGGACCCCTTCCACCTCTGTCACCTTCACCTCCGCTTTGTTGGAGGAGAAGACCTCACGTCCCCCACTCCTCCACTCGCACGGGACCTTCGTTCACCTCACTTAACACAAACAAGCCATTGCCTCGTCTATTACTAACACTTGCAGGTACACTCATCTTCAATGACCGGATTTCTCGACTCCATTCCAATCTCGAAGAAACCCTCTGGTAAAGCTTCACCACCTCACATCGGTAGCCTTCGTCGGGGCTTCGTCTCACATACTCCATCTTCACGAGCTCTTTCAGAAGGTCGCTCGACCTTTGGAGAAGCAATAGGAGGTCGGAGGTGCTCCTCATGGATCACCGGAGAGTAGCCAAATTTACCATAGGAGGCAACGCTAGCGAAGGAGGATGACCTACATTTATTGTCCGATCCTCACGACCGGATGGACCAGATCATGCCACGTCGCCATGTCCGGACCTCTAGGCTCAAATGACCAAGCCATTAGGATGGGTGCACCAAGCCAAGAGCCAAAGCTGACTAGACACGCCACATGCCATCCAAGCCCAAGCTACCTCCCGAGTTTGGTCCCTCACGTATCCCATACGTGAGGGGCTTGGTAAATTACACAAAGGTCCCTAAAAATTTTGAATATTACATTTAGGTCCTCAGGCACGTGCCTTACATGCGTGCATGGGTTATTTACAGGGAAGCCCTTGTAGCTTTCTGAAATTACAAAGAGGCCCCTGCACACAAAAGGATAAATTGCACTAGGCCCTGCTAGTTTTCATTATCAAATGGGACCCTCTAGGGACCAATTTGCAATACTTATCTTTTATTTCTCATGCATTTTTATTACATTTATGCCCCTACATTGTTTCTTTCATATCTTGAGCACATTAAGTCCAATTTGAGTAATTTCAATTTCATTTTGATGATCTCTTCATTATCTTTCTAATGGTATATTTAATTTCTTAATTTGACATTAAATTAAATATGATGAATTTTGATGCCATACAATATCTCTTGCTCTATAAAATTTTCCATTAATAGATACTTATTCTTGATTTTAACACTCGATTTGACTATGAAATTAAACATAATATGTCTTTCATTGACTTGATCTTTTCAAGGCCTATTTATATATCATTTCTATGTTAGCATAACACTCATCTTGCATCTCTTTTAATTGCATCATAAAATCATATAAAAATTACATGCATCATTAGTTGCATTATTTTATCTCCATTTTAATTGTACATCTGCATGAAGACCTTGAATATAGAAAATAGACACGCATTAATAAAAACAATCAAATTTGATAAAGTGGCGAAGAGGCTCGTGTCCCTGAAACCTTGGCAGACTTGACACGTTAAAAATAATTTCCACATATTCAAAGGTGTGGTTCTTTGTATGACCAAAATCTGCCTCTTGTACTACGACAAATCCCAATTTTTGAAGAGGTAGATTTTGAGTTCATTAAATCCTAAGCATTTTGGTGCAGGTCAAAGCAACTGAGAGCTTCTGTTGGAGCAATTTTTGGACCTGCATCTCAGCCCCAGGTGTACGAGCTTCACTAGAGGTCTAAGCCTCGATCAGAGAGGACCGAACATATCTATGGATATCAGCCATTGCAGAAGACCTCCAGTAACTTGTTGAACCACTCAGAAGTAGAGGGGGATGTTGGAATCTCAAGATAACTTAGACTGAAGGAGACACAAACTGTCATTCTCCCCTGTTCGTTGAGACCCGGTCTCCTCCGTCAAGAACATAGTTCCATATGTAGTAGTTGTCGTTGGATTGAGCCCTTCAACCACCATCAAATCTCCCCTGATATATAATCTCAGACGCCCATCTTCAAAGGGGTATAGGAGCATCACGTTATGTGGATAAGTGAGCTGCCTTCAACTATCAGATCCAAAGCATCCTAATGTGCAACACACATCGCCGGGACTATATTTCTCATTTTACCCCATGTTTTTTGTATCTTCTTTTTAGTATTTAAGCACTCATCAATAGTTTTATTATTTTGTAATATTTACAACTTGAACCTTATGATTTATTTTATTTCCACTTAATTCTAATGCCAGGTCACCTTACATGGCTCTTCACATGAGGAAACTGGACATTTTGCAAAGGGACCCTCCTTCTGGATTATTTATTACATTTTGTCCCAAGTTTTAGTAAACCAATGTAATATTTGAGGTTAAAATTGCAAGCTTAGACATAGAATTAGTTACATTTACATTTATATCCCTGTGAGGCGATTTTAAGTATAAATTTTATTTTCTAATTTGGAAAATTGCATGTTTGGCCCCTGATTTTTTGGCTTTATGTTGATAAATGCATGATAAGTTCTTGAAAATTGCACTTGAGTCCTTATATTACTGATTTATTTTTTTGCTTGTATTTTAAATATTTTACATAGCATCTCTTGTCCAAAAATTATAGGAAAGTTAACTTACATTTATGGAAAAGTTGTGCTATACATATAATTTTCCTAAGGCATTTAAAATCATTTCCCTATTTATTAAAAATCAAAAAATTGAAAAATTCTTTATTTAGCTAATTCAAATCCATAAAATGTTTTCAAAAAATCTAATGAATATTACAGTAGGTCTATTTTGTTATATTTTATCATCTGACCAAAAATCATTAAACCTTTCAAAACTAACACCCTAAAAATCACAAAACAGAGAAAAATTTAAACAATTTTATAAAAAAACTATAAAAATCCAAAAAATATTTTTTATGTCTCTAAATTGTTTTTGTGATATATAATATATATAAAAATTAGTTTAGGGTTTTATTTGAACTGATATCGATTTTTAAAATCCTAAAAAAGTTTTTGTATTTATTTTATTCACTATTTCATGTAGTTAAAACTTTAAAATTTTGTAAAATTAGAAAGAATACACTAAAAATTATAAGCATAGAGAAAAATATTTAAACATGAAAATATTTTATTTTTTTATTCTGACTCTACTATCTTATTTAAAAAATACAAAGACACATTTCTCTATCTTTTATCTATGTAGCCTATATATCAACAATATATATTATAAAATTTATTTCCAAAATTTAAAAGAAATTAAATGTAACAAATTAAAATCATAAATCATCAAAAACTGTAAAAATTTGAATATCATTGAAAACCCACAATAATATGAAAAGTTGAAATTAAATAAAAAACAAGGAAAATAAAAATCCAAAAATGTCTATTAATTATCCATAATTAATAATTATTTCACCTATCCTCATTTCACTTCCTTGAGTTCGACACTCCGACTATTTGCCCTATACACACATTTGTCAGAGTTATAATCAATTTGGGTCACATATTCGCATCTTGATTGTCATTCATTATTGTGGGTTGATTATTGTTTAGTGTGGATCAGTCGCCACAATGGCTGTTGATCCAGCATGTTAGATTAGTAGAGATTTTCACGCTAAACAGTACCATGGCCATCTTGATAATCATATAGTTGCTGACTCAATGGATGAATTATAGAGGCTGGTGCTTGGATGATATCTAAAGAGTTAGGTTGAGGATTTATCAAACACCTCAAATGATGGTTGAGAAAGGTTCTCAAATCTGAGAAGGAGAGGGAAATCCTTAACTAAAGGTTGATATCTGACCGAACTCTTGATGAAGGTCCTCTACATAGAAATAGATATTTGGAGGTGTCAGATAAGTTAAATAAAGAATTGACTTAATAAGATCGAGAAACCAAAACCTATGCCATATGCTCTCACGGTATAGGCATGCATCCTTTAAACCCAAACTAATGTATTATTAGTTGTCTAAGTATGCATATTAGACAAACCATTAGGTTGATGATCTAATCAAGGTCTATACACCGATGAGTTGGTGTGCATACAAGGTCATATAAGTAATATGATCTCTCAAAGAGATCATATAGTTTCACTATTGAGCTGAAAGATATGAGCTCACTCATGAGATATTAGGACCGACCAAATTTCATGCATGGTCATCTTGCTTTAGAAGAATGATAGAATTTGTATGCATGATATATGCTTTTGGAAAGCATATGATCGATACCAACTCCCAATGATCAGTGAAAAACTTAACGATAAAAGCCTAAAGAAGATAGTTTAAATGTGATCTAAACTTTGGATTTATCGTAGATCTTCCAGTATGCAGGATGTATGTGTATTTAGAACACTCGAGGATGATGTGATCGTAAACGATTGTATAACATTGACACTTCCATTCCGAAGGAGTGATAATACATGTTTGGATTTTAGTGACCCCGCTGATGAGAGGGATTAATTAAGGGTCATATTAATCCACAAGGAGGATCAATAGTCGATGCGTTGACCGCTCAATAATCCCCAATCAGTCAACAATTAACCCACAATAAATATCAAGCAATAAATGGCAAAAATATGGAGTTAAAATTTAATATAACTCTACAAGCAAATGTGTATAGGTGTAAGCATGAGTAGAGTGTCGAACACTGGGAGCAAACGATTGGGAATGAAAATAATGCACAAAATTATTCAATTCTTATCTTGTCCGTGTTATTGTTTTTGTGGGTTTTATTTTTTTATTTTTTTATATTTTTTATTTTATTTTTTGTTTTATAATTTTTATTTGATTTTTAATTTTCTATCATGAAAGCGTGAAGACCGCATCACATGCGATAAAGAACAACTAGTCATACTAGTTGCAAGGGCCGTAGAAATTAAAAATTTTAACAAAGATGAAACCACAAGACGTGAGAATCTTTCTCATATCATTTCATCAAGATTGCAAATGAGTAAAAGGATTACCTCTTGAAGCGTGTTTGTGATCGCGTGTCTTTAAACGAAGAGACCTCATGTCTCATGTCGGATCCACCACACTTGTGGGCACAGGGATGAGATGCATGATTCTTGCAATCTGAGTTGACGATCCAAGCGTGAAACTTCCTGATTTTGTCTCACAAAATTTGTAGCATCCTCATGAGAACGAAGTACCGTAGAAGGCAGAGATCCATGAGAAATCGATCCGGTAGCACAACGACAACGCGGCGACAAAGCTTTTAATAACCACCAAGTGGATGACCACTAGGGTTGGGAGAGAGAACCTCTTGGATGTGTATGAGAAGAAGAGAGAGATTTTTTCTTTCAACTTGTGTAAGATAAATATTTAGGGCTAGCCTTTCTTTTATAACAAATTGGATGGCGGAGATGTACTCCTAATTGAAATCAATGGTCATGATTTTGTTGCATAAAATTTGCAACATTAATTATTTAATTTAAAAGGAAATAAAAATATGTTGAATAATTTCAAAAAAATTAAATTCAATCAAATCAATTCATGTTGAATAATACTAGAAAGGGGAAGAGCATCCTTCCATAATAAGGGGGCAATCAGCATGGAGAGAGACTCCATGTGGTCATCTACTATCAATATGGAATGGAGATTTTCCCTTTCAAATTTTGATGAGATATCATATCTCATCAATTATTCCACATGTGCAACAACTATTATTCCATAAACTTTCACCGAAATAATTCCAACTTATTTTATGACATTTTCAATAATGTCATTCACAATTATGAATCATATTCAACCACCCAATATAAAATTTAAAATACATTTGCAATTAATTATACAATGTGAATCCAATTCCTATTAACATTTAATTTGTAAATCCTATTTATAGTTAAATATCTCCTTGATATTATAAATCACATTTATAATATTTATGATTATTGTGGATAATGATATCCACATTAATCATATCTTTGGTAATTATATCTCATTTAGTTATCTTAAATGGTTCTTCTTATGTGTCCAAATAATATGGATCACATTCATACTATGACAATTAAATCATATTTAATAATTTTTTTAATATTTAGATATATTATCAACAATATGATTATTCACGAACTCTTTCAAGAACAACACACCTTCTTTGCAAATACTTAGAGATAAGGACATGGCGATTGTACATTCCATATATAATGACTTGGATATTAAGATCTTATCTTATATTTAGATCTAAGCGGGCTCTCAAAGATGTTTGATTAAATCAAACCATAAATCTAATCTTTTTATTGCATCTGAATAACATTCAAATCAATATCCAACATTTGGACTAGGATTAGGTTACTAATCTAATGAGCGGGTGATGAATCTCCCTTTCATCACCTTTATTCTATCATTTTGGCCTTAGAAACCCCAGCAAATGTATGTAAGTAGCATCAATTTGTCTATAATAGCATTAATTATTTATTGTACATAAAATAAGGTTTCTAATGCCAAAATTATAGAATAATGAGAAGAAAAAAAGAATAACATATTGCAAATATTTTATGATCCTAACCCCGAGACCAAGTCCAGAATGGAATTGGTCGACAAGGAATAAAGTAGGGGGAGATAAGGGCCAAAAAGATAATAAAAATCTCATTTATTTATTCTTTGATTATGCATTTTGACACTTATTTTATTCTTTATGATTTATTATTCAAATAAAGAAACTTTGTACATGAAAGTTGTAAATAATAATATAAATAAAAATATAAAATTGAGTTTGTACAAAAATAACACACAGTGTACATTTTATACCCAGAATAAAAAGCCACCTCTAATTGTATGTAACTTTTCACAAGCTATTTAATGGTGGTAGTTTTATATTTTTCAGAGTTAATGTGCAGAAGTTAGGTTTTGGGCTCCTATTGTACATAATACCGATTAAAATATTCAATTTATTCATTATTTTTACAAATTCATATTTTTAGAATTTTGCAAATATTATTTATAACATACATGTACATTAAAATTTGAATTAAACCAAAAAGAGAATGTAAAATAAAATAAGTTTATGTATAAAACATAGATGAAATACCTATGTTCTATATGTATATAAATAAAAGGAAAATATATTCTTTAATTCTTTTAATCATTCATATTTTATAATATTGTAAATTATATATATATATATTCCATGAAAAATACAAACTAAAATAAAACTCATTAAAATACATTAAAATAAAATGGAGTACCTATAACATAGGTAAAATACCTATGAATATACCTATATAATATACATCTCTATTTATTTAAATATGCAAATAAAATCATGAAAAATCAAATAAAAATATATTTATACTCACAAAAATGAGTTATAAATATATAAAATAAAAGAACAAAATAATAAATAAAATATACAAAATAAAAATAAAAATACACAAAACATATATGAATATTCCTATAAATACCCTATTAAAAATTAACTACTAATAAATAAAGCCAAAAAAAATCATAATAAAATAATACATAAAATAATAAACATTTTTATTTTATACTCGAAAAATAATATAATCATTTTCTATTTTAAATTAATTATTCTTTAATAAAAACTCTTGTTATGTCATTTTGCGTCCTACGTGGACCAATGAGAGGCGGCATACTGTTGACTCGCGATCAACTGTCCCATCTGGGACTCTGACTTGCCAGAACTGTCAAATCCCCTATATTCTTGCATTTTTCCCGCGTGATGCAGCCATCCATCGACTTCTGTCTCTTCATGAGATTTTCGCCCCTTTCATTGTACATTCACTCCATGCCTTGTATCCCTTGTAAATCGGATCGGACTTTTTGATTTTCCCCGGTCAAATAAGGGTGCTCTCCATGTGCATAAATAAACAACCTCCGACCTCCTTGCTTTTTTGATCAATCTTCTTTATTTTCAGCCCCCGCCTCCGGCCCAACGTTCTCCTTTGTGATAGGGAGGAGCCCATGGAGGGTCCGAGCAGGCGAGATAGGGCGGAGGTTGCACCCACGACCGTGCTCCGGCGTGGTCCTGCTCCCTTCCCTCCTGGGAAGGTACGAAATGCACAATTTATGATTTTTATGTAGGTTTTTATTTAAGCTTTTTATTTATGCATTTAGATTAATCTTTAGACCTTAGTTGTAGCTTAGGTCCCTAGGTTCATAGTTCGCCGGAGCTCCGCTCCGACGAATGTCCCCACCTCGACTTTGTGCTAATTCAACTTCATCTTTTGGTCGAGGGATCTCCCCTCGAGCCGTGTGACCTTTTTTGTGCAGGTTAGGAGCGTGAAAAAGCTCCAGGAGTCGAAACCAGACTTTGTTGGAGGTACTTAGAGCCCCAAGTCTCCTCTGACCTCGTGGTGGCGCTCTAGCGTGCCTCCGCCCGATCCGAGACCTCCAACAGCTCGAGCTACCTGACAGGAAGCGTTCGAGACCCCTTGGAGCCTCGAAGAATGCCGGGGAAGCTCGGTCGTTCCGGCCTTCTTCCCTGTTCTTCCTCCTCACTTCTCCATCGTCGGATGAAGAAAGAGTCCCCAGATCAAGCCAGGACCATCGGATCTTCCCATGTCGCAGCCGTCGGATCTCGCTAAGTGATCTAATCTCCACCTTTGATCTGCGAAATGGTATCGACCATCGGATAGATGCCACATGTCAGGTCAACTTACAAAGCCGTCCGATCCAGCCTATTAAGGGGTAATTTGCCTGTACACCCCTATTCTTTTTGTAGTTAATAATTAGTCTTGTGAATAAAGTATACCGTGTAAATAAATTATGGCTTTTTGCATATAGGCCCTCGCACACTTAATATTTACATTTTGGTCCCTGCACGTTACGTGCAGTCCTCACGTGACACTGGAAATTTTGTATTAAGATCCCTGGCATTTTTGTTTATTTTAAAATAATTCCATAACTTTAAATAATTGTTTATTACGTTGGGAAAATTATACTATGCCCCTTGTCGTTTATTTTTATTGCAAAAATACCCCTGCCAGGCCTATTTATTTTTTTTTATCACTTTTATCTAATTATTAAATATAGCTACCTAGCTCTACAAATTCCCCACAAATAGGGTTAGATGCCCCTTGTAGTGTGCTTACATGCCAAATGTCTCTTTTGTATTTTTGAGCATTTAACCTATTTATTAAAATTAAAAAGGAGTTTAAATAGTCACTATCTAATTTCTAAAATACCAAAAATATATAAGAATGCCTTGAAAAATTCCATAAAAAATATATATGTTATATTTTGATATTTATTGAGTCCAGAAAATAAAAACCCTTAAAAATGAAGAAAAGAAAATTTAAATTTTCAAGAAGTTCTAAAATCCTAAAAATATATAAAAACTCTTCAAAAATAATAAAAATATTTTTTCCTATTTTATAATTATTTATATATTATTATTTACATATTAAAATTAATTTGGGGTGTATTGAGGACCTAGTTACTATTTTTAAAACCCTAAATTATTTTCGGATTATGTATAAACCCCATTATTGGGATATTTTTGAATTTAAAAATATATAAAAAGTAGCAAAAAATTATGGAAAAATACAAAAAATAGAAAAATATTTAAAACCCAAAAAACAAATTATTTTCATAATTTTGTTTAGATTTAATATTATTTATAAATATATTTCTATGTATTGTGTAAGACCGAAAACCTAGCCTTCACATTGGTTTGCACCAAGGTTCAACTTTGATCCCATTCCTTTTACTATGATTATGGGCCAGTGGACTAGTCACGTTCAGGATGAGATACCTTCGTGTATGTTATCCTTGATGATATTGTGTTGATTGATGACACTGGAGATGGAGTAAATGAGAAGTTCGAGGTATGGAGAAATGTATTAGAGATTAAAGGATTTCTTATAAGTAGGGATAAGACTGAATATATGGAGTGCACTTTTAATGGAAATAATGGTGAAAGAATCGAGGCGAAGATTGGTGATGATAATATTCAAAATAAATATTTTTTTGCATACTTAGGATCTATTTTGCATCATGATAGGGAAAATGACGGAGATGTTACTCATACAATAAATGCATGTTGGCTAAAGAGGAGAGGAGCCTCTCATGTTCTATGTGTCAAGTAAATTCCTTTAAAAATCAAAGAAATTCTTTACAAAGCAGTCATGTGACATGATATGCTCTATATATCTAAATGTTGGCCTATGACCCATTGACATATGCAGAGAATGGAGGTAGCAGAAATGAACATGCTAAGATGGATGTGTGGACATACACGTAAAGAACATATTTGGAATGATGCAATTAGAAGAAAAGTTGGTGTAGCTCCAATCAAGGATAAGATGCAAGAAATTTACTTAAGGTGGTTTGGCCATTTATAAAGGAGGTCGACAGATGCACCAGTTAGAAGATGCGAGTTTTGTGATGGTGAGTTGGCTAAGAGAGGGCAAGGAAGGCCTAAGAATTGTTGGAATGAGACTACCGGAAGGGGGCTTAGTTTTTTGGATCTAAGCCCGAGAATAACCCAATATCAAGGATGCAAAAATTGGTTCAGGCGGTCGTTTAAACGGCCCTTTAAACTCATCCGACCCTCGATCGACTGTACAACCTTTAATCGGCTATGTAAATGGTCAGACTGCTTAAACCAGTATAATCGATCGTTTACATGCTATTTAAGCGGCCACGTTTTGCATTAAGGTTACATAAATCCTATATTGCATTGTTGATTATGCTATCTACTTTGACATGTCATAGTTGGATGAAGAAGTCTTTGAAATTGACAATATCATCAATGTTGTGAATATGTGATTATATTTTTATACTTCATTTATATTTTTTATTAATTACATATGTAATATTTTTTATTAATTTAAAAATATAAAACTGCATAGACCATTTAATTTCCGTTTAAACTCCCGCATACCGTTTAATCAGTAATCAGCGACCCTACCGATTGTATACCACATACTATTTTTTGCAACCTTGCCCAAGATAGATCTAAATGGAGGCAAAGAATCCATGTAGTTACCCTACTTAATATGGAAAAAGGCTTTGTTGTTGTTGTTGTTGTTGAATATTTAGTCTTTAACTAATATGATTATTCATACATACATATTAAATTGGAAATGCTTAAGAGTGCTTTGTGATCCTTGTAATGCCTCAGAACTTTCTAAAGACGATATAAGATTGACCCTCACAATTATCCTACCTAAGCTAATGTTACTAGGATAAGATAACAGGGAATTAGATTCTTTGTATAATCGATGCATAGAGGACCTTCGTTCTTAGCTAACAACATGTTTTGAAGCTAGACCACTTGATCTTAATTAAAGATATGAGCTAATCTTCTATCATCGGAGTTACGAAAATAACAAAATTCTATAAGGTGATAATTAAAGTGAGTCGCGCTATTAAATAAGAGTACTTGATCTAATATGATGATGATATCCTGGGGGAGTTGTGAACTTGAGAAGCTTTCGGTAGATTCAGTGGGTGGGTCAACTCAAATGCGTAAATGGGAAAGGAAAGAGATTAGGTCGCACTACAAGGGCCCAATATTGCATATACACGTCACACAAATCATGTTAGTATATCTTGGAAGTAAGGAAATCATGTCGGTTAGGTCCAAACATAATAAATCATATTGGTTAAGCCACGATATAATAATAAGTTTAAGAGTAGCTGCTTAATCACATGTAGTAAGGTGGTTTTAGAGGACCTTTATGTGCTCGTTGCAATAGAAATCTAGTGGTGCATTATTCTCTCGTACTTAGTTATCATAATACGAATAATAACTTGGGTTAAATGAGTATGCTCCCTCGAAGCATATAAGAGTACGCTCCCACTTTTTTCCATAATTTTTTTTATTTTTTGAAATGAAACCCGGGGGATTTACTAATAATAATAAGTGGAATATATATTTCAAATTTCGTGTAAAACATACATTCCTAACATTTCCATCTGGATGGGGTCAATTTCAACAATTCTGATACCATTAAAATTTGACAGTCTTGATGAAGGAAATTTATCTCGAATTAAGGCGAACTTTGAATGGCACTATGATGATATATTGGGATCTAAATTCCACTAGATTCTATTTCAGAAAAATAAAAAAAAGGGGAAAAAAGAGTAGGAGCACGCAAGTTACATGCTCCGGAGAGCATACTCCTTTTCCACTAATAACTTTGTGACAAAGAAATCAAGATAAAAATGAAAAAGTGCTTACTTTTGTTATCATACTTTGACATATTATGTATGCTTAGAAATACAAAGTAAATGGTAAATTTTTAAATGTTAATTACATGTCATATGGGTGGAGGACCCCGGTGCATCTCCCCATGTGGTGTCGGCAGCCACAAAGACGACAAGGAAAATAAGTAATTACAAGGGACGGTTGCAATGAGGTCCTAACTAATCGGTATCATACATTCCCTTCATTGAAGTTGGTGGATGAGTCAGACTCATTAAGCCATCGGGCCACACAGACACAGCCCCTTCGTGGGAGGGCATTCACGACGGTACGGACAAAAGCACCTCTCCCACTCACCTTGATGGGTTAAGTTCAACAAGCATTTATTCATCTGTGCTCCAAGCTTATTAATGTACAGCTCCATTTCTTCGGATACTTGTCATCGTGTTCGATAGCCCATTTGCCGATTATTATCTAATCAAAATAATCCTTGACTGTTTCATTTCAAAACCGTCTCAAATCTTTCTCGCATACACTTCAGTCCAGTCAGACCCTTCTGTGGGCGAGCTGCAACTTTTTAGTTATGTAATCGTGGTTTATGAAACCGAACCGGACATCGAATCGGAAACATAGCTGAAATGGTCGGATCGGGTTAACCATGAAATAAAATCGGTTCAACCGGATGATGACGTCATCATTATTTAAAACCGGATTAAACGGACCAGTGAAAAAAAAGTTGTTGAACCGACTAATCAAACCGAAATGAAATACTATATATATAATATACACTTAATATACTTGAAATATATATAAAATACATAGATAATGTATATATTTCACACCATACATAAAGTATTTCTCTTGTACATCATCAAATATCATAAATATCATACATATATATTTGGACTAGATGCTCTATAACATGATAATAGTTTAATTATATTTAAAATCCAATATATACAATAAGTTCTGTTAGTGTAATTGGTTAGAAGTGTGAAAGGGGTAATTAAAGGTCATAGGTTCAACTTCACTACTAACAAAATTTTTAAATAAGTTAAAAATTAAATGTAGTTCAACTTCGGTTCAACCTGGTTAAACCGGTCGAAAAAATAAGTTGAACCGGGTGGGTTAATTAAATTTGACTAATCGAACCGAACTGACATAAACCTATTAACCGGACCGGTCCAGGCGCAGTTCACCGGTCGGACCGGTCGAGCCGGCCAGTCTGGTCTGGTTTCAAAAACACTGATGTAATCCTCCTAACCAGTAATAAGTTTGTTGTTTAATTACGTCCAAAACAAAATTGATCACCCTCCACTTGGTTCCATATATCTTATTGCCCAACTTTCCGGTGTACTGTCCAGATCAATTTGAAAAGTGAGCACTATCATTTTCATTGGAATTAAATGGAAAGATGGAACAAAATCACATAAGCATAGTTCTTACAGGCCCAACCTTCTGTCCACTTAGTATTTTGATGGCATAAAAAATATATACTAGGCATGTCTCACTATCTGCATAGAGCTATCTGCCTGTTCCCACACCCAACGACCTCCGGCAATGGAGCTGTGTTCCTCGTTGTAGGGCTCATGATAGTGGTACTTGATGCCGCCCCTCGCACCTGGAAAAAGGCAGGAAAACCCAGTTAACTCTTCCTAGTAAAATAGCAGAAGTGCAAAATTACGATGGGCAATTATAATTTCTATATTCTCAATTTTTGTGTTGCAGTCAAAATAGAAGGATCTCATCTACTAAAAATCGGGATTTTTACCATGCGGTATGGAAATTCGTCTCCTTCAAGCATGTGAACAACCTGACCCATCTTGGGCCTGCTCCTCGCATCGCTGTCTACACAGCGTAGGCAAACAAGCAAGGCTCTCTTTAAAGCCCTGGCCGATGGTTTTATCTGAATCAGCGGATCGATTACCTCCTCCGTGCGTCGATTGCCCACCATCCCTTTAAACCACTCTACCAAGCTTACCTTAGAAATTAAAAAAGAGAGAATGCCATAAAGCACCAGTATCTGCAAGTAGAATATGCTACACATTTAAAGATTGGTTACCTCCTTATGAACTCTGTTGTAATCGATGGGGCGTCTCCCTGAGATGACCTCTGTCAGCAAAACACCAAAGCTGTATACATCACTTGCCTCGTTGAGCATGCCGGTGTTGGCATACTCGGGTGCAACATACCTGCGCGTGAAGGCAACAAGACGGGGAGTTCAGTATTTTGGAACAGATTGTTGGTTTCAGTTTCTATAAAGAGGTCAGAGATCATATTATAGGAGCATTTAATAACAACCCGAACGTCCCCATGACACGCGTCGTGACGTAGCTTGAGTCAGATCCCAGGAGCTTGGCCAGCCCAAAATCTGAAACTTTGGGGTTCCACTGCTTGTCCAAGAGTATGTTGCTGGACTTTATGTCACGGTGAACCACCTTGGGCTCCA
The DNA here is from genome assembly GCA_037367405.1 of Ottelia alismoides. Taxonomy (NCBI): domain Eukaryota; kingdom Viridiplantae; phylum Streptophyta; class Magnoliopsida; order Alismatales; family Hydrocharitaceae; genus Ottelia; species Ottelia alismoides. The sequence continues at coordinate 353,824 of JAZKJV010006344.1, read as the reverse complement.
GTCCTTCGTGTAGATAAGCTAGTCTGGAATCAATTATACAATCAAATGACAGTTACATGTTTTACTTAGATTATATGGGAACTTGGTTAAAGTAAGATATAGAGAATGCCAACCCTTTTGCAGTGCCAATTGCAATCTTCATCCTGATGTCCCATGTTAGAGGACTGACTGCAACGTCTCCATGTAACCACTGCTCCAGATTTCCATTATTGACATATTCGTATACAAGCAGCCTGATAATAAATAGTATAGTGATTGCACTAATCCAGATTTAGGAAAACAAAAATACCAAAATCATGATATCTGAGTATGGGTTTACACGCTGTAGATGGAATGCTTACCTTTTTGGACCTTCAGCGCAATATCCGATGAGTCCGACTAAGTTCTTATGCCTGACTTTACCTATAGCCTCAACCTCCACTTTAAACTCTCTTTCTGCCTGTCCCCTGCATAGACATAATTTTAACAGAACCTCTAAATTTACTCTCGTGATATATTTTGCAAAGGAAACTGGCAGAGGAAATGAAAGATTTTTTTTGAAAAAATGGAAACCAAATGTAACAATTGATTTTTTTTATATAAAGAAAACTACGAATCCTAAAGGCAAGAACATATTATTCAGTTGCAAGAATATGGCAAAACAAATGATTTGAGGGCTTTTGCATACTCCTTCCTAAGTAAAATCACATACTGTCTATAGAGAGAGAGAGAGAGAGTAAAATTTCTTTTTAAAGCAATTTCTAGAAGAAGTCATGGTTTGGGATCGTGATCAGATTGTGTAAGTTGTTTTTTCCTCTAATTATTGTTTAACTTCTTTAAATTAGTGTCTACAATCTAAATGCTTCTTCACATCTTGATGTTGTGCAAACCTCCACTCTATCTCAATTCCCCTCGTCGCCCTCATCAACCCCAAGAACATTGGCATTGATCACTTGACACAGAGAACTTTATCTGGATCTAAATGAAAAAAATTATAAACGGGAACATTTTTTTCCAATCCTTTTAACCAATAGTTATGTGAGAGAACCTACAGTTACATACTGGAGGACTATGTCTAAGCAAATTTTTTTCTTAATGAGTGCAATTTCCTCGAACATTGAAACGTCCCGAGCTTAGGTCCCCGGTCCGTTATCGAGGAAAACTGGCCCTGACAACTTATTGGGTTCGGACCCAATTGGATCCGTTGACAACCACCCAAAATGCTTAAGCTCAAGTTGTCAAGTAGTAATCCCCACCACTTATATATCACACCCACACTTTGTGAGTTTTCCATGTGGTACTATGTTTGGGGTTAGGGTGTTACAAACATTGGGACTTTAATGTAAATATTATGTTTTATGAGAACCAATTTATATGATGAAGACGAGGAAGGATAAATGGGTGCATAAGATACAGTATCCACACCTATACCTTTTCCTTGCACTGTGGGGGCACGAGTGCCATATAATTGTCATATCCCTTGGACTTGTTGCCCTATTTTAATTTATTAGCAACTTGCCTGTGGGAACTAGGCAGTCAGTCTTGAATATATATATATCCAGGCTCACAAAGCATAATCACTGCATTAAGTATACATTTCACAGTTTCTGTTTTCTTTAGCTTGATCTGGGGATTTCTTTAAAAAGCTTATCTGATCCCCAGATTTCTTTTCCTATATCTTCTTCTATTGATAACTTTCTAACCAGTGTATTTTGCCGTTGTTGTAAAAAGGACCGATAGATTCTGGATGTATCGGATAACCAACCAACAGCTTGTCTGACGATTCTAATTGGGTTACCTTGATTATGAACGAATAAAGCAAGCACACGCAGAGAGCTTTAAAAAAATAAAAGATCATATACAGAAATAGAAGCCTTTGTACATGTTTGCAGATGACATTAGTCCAGTGAATGAGACAAAAGACGGTTAATAGGAAGTTTGAGCATTTGCAGGGAGGTTCTGCAGTGCATGGTTTATGAACTTAATGAATGGAACAATTCGTGAACAAGGAAGTTAGGGAGATGATAAATATAAAGTTTGTAGCATATCACATTCTGAGAAGATGTTTTTAAATAATTTGACTCAATCATATCATATTCTGAGAAGACGTTTTTAATTACTTGGATTCAATCGTATCGCTTTCTGAGAAGATGTTTTAAAATGATTGGACGAATAGATGGAAATGTCACTCATAGAAGTAATGTTGTTGAAGTGGAGAGGAGCTATAGGTTTATTGAGAGGGATAAAACCTATCTAGATTCGAGGAGTAGGATATAACCAAATACCAAATTAGTTCTGTTAGGAGGCAACTGATACATGTAATTGATCTCACTTAAAGTGGGAAAAAATTTGGTTATTATTGGGTAATTAGTGATTGCATTCAATACCTAAATTTGTATATTTACATCTTTATACTTTTTTTTTGCAATCAGTCCCAAATTAAAAGTTTGTTAACTTTAATTGGATGTAAAGTGAAACAACGTTTTTTTGTTATCATTGGCCCTATCAAATTTTATTCGCATTCTTTCCTCCATCTCCTTAACATGTGACCTGCAACTATGCTCCCTTTCTTGAAGCTCCTGTCTCCTGAGCTCACTTTGTTTGCTCATTGCCACTAGCTCCATGATCGCCTATGCAAGCAGCACACACGTCCTTTTCGGAGAATCACAATTGGATGTGTAGAAAGAAGTTCACCGACCGAATCACGAGGAGAAGGATGAGGGACACGTGAGAGGGTTATGAATGGGCAGATAGGAAGAAATGGTGCTGGAGAGAAGAGCTTGAGGATGCAGGAGAGAAGTAGAACTAAAACGATGTAATCTGTAAGAAACTAATTGCTTTTTTGTCCAAACCAAAAGCTTATTATCTTATAGAATCCATAATCCTAAATATTACAGGAAAGTAGTTGAAATTCTCATGTGCAGTCCAAAAGTACAAAAGCATTGGTGCAGTGAGTAAGATCCGAATACGGTAACAAAAATCATAAATGGCAAAGGGATCCACAACTTTCGTTGTCCAATAGGTTTGTACCATTGTATCAATTCCTACCAACAAAACTGTCAGATACTATTGAACAGTAATTACCATGGTTGCTGATATTCCTCTATCTCCGGAAAATTGACAGACATCTAAAGCACTAGGAACCTACAATATCAATAATCATTAAATATGCGAATAAACAGGACACTAAATGCTAATCAAATACAGCCGCATTCGCATTCACATGTACTTTTCTGTTTAAGAAACAGATTATAGATACCAACACTCTCTGTACGATCCCCGGTATCATAAATTATACAAATAGCAAGAAAGGGAGATAAAAAAAGTTCCACTCTGCCCAACAAAATAGTGTTGCCCTCAACGAATCCACTTAGGACTAACGTCCAAAAAATTACAGGATAAAGCTCGCTGGATTGCCCTCAATGGAGTTTGAAATCAAGTGTTTTTTTTACTGCAATTAGAAAAACTATTCAAATCTAGTTATTTGACCACCTCAATAGAATGACAGTAACATAGGATTGGTTAACATGAATGTGAAAAGATTCACAATTTCTGCCATGAAAAATTGGACTGTGATGTTTGGATTTACAGGACGACATATTGAGGTTGTGATTTCACATCTAATAGTCAGAACAGATGCGGTTAGATATATATATTCCATGTGTTTGAAAGCATGCGAGCAGTAGTATTAACTTTTACCTGTTGTTGAGAAGGCACTTAACGGCAACGACGCCGGAGTCAGCGAGAAGTCCTCGGTAGACGACCCCGTAGCCTCCCTCCCCGACGATGTTCCCGATGGCGAAGCCTCCCGTGGCCTCCTCCAACTCCCGCAACCCGTACCACCTCCCCCACCCGGCGTTGCACCTCCCACTTCCCACGTCCGCCTCCTCGTGGACCTTCACCTCCACCTTCTCCACCTCCCTGATCTCCTTCGTCACCGGTGTCGCGGCGCCGGACGCGTGCTCCACCCGCATCCTCTGGTGCTCGGGCCACCGCGACCGTAGAAAGGCGAGAACGAGGAGGAGGAAGGCGGCGGCAGCGGCGGCGCAGAAGAGGAGGAGGACGGGGGCCATGGTGGGTGGCTTGTTTGGTAGTGGAGTGTGCGGGACTAGACTTGAAGTGAAAGTGAGTTGATGGAGAATGGGAGCGGGAGAATGTCACGCGAAGCGCACGGAATTTAGATCTTGTCCATTTAAAACGCCCATCCCCTTCACACCAACAAATTGGACTTTCAATCATGAAATTTTATATCACAACCAATATTGTTTCTGTACTAACTAACCCACTTTGTTTTGGATGGATGACTTTTCAACTTCAATCAGCCCTCCCAAGGGGCATAGAAGCTTGGGGCAAGGATAACTCTCCTCAGGCATGACACCATCATCTATAATGGAGCGAGAGCCTTCCTCTAGGAGTGGATTCACCTTTGACAACAATTGAAAGGGTGAGTCAAGCGAGATATGTACACATAACTGACACGACAAAAAAACTAGTTTCTTTTTGATATTCTATTTATACCCATGGTTTTTGTATACAAGATAGCACGTTTATTTTACCGTGTTATTATAGACGATGATTCAACCAACAATGATTAAGTGAACAAATAAATTAAGTCAATTGATAACTATTCCTATGACCTATGTCATGGAATATTATATACTATAGAATTATACTCTATACCTTGAATATTTTTAGTGGATTACATAGTTGTTGCCATGTCGTTAGCAATAGCTATCCACTGTCTTTCTCTTGGAATTAAATCCAAGGAATCAAGGAATGAAATATTTATGAAAACATATATGCAAATAAAATTAAATATACATAATTTAGTATATTTTTTTGTTATATTAAAATGATAAGATTACAAAAATCATCTTGAAAAAATATGGAAGTGATCAATGACAAATAAATATGTGAGAAGGCAAAAAAAGTTAGAAAATGTTTATAGAGCGAAGCATTCACAGTGGAACTCTTTTCAAAAAAAATAATATCCCTTTAATATCAACAAATATGGTCTCACACTAAACTTATCGAGTCCGATCACTAATGATTGGTCATATTGTGTGTCGATTGTGATGGTCTTCACAAAGCATCCGAAGGAACTAGCATTGGAGAGAAAAGAAACAAAAGGTCAAAAAAGGCGGTTTATTGACTTTGTGAAGAAATAAACCCTTGTTAGATTTTTGTAATCATATGTAAAAATTGAAGGTGAGGGTATTTATGAATATGCATTTAATCATCTTTATCCATTTTTAGTTTAAAATTCCTTATTAAACACCTGTGAATATCAATAAATCTATTCTTTCACTAACCATAATTCTTGTGTAAGTATTTTATATTTATCACAATTTTAACCTAAACTAAATAAAGAAAGAAATAAAAAAATAAAGAAAATAAAAGACTATATGTATGTTATAGATACATGCAAACTCAGACCCCGAGAGTAGGTCAAGACTTGACCTAAACGGTCAGGAATAAAGTAGGGGGAGATAAGGCCTAAATGCTAGAAAATCTAGAAAAATCAATCCTCACCTGTGCATATGCATTACGTGTACATTACTGTATATAATACATTTTCCTCAACAATTTTACCTTAAATAAAAATGATTTCTTCATGAAAATCGAACATAAAAATCTTTGTAAATCATAAAAATAATTGCAAGGATATTCTACATTGTGTGAATTACAACACTATGAAAAGTCGCAAAGCTCAACTTGTTAGATCAATATCTTATCCACCCAAACGCAAAATTAACAAACTCACTTTTATTGTACTCCAAATGAAATAAATTTAAAATGGAGGTGGTTTCATAAAACTCAGAGTTAAGGTGTGAGATATGGTTTTTTGGGTACAATTGTATATTATACATATGTTTACTTTTTGTATATAATTTTTATATTTATTTTCTTGGTATTTTTGTATATTTATTTTTTTATTAATTTAAACAATGTACTTAACTTATATAAAACACAAACAAAAATTACAAAATAAAAAACAACAAAAATAAAATTATGTATATGTTGTATATATCTATGTATATATTGTAATTATACCTATTTTTTTACATAATAAATGATTTATAAAAATCTAACAAAAATATCATTAGAATACTTGTAAAAATATTGTAAATTAATAAATTATTAATGTATATGTATATTTGTAAAAATAATTAATTAGAAATCATAGTCTTGTATACATAGGTATAAATGTATGTAACAGACTTTAATTGTTTTTACACATGTATATACCTTATTTAATTTATTAAAAATCACCAAATAAGTTAGTTAAATTACTAACTTTTTTCCTTTATATTATTTATTATTTTAAATTCATTTTTTATTTTATTTCTATTTATTCCACAATTTTCTTCCTTTTTGTAGTGTAGCTTATTTTGTCCTATTCTAGGCGCCTTTCCATTGGTCAATCCCGGGTCTGTTGACCCGGGTCAACTCCATAATCCTTGTCACTTTCCTCACATCTCGTGCACCAACCTCCCTTCACCCAATTTTCCCACTCGCATCACCCACTAACATCTTCCGATTTCTTGTCCAAATTGCTAACCCTAACGACCCTCTCCATCGCGGCTCATCAAATCCTTAGATCTCGCATCGATTAGCTCACTTTTTGATTTTCAAATCACGTCGAACCCTCTATCTTTATGTACATCCTAATTATCCCGTGTCGCATTTTTATCCGATTTTCCTTGATTTTTCACTCCAGATTGATAATAAGAGAGGCGAGGAGGTGACAACTCTTCATCCCCCTCAATTGGGAGCAAAAGGAATATTTTAAGGTTGTGATCCAATATGTCGTCGGAATGCTCCACTGCCTTGTTTCACTTCTCTGTCCATCGTAATGGATCGAGGAGCTTCTTCTTCGCCATTTACCGTAGGTAGTCTAGGTTTGATTTTCTTTTGATCTGGCTTTTAACTTTATGTTTTAATCTCTTCTTTAGCATAAATCGAAAACTCCATAATCATGCTCCGATTCACAAGATTGGAGCCGTTCTGATCACCCTTGATACTATACAACCATTCGACTATGCTTATCACCCTATTCTACATCTCTACCCGCATCTGACCCCCTTCAGATCTTCACAAATCTGGAGATCCGATCTCCATCCAGCCTCTCTCGTCGGAAATCCCCATCCAGTCACCTTTCCCTTTCTTTGCTGCCTAATAAACCTCATCAGAGTGTTGTCTCTAAATGTTGCTTTTGCAGGGAAAAGGAGCGCACCTCAGAGTGAAGAGGAGAATCTGGAGGTCTAGTTCAGTCGCCTAACCTCTAGAGCTCCAAATCTATCTCTGGATGTCGTTGATCTTTATCTTCACCATCAGTCGATGTGAGATCGTTACAGGATAGAGTATAGATCGTTAGACAGAAGAACAAGTCAAGACTGGCCGAAATCTAGCCAATTGAAACTCTCGGAGCTACCCTTCATACATGTTCTTCCAGATAGCTTTAGGGCCACACGATCAAGAACATAAGTTCCAGGCTTCATCAGGACCGTTGATAGGGACCCAAAAGTCAGTCATTGATCTCTTTCTAGATTGGATCCGATCCATCCATGCAAGCCTCATTATCAACCATCCGATAAACAACCATCACAACACCACCATCCAAGATTCCACGTAGATAAATGGTATAATTGCACCCCAACTATGCTTTGTCTTCGATTTTGCAAATAAATCCACTTTGGACACATGTCTTCTTGTAGTTCATTGAACATTTGCACTTATTTCCCTAGTGTTTATTTTATTCGCATTTTGGTCCTATTTGAATTGAGAACGTGTGATGCATGTGTTTCCTTTTGAAAATTGCAATAAAAATCTGAGTGCTAAGTTTTATTATTTGGTCCCTGAAAATTAGATATTAACATTTAGGTCCAATCCAAAGTGACTCACATGCAACCACACATGTATTTCTGGGTATTTTGCATATTTAATCCTCTATTTCTTTATTTGTTGTCATTTAGTACATAAACTATTTTTTCTTGCTTCCGTACCCATGTGCATATGCATATTAATTTCGCGTGTTTAATTGAATTTAAAATAGCAAAACTTCATATAAAAATTCACAAAAATTATGGTAGCTCTTTGTTAATTACTTCTTGCATCATTAATTTTTATTTTGCATTTATATCATTTTTCTTATTTTTAAAAATTAAAAAAGAACATAAAAATTCCTTACTTGCATTTTAAAATCAATAAAAATTAAAACCTCTTAAAAAATTATAAAAAAATCATGTTTATTTATTTTACTTTGATTTTTTATACAATTTCGCATTGATATCCTTATAAAAATCAAAAAAATAGGAAAACATTCAAAAGCGTAAAATTTTCGTTTCAAATCACAGAAAATCCCAAAAATTGTAAAATTGCCTTTTGGAAAACTAAAAAAATCTTCTTTTTGTCTATGTATATTTCATTAATATTTGTGTTGATTTTATATTTTAAAAATACAAAACATCAGCAATTGTTTTTTATTATTGTTTTTCCTATTTTTCATCTATTTGAAATCTTAAAAAATAAAAGATTCTGGAATCCTTTTATTTTTCATTGAATTGAATAACCCCCAGGATTTTTGTAGCATCCCTATGTTTGACCATGTACGCTATACAAGTAAATTAAATAGCAAATTTCTCTTGTTATATTTTCTTCATTAAATTTTATTTTAAGAATTAAATAAATTTTTGTTGAGGGATTATTAGGGTTGTAATGACACTTCATTAATTTCCATTAATTAAAATCGTGAATTTCCCTACCCAATAAATGGCCCCATTGCTGGGGAGGCACAATGAGGGTAGCTAGGTTTTCCTTGTAGCATGCTATTCTTGGTTGTAGATACCTATCTGTTCACTTTTTATTTCTTATCTTCTTATTTCTTTATCACATATTTCTTCTTCATATTTTCTATTTCTTGTTCATATATAATTTCATTTATTCAGTTTGTTTGTCCATATTTTCCTGTTTATATTATTGTGTGAATTGCATCTTGTTGAAGAGTGAGCACTACTTTTGAATTCTGCATGTCGTGAGGGAGCTTATACCACGCTTGTAGGATCTGATTTGTCAGACACCGAAAGCTCCCTGAGATCAGACTTAAGCTCCCCAAGATCGGACTTAAGGATTCATTTGAGTTCCATTTCACTTGCTCTTCTCATTTTGTCTTTGATCCTCCTCTCTGTGTGTTTTGTTTGATATATATATTGTGTGCTCTCCTTTTTTTTATATTTTTGCTTATATTATTATAATTGTGTTTCTTGCATACTTGTGTTTCCTCTTTCTTGTGAGGGCTCTATGATTGAGGGTTGCATTCCTCAGAGCACCGACGCATGTGAGCGAAGCGGAGGCACATTATTTCATTACTGATCTGTAGGAGAGCATAGGAGGAGTAGATGATTCAGAAGAAGCAGATTCTTTGAGCATTTTGCACACATATTTTTTGTTTTCTTTTAGCATTTTACTTCTCATTATTTTTGAAAAAAGTTGTAATAATTCATATTTTGTGCTTGCCACTTTTTTATTTTCTAAAAAGCCATTATATTCCTTGTTTGTGCGGGGTATGTTTCACCAAATGCTGATTCACTTGGGGGACCTCATCGATTTTTGTTTTCATCGACTTTCTTTTTATTTATTTTCTTGCAGTTTGGTGTGCTTGAGCCCTTTGTAGGTTTAATTATCTTTCTTGAGACAGGTAAACAATTAGGTCCAAAGCCCCTAAAAGAATATATGTTCCTATAGACTAAATCATAGATTGCACTTAGTCAAATTAATTGATTTTTGCCCACTAATAAAAATTACTACTAGGACAGTTCTCGTGCTTCATTTAGGTTAGTTTTATTTCTGTTTTTTTTATTTGTGTATCACCTTGCATGTAGAGTGTTGGCGAAAGGTGCGCATCTCTTCGTTTGCACGCATCATTGATTTCATCATGCATCGACTTTTCCGAATTCCTTCCCGTTTTCACGCACATAAGATCAAAAAGGAATTGGAAAATTTGTTAGACCGTTTATTTGAAAAAAAGTCAAAAAAGTGATAATTGTATAAAACTAAGAGTGCTAAAGAAAACTCGACCCTAAAAGAAAGGTATGGATAAAATCATTATTTTGGGGAGAGTAACCCCTTCATTATTTGCAGGTACTTACCTCCAGACATTGTGGGTAAGACACATCCATAAGGATGGAGCCCAAATCCTTTGACTTGTGCGTTATGCTCCTATACACATATCTGTGGTGTATCGTTGAGATGCAAACGCTTGCCTCGGATGCTAGAAAATTGTTTTGATATGCTAATTATCTTATTTCCTTTTGGACCTGATATTGATCCTGGTAGCTGCGGAAGATGGTAACATTGATTGGGGAGGTCTGAGCATGCACGTTGGGCGATAGCGGCGACTCACCCTGTGTGCTTGGTAGTAAGTAACTTCTTGTAGATTCACTAAATCGAAAATCGAAAATATAAAAGACCGAACTCTTACGATCTCCATTTGTGTCTAGTTGGTGAATCTGTAGTTTGTATTGTGTTTGTTTGTTGGTGTAAAGATCATTCTGTGCTCTTTGTGCCATTTCTTCCTTTTTCTTCTTATGTTGACCTTCATGTTCTCACATCTTTCCTATTAACATCGAAGATTTCAGATCGTAGTACTTCATGTCTGGACTCCTCGAGCTCATTTCACACTCCAGTTCGGTCGTCTTTTATTCAGGGAGACTCACTTCCTGAATATTCCTCTTTCACATCCCCCATCTACTCATCCAACCCATTGTTTGAGATTGAGTCTAATCTCGAACTATCATTTGAGACACCACCATTTTTTAGGACTAATCTAGTGCTCTACACCTTTTCAGAGTCACAATCAGAGCACTTGATGCCACCAATGGGTAAGGGTTCCATGGATGAGCAGAGCAGGATAAAAAATCAGATAGCTTCCATACTAGCCATTCATGCACAGTTGATTAAACAAGCTGACTTCCAGGTCAAATTGAGAGATATGATCTTAGAGTTGAGGAATGACAGATTAGATAGGAGAGGAGAGGATGAGAAGGAGATTGGAGGTGGGAATAGGGGAGGAGAAGATCCACCCATTGAGCCAGTGGCTAAGCTTACACTGAAGGATGCCTATAATCTAGGGGTAGGACAGACGAACACATGGATTATGATCCATGTGATTCATGGGCATTTGAGCTATATCCCATAATTTTACCACTCCTCCCAATATTCCACGGACACATCAATGAAGAACCTTATGTACGCCTCCAACAATTTGATTACATTTATGGCACAATACATTACTCGAATGTTCCATTTGAGATAGTGAAGATGACAACCTTCCCATCCAGTCTCATGGACAAGGCAGTATATTAGATTAACCATTTTGGAAGGTTGTCACAACTTGGGAAGTGTTGAGGTCCGCTTTTATAAACAAGTATTATCCACTTGGATGTCTCAACCAAATGCGATCTTTGATTGCCAACTTCTCCCAAATGTCCTATGAGCTGATTCATGAGGCATGGGAAATATTCAAGGATTTAATAGAGAAGTGCCCCATCATGATATTACGAAGACAAGCATTGTGCAAAACTTCTTTGTGGGTTTGAGCATTGAGAACCAGAAGTTGGTAGATGTCACTTGTAGGGGGTCCCACTTCAAAAAGGATGAGGTTGTCCTTTATTAGATTTTTGAGGAGATGGCAGAGAGCTCATCAGCTCTTTCTTATTCAGATGCTTTTCAGAAGAATCCCGTCACCTATCCTTCAATACCCCATAAGGTTGTCAACAAGAAAGCATTACACGATGTTAATAGGGTGGACAATAGAGATATGACCATTATAGGAAATAACCTATCCAAAGTGGACATAATTGAGAAACAATCTAAGGAGCTTGAGAAGCCACATGTGATAGAACAGAGGACAAAGAACTTGGATAAGCTGGATGAGATTAAGCATCCGGAGCTTTTGTCAGTACAATCAGTGCATGTCAAAGTGCGAGTGTAGCAATTGATACTTCCACTCTTTCGTGGACTACTTCCACTTCATCACAATAGAGTACCAAAGGGGCATCTACAATTCAACACATTTACTACATGAATACCCCTCAAGTCCGATAGCAGTCACATCAGATTGTACTGTACCAACAAGAGCTTCAATATAGTATTGTATCCACTACATCAATATGGACGTTATTGTAGTGGATACAATTCCTCAAGAGGCCAAGAGGCATTCACTACATCAGATTGCATCGTTTCGCTAGAGAATAATCATGATTAGATGATAAGATGTGATATGGATCATCTGATGTGGACTCGCCTCCACAGGCTAGATCTCACATATTATCGAGGAGGTTCTTCACACTTTGTTGGGTGGCAACAGCTATGGACTTTGTTGGAGCTCAATTAATCGACGACTATTGGCGATGACGACTGACCATGCTCTTGTAGGGACAAAAGGAGGCTCCTCCCCCTTCGAGCTCTCTTGTGGTGGGGTTAATAGAAGATGGCAGAGAGTATAGCTTGGAAGGACGGTAGCTAGGGCTTGATGCTCCAGGTGATGATTGTTGGACATGCGAGCCCATGGCAAGTCATTATGCAATAAATGTTATTGCACATATCTTTCCCTGATCTGGAATGAAGAATAAATAATTTGCATAATAAGTCCCTCTGTACAATTAGGGTTATGTACCATGGCCATCTTGATGACCATACAACTATTGATTAATTAAATGAATCATAGAGGCTCGTGTTTGGATGAATAACTAAGGAGTTAGATAGAGGACTCATCAAGCACCGTCAAATGATTATTAAGAGATGATCTCCAGCCTGAGTAGGAGATGACAATCCTTTCTCACATAGGTTGATAGCTGACCGACCTCTTGATGCAGGTCCTCTGCATGGGAATAGTGATTCGGAGGTGTCATATTAGTTAGGTCAATGGGTTGACTTAACGAGATCGAGATAAACTAAGTCCTATGTTGAATGCTATCACAGCATAGGCACGCATCCTCTGACCGGAGACAGATGTATTGCTATATGTCTGAGTATGTACATTTGGTAGACTGATAGGTTGATGGCCTAACCAAGGTCTATACACCGACGAGCTGGTGTGCATATAAGGACATATGAGTAATACGATCTCTCAAAGGGATCATACAGGTTCACTTATGAATTTGGAAGACATGATCTCACTCATGAGGTATTGGGACCGATCAAATTCCATGCATGATCATCGTGCTTTAGAAGCATGACATGAATTTGAAGGTATGATATATATGCTTTGGGAAAGCATATGATCGATACCAACTCCCAATGACCAATATTGAGAAACTTAGTGATCAAACCCTGAAGAAGACAGTGTAAAATTGATCTTAATCTTCATATTGATCATTGGTCTTCCAGTATGCAGGATGTACAGGTATTGGGAATACCTGAGGGTGATGTGATCATAAACGATTGTATAACCATGACGCTTCCATTCCGAGGGAGTAATGAGACAGGTCTTGATTTTAGTGACTCCTCTCAGTAGAGAAGCAATCTGATCTTGGTCCAAACATTGGACATTGGTCTGAATGAGATTCAGATGCAATGAGAAGATTAGATATGTGGTCTTCATTTAATCAAGCATCTATGGGAGGTACGTAAGATCTGGATTTGAGATGAGATCTCAACATCCAAGTCACTATACGTGGAACAATACAATCGCCCTATTCTTATCCCCAAGTATCTGCGGAGAAAGCACATTATTCTTGAAGGGGTTCAAGAATAATTCATTTGATGAACTACATATCCAAGCAATAAGGACTTGATGATTAAATGAGATTTAATTATCAAGCATAATATGAATGCGATTCATATTATCGGAATAATTATCCAAGATAATTATATGGGATTTAATTATCAAGGATTGGAGATTATGGATATTACTATCCATGATTTTGGTGTATTATAAATATGATTTATAATATATATATTGAAGAGAGAGAAATTTTATAAATAGTATTTGTTAATTATTAATGTGGATTGGATTCACATTAATTAATTAATTGGAAATGCAATTTACAAATTAGTTTGGGTTGTGAATATGATTCACATATTTATCAATGGTGTGATTGAAATATTCACAAATTAATTTGGAATTAATTTGGTGGATATTTTTAATAATACATTGAGAAATAATAATATAAAATAAAAGGGAGATAAATAACCTCCAAATGAGGTGGCGTCACCAATGACATAGTCAAAGGTGACACCCCCTTAATTTTAGGAGGAAATTGATTATCTCCCCTTTATTATATTATTATCTATTGATAATCAATTTATGTTAAATTAAATTGTGTTGATAATGTTGCAACATATATTTAATTTAAATATAAATTAATGTTGTTGGTTTTTAGACAACAACAATCTTGGCCATTGATTAATACATAGATCACCATGGCCGTTGGATCTATGTGTCCCATGGATTGACATCCATTGGATCCTAAACTAATATAAAAGGATGGCTAACCTAACCTTTCAAGGTACATTATTTAAGAGTTGTAGAATCCTACTACTCTCTCTCTTTCTTATTCTCGCCCTCTCTCTTTCTCTTCTACAAGAAGTGGCCGTCCACTTTGTGTTGAGAAGGAGAGTCTCTCTCGCCTCCACCTTCGACGAATCGAGGATCTCCTTCTTTTTTAGGGTTGCTTGCTCTGGAGGAAGATGACGGATTTCGTTTGACGAAATCAGGGGATTCATTGCTTGGATCTTCATCGAGGATTGCGGGAGAAACGCGTCTCATCATCGCACCCGCAAGTGCATTCTTCGTGGATCGGACTTAAGACAGAAGGATCTCTTGTTTGGGATCTCACGATCACCCGCTTCAAGAGGTATTCCTTATACTTTGTGGTTTGATGAAACGATTCGAGAATTATTCTCGTGATCATGTGGTTTCATCATTAGATTAAAAAAAAATTAATTTCTGCTGCATTTCGCGACTAGTGCGACATGTCGCCCTGATCGTATACGATGCGATCGACACTCTTCCGTGATGCGCTTAAGGATTCTAAATATCCTTCAATGATATGCAACTATGCTCGATCTTCACACATATCGACAATGCATCAATCGATGATGTTGATGACTCCAACAAGATGGTGTACCTGCAAGAATTAAGATTGGCTTGATTCCAAAAGAAATCGGTCTGTTGAAGAAATATTTCTTGCAGAATTATAGGGTTTCTAGAAAATATGAATGTTCAGATCGAAATTGGGCGAACCGATCAAATTGAGACTGGATTATTAATGTAGATGGAAGACTATGGACTAAGATTGCTAACGACGTGTTTAGATGATCTAATAGGACATGAAATTCTATGAAATGCAAAGATGCATGAAGATGGATGAATACTTGCGAATGGAAGGTATATGACCTTTCTGGTTGTCGCTCGACGAGGCATCAGTTCCCCAACCTCTACATGGCGGTGATGGTTGTGATTTAAGGCTTAAAGCATTGGAATCTATCTACCCAAGTATCATCTTCCACGTGTGGTTAACATTGGGTTCTTTCACCACCTTGGACGACCAGAGAAACATGAGGAAGTTGGAGGTCCGACAGTCATGAATAGGGTATGGAGAAGTTAGTTCGAATAGACCATCTTTATGCCGATTTATAGGACAATCGAGAGGTAGCTAGAATAGATCACAGGGTTGGCGTGGATCTAGGTAGTTAGTTTTGTAGGATTAATGGATTATATCAGATGAAGGTGTTAAAATGGTCACGGGAAAATTAGGTGAAGAAGGACGGATTGCACTAAAAGTTAACACATCATTTCTTGAGGAAGGTGATTGTGGTGCTGACACATGCGAGTACCACAATGGTCAGAAAAGGAAACTCATTTACAAATTAGATAATAATTAATAAAAAATGTTATTTTAAATAGATATAAAAGGGAAAAAATGTAGATTTACTGAAATTATCGAATAATTTGTTTTGATAAATAATTTATATTTAATGAAATAGAAATATAATATTATTAAATTGGTATATAGTATACTAATTAAATAGGATTTGGATTTTTAATTTAATAATTTAATAAATAACATACCAAGTTTATAATTTATTAATATTAAGATAATTGCATGTGAATTTTTCCAGATTTTAATAAATTCGTTTAAATGTATTGATAAATACAAATATATCATCTGCAGTTCAATTTCATCTATAAAATACGGTATTTGATTTATTAAAAATTTTAAAAAGTGTAAAAATTCTTAAATAAATCATGGTTAAAATACAATATTAATAGAATAATAAAGAGTTATAAAATTAATAAAACTACAAATAATGTGTTCTAGAGAAAATAAATAGCCTATAAACTGAGTTGTCATTAGGTCAACAACTCTGATTTTAGTGAAATCATCTCCATTAATTAGATAATATTGTTTTATGAATTTTAGAGTGAAATTTGAGTCTGTATGAGAAAGTTATGATGTTCAGAAGTTGAGAATTTGACAATTTAAAAGTTGGATTTCTTGACATATATACAAGATAATGTTTGTACTTATTTTTATATTTTCTATACATTTTAGGAATAATTAGGACAAGAGTTTAGTGAAAAATATATATAAATGAATTAATTAAAATCAACGAAGATTTGATAATTATTGGATAAATAATGAATAATGTGTGAAGTGTATAATTAATTCTTTTTGTGGTTTTCTTTCCTTATATGCTCCTACTTATTTCTTTGTCGACCAATCCATGCTGACTTGGTCTTGGGGGTTAGGTTATATAAATATATCTTGTACCTATATTTATATTTTATAAGTTATGTTATACGTATATACATATTTACAACCTGCCTTCTTTTCTTTTCTTTGTTTTTTCTTTTATTTATTTACATGTTTCTTATGCATAAAAGTGCATTTTTATTCATGAATGAGATTTTGATAAAAGATGAGATTTAATGCATATTTACATGTATTTGTTAAGGATTTTAAGACAAAATACATAAATAATGTTAATGAGTCATGGAATCATCAACCCCCTATACTTAAACTTTACTAGTGCCTTAGCAAACACTTATTTGGAAAATAAGGGAAAAAGAAAGAAAGTTAGAATGAAGTTGTTTTCCTGAATCAATTCATGAGAACAGACAAAGGATAGAGCTTGGTCATGCCTAAAACAAGCTATTTGTTGGAGCCTTAATTATGATTAGGATTTTAGTCTCAACAGTCCTCAAGTTCCACAAATCCTAATTTTGGTTCACCTCAATAGACAACTCAGATCCACTAATACATATCACCAACTCTATCAACTTTGAATTCAATCTGTACTGTGTGAATTGTGTTAGCTCTTCTTGCTTAAAGAAGCAAAGAAACTTCCCAACCCAATAATGCACTTACATCGATTGCTCATCCAACTACTCTTTCCTCAAGGAGGGGGGGGGTATTCCCTTCTAACGTCAGATCATTCTGTGTCAACAATCGAATTTAGAGACAATGTAGAAGAATTTAGAGAGAATGTAGAAGAATGAGAAGAGAACTAGAGTGTGACCAGTGTAGTCACGTCTCCTTCTAAAGCCTAACCAGTGTAGCTAAATTTCCACCAAGATGTGTAGGATTTTTGGAGGAATCTTGGACCATTGTGGTAATATTTGGTATTTGGTGACTTCTTCTTTGGATTGTCTTTATGATGTTGCTTCCGCTGCACCAATCTTTTTGTGCTTAATTGTATGTAGCATCTTTCATTCCATACATTTTTTGAGGTCTTAGAAAAATTGTGCCAGCAGATCCTTCCCTCATCCGAAGCATTATTTCAACCCCACAACTCCAATCTTTAGACATCCACAACACTATACAAGGATGAAAATACACAACTAAAGTGAATTGCCCTGCACAATCCCATGCAAGTCGAGCTAAGTGCAAAGTGCATGTTTCCAAAATTGGTTCACTGATGAAGAGTGAAATGGATGACATCAAGTGTTCTACATAGGAAAGTTTAGGTTGACTTCCCAAACATGGTCTCATGGAACCCAAAGATTTAAGTCAATGACCTGAAGAGTTTAAATTCCAGTTCCTAACTAGGCTCCTCACAATGAAATTTAAAGTCCATAATCAAGCTCCTTCTTTAGACTATTCCCAATATTTAGTTCTAGAAATCAAACTTATTATGGAAAATGCTAATGCTAGTGCAACCATGTTTTGTGAAGTGTATTTTCTAAAATTTACCCATTTTTATGGATTTTAGGATTTTGTAATTTCTATGAATTTTAGGACTATATTTTTTAATGATTTTTCAATTTTTATAAACAAATATTTATACAATAATTTTACAAGATAAGTTGCCAATATTTTATTTTGTTTAAATAACTACTGTATTTTATAAATTTTATATACAAAGAGTTTTACAAAGACTAAATGAGTTTTAGAAATATTTTTCTAAATAGGATTTTCAATAAGTATTATACATATTAAATACATTTTTAAATACATATTTTAAATTAAGAATTTTAAATAAGTATTTTACCTATTTACAAGGATTTTTATAAGTAGTGAATAAATAATTAAATGGATTTTAACTTCACTCTTACCCACTTTTTATTGATTCTATAGATATAGAAAATACATAAAAGTATGAGTTATGGACCCAAGTTTCTATACAATATATACGCACCCCCTATACTTAGCTTGTACTATGTCCTCATAGCATCAAAATAGAAAAAAATATGACATAACTCATGCTAAGTAAAAGTGGGTGAAAAAGAATAAAGGAATAGAAGCTAATCAACCCCCCCATACATATGATCATGTTATCGTAAGTATAGTGGAAGACAAAAATGAGGTGAGTAAAGAAGAGGTATACACAAACGAAGGAACAAAAGAATGAAATGAAAATGAAATCATTTGATCCCCCTATACGTAGGAGAAGGCATCCTAAGTATATAAAAGAATGTAACCAAAAATTAGGGACCAGTGATTGGTGTAAAAGAAAGGAAACACGAGAAAAGTAAAAAGAATACTAATCGAAAAGTGCAAATCAACAGGCAATCAGTCCCCCCTGTACTTAGGATCTGGTATCCTAAGCATATAAAACAAATAAAAAAAGAGACGATTGTGGACTACGAAGAATATGCAGGCGTTGTACTCTAGAAAACTGAAAGGCTTACAGGTCTCTGTACATGGTAAAATGAAGTGGAAGAGTAGTCATGCATCCTCTACAGAGTAGATCACTTCAACCTGGGTTGTACTGAATTGTATGTTGTGCTTATGTGTACTGATCCCTGGTCGAACAAATAGAGTTGCCTCTGTAAGTGAACTTTGTACATGGTATAGGTCTCTCTACTGAAATATCCATCTATAGAGTTAGACTACAGAAGGTGTCTATATGTGTATCCATCACACCATTTGACTCTCTATGCTGAATAGACTGTATGATTTGTGAAATATAATCAGTTGAATCTCGTGCTTGAATATGTGTACTCTTAATATGCAACACTGAGATGTCTACTGCAACTAACTACTCATTTGGATCTTATGTGAACTCTATGTTTGTATGTGAACAATCATCATAAGAACTAGGTACCATGTCATCTACCCTATCCTCATGTAGAATATCATGGGTATCAAAATAAATGCTCTCAAGATCAAGAGACTGTGTCTCATTTATGTGTTAACAATCATCTGCAAGACCGGTGTCCTCGGAAGTGAATGACAATACTGATCCAGGATTGCTATTTCCTCTCACCATCTCAATGTGTATCTCTCCACTATCTATGCGGAATAATACTCTCCCAGCATCATAACTAGAGAGTGCACTTGCTGTCTGCAAGAAGGGTCTCCCGAGAATGATTGGAGCAAGGTGTAACTGCATAGAGCATGTCATATCTAGGACAGTAAAGTCCTCATGAAACTGCAAGCCTTGAACGATCATGATAATGTTCCTCATCACACCTTTATGTCTCTTCACAGATCGATCAACAAACTAAAGTATCTCTTGTGATTTGTGAAGAGGACCTAGCTTTGGCTTATCAAGCAATGAACATGGACACAATTTAATCGAACCATTATCTAAGAGAGTACGATGGAATTTGGTATAATATGGCATGTGACATAATGAGCTCCATGATCTCTCTTCTTCTCAGGTACCTTATTCTAAATAGCACAAGAAGTTGCCTTGGTTAATACATGTCTCTAAACTCGTGATCTCCTTTTCCTCTGTGTTGTGAATTTGTTCATCAACTGATTCTTAAGCGTATGAAAATTATCCAAGGCATCGTGATGTGGAATCTATAAAAAATGTGATATTCCACTAAGCGATCCATTTCTAGAGTGACAACATTCTTTTTGGATTTTTTATTTCCTTTTCCATATAAAGCATTGGTAAAGGAACAATCTCAGGAACAATAAAATTCTTTCTATTCACATCTAATGTGGAACCAACATGTACATCAAGAGTCTTAGAAGTATGCACAAAGCTCTCTAAAATGGGAGAAGAAAAATCTGCATCAGGAGTATCTGCATGGTCTGGTGTGGTATCATTATTTGACTCGTTTGTATCCATGTCTACAATCTCTTCATCGCACCCCTCTCTAATCATCAAGGCGGACATCATGCTAGTCCTTATCACGATGGTCCTCCTCCTCAGCATCAAGATGTGTATGATCAAAATCATCATAGATCGGCTCTCACTCCTCATCATGTGCTCTCTCCTCTACTCTATCAGGTGCTCGTGGTGATCTACCAGTCCTGAGACGAATGAAGTTAGATAAAAACTTTAGGAAAAGAGAACACCCATGTGGTGGTGTCTACCTGATCTGCGTGCCTCCTTGATGAATCAAGGATTAATTATCTCAATATACTGATCTTAGTAAAATCTCAGAGTAAAATATCAAATAAATATTCATAAAATAAATAAATAAATAAATAAAATAACTCTTATATATAAAATACTCTAATTATTATTTATTATATTGTACAAAAATAATTAATAAAAAATGTCGTAAATTGAAGGAGTCTTTCACCTATAAATAGCCCAAAACTTCATGTATTTTTAGTAATTTCATTCCAACTCTTTTTTGGCTATTTCTTTCTCTGCCTTGTTTATAAAAAATGTATTTCCAGCTCGCACACACCTCTCCCCCTTTCCATTTTCTCACCCTCACCAGCAACCACTTCCACTCGCCAACTACCCCATGACGTTCCCCCATCTTCCTTCTTCCCCGCGCATCATCCCATGACCACCATCGTCATCACCAGTTCCGCCATGTTCTTCCTTCAAATACTCTGCCTCCTCCAGCAGCATCCCTAGTCTGCCTTTACGTAGGGGCATGGCCCAGCCCTCCGCCACCTCTCAGTGACAGGGGGAGGTGGCTGGATCGAGCAAAGACGACCACTGCCCCCGGTGCGACCCTTCGCCGTTCATGGCGGAGCTGCGACGCTCCGAGCCCGCCAAGCTACTCCCCAAGGCTGGGGGAGTTCAGCGATGACCCAGAGCTTCTCCTCGGAGCTCGAGCCCAAGCCAATCGCGTCGCCATCTCTCAGGTAAGCTCTCCAATCTCTTCTCCGATTTTTATTATTATTATTATGCATAATTTTCCAGGTCTCCTATCGTCCTCGACCTCTTTCGAGGACTCCCCAAGCTTCGACTCACACTCCCCCTTCACGCGCCCGTCTCAGACCACTACCCCCATCCTCCAGACCCTCAGCCACCTTCGACCCATCTCCTCTGTCACCCACGGCGGAGGAGCGCTCAGAGCTACCGCTTCTACACCCGCCGAGCTCTCCAACTCATTCCCCTTCACGAAACCCTGTGCTTCGGATATCAAGTAACGATGCAGGTTTGCAACTCTTCAATGATCGAGAACTTCGCCGGAGATACTTTGAGCAACTCCGCCTCCATCCTTCGAGCATGATCAGACATAACCATGACGCACGGGAGTTTCCTCTGAGCTCCAGCTACATCTCCCAACCCTTAGGGAGCTCTTGGGAGGTCCATGTCGTCCAGGAACGAGAGGCGGAGGAGGAGCTCCTTCGTCGGAGCCCTGTTCTTGCCACCAGTCGCGGAAGAAGACGACGAAGCAGTTGCCGTCGGATGGTCTTCATCCAGCGACCATCTGACGGTCCAGATGAGGCCGCGTCATCGACTTCAGCAGCCCTAGGATCATCTCGATCCAACGGCCTTCAAACGCAGCCACGTCGACACACAGATCATAGAGCAGGCATCGTTGGATCCTCATCATCCAACGGCCCCGAAGAGGCCACACTGCCAATTTCAACAACCGTTGGATCCTCTCTATCCGACGGCCTACACTCCGCCACATGGTGACATCAGAGTCTCTCCAAGCCTTCATCCTCGAACCTCTAGGCTTGGACGTCCGAACCTAGCCCGAGCCTGCATCGATCCCGAACCAGCGTACGAGCCTAGCCGAAGCTTCATCGAGCCTCTACCGAGCCTCAGCCTGCCTCCGAGTCTGGATAGAGCGTGTGTTGCACGTGCTTATCTGGAAAAATTACAGAGACGTCCACGAGATTCTTTAATATTGCAAACAGGTCCTGACGCATGTGCAGTACCTCTCGCGCCTGAGACATTTTGCATTTGAACCCTTGCGGTTTTCAAGAATTGCAAATATGCCCCTGCGTGTGGGTTATTTATAGGGAAGGCCTCGTACTTTATTTTTATTACATTTTAGCCCCTTCCAGGGACTTATTTGTAGTTATCATTTCATGTTTTCTTTCAGTTATGCCCTTGCTTTCTTTTATGCATATCTTGAGCCTCGTAACTCCGATTGAGATGATTTCAGTGGCATTTTGAAGCTCTCCTTGTTGTCTTTCTTATGGCATGCTTTAATTTCACAATAGACAAGATGAAATTTGAAGAAGTATTTTATTGATTAAGTGCCTTGCTACTCTTGCCTATTTTTACATGAATAAAGATTGCTTCTTAATTTAACCCGGATTGGACGTGTATTTTAATGGCTCAATTACCTATGGCCTCGGGCATATCCTTGATGCATTCCATTGCATTCATCTGCATGATAAAAATTGACAAAAAAAATGCATGTTTATTTTTAATGCATTGTCTTGTTCTTCATGCATACTTTGACCTATATGTTCCTTCAATTCAACACTTAATAAGATAGATAAACATCCGAATAACTAGAGAAAGGTTCCTATCCTTGAGTTCGACCTTGGTTTCTTGCCAAGTAAAATAAATAAATTATGACCATCTCATTTTGATTGATACATATTTAAATCAGATGGTTTTTGATGAGTCCAAATTGGCCCGACTGCTACGACAATTCCAAGTGTTAATTACACACTTTTAAAGGGCCGATTTTGCGGTTGGTCAAATGGCGCTGTTGCCATGGACATGGCTCATTTCTTATATTTTTTTTGGATTTTTGTTTGTTTAATTTAGTGTTCCTTTTCATAGGTCAAATGTTCACATATTTTGCATCGTAAAATTTTCTTCTCTATGGATCTCTAACCATTATTTTTGTAGTAGGGCCCTTGATAGTTCAAGGAGGCGAGGAGCAGGATGCTACCTGTTGTGAGGAGCCGCAGAAGCACGCTTGGAGTACGTCGAGAAGAAAGAAAAAATGTGTCTTGCATTTTTATTTCCATGTAATAATTCGTCTTTTACAGCAGTCTTCGATCGAAGGCTCGCGGTTGTAATCGAACGATCGTGGTTGTGTGGGGATCGTCCCCACTTGAGTGTCGACCTAGGACCAGGCACACGGCTCTTTGAGCGGTTTTTATTTTCCATATCTTTATGTGCTTGCTCGTTGGTAAGACACACTAAAATATAGACGCACATAATCTCGCCTTGCTTAGCCAAATTTAATGGATATCATTCCCCACTAATAGATGCATGATTAGGTGCGGCTTTTATCGACTTGCATACATATTGATTTCGGTTTTCAAAACGGCCCAAGTTTTTCACAGATTTCTCATCAAATCACTGCATGATTTCTCTCTTAGCCTAGATCGCGGTTTTATCGAATACATATTTTTCTCGGCTTTCTATTCCTAGCTTGATCACCTAGGATTAATGGAAAATGGGAATGAACGGTAGATGATGATTTTTGTGCTAACCATAATTCAGTGATATCCTTAAATAAAATTGGGACCGTTAATTGCAAGTCAACATAAAATGGAGTAAAAATTTCGGTTTTGGGAGAGCAACACCCTTGTTTACGCATGGATTTCCACTTAACATTTTTTCTTCGCATAAAATATCTAATGTTTTATCACCAATAAAACCGACAAGATAATAAACCAAATTCGGTTGGTTTCATGTGTGAGTTGGTGAATTTGAGGGTTTTGCTTGCTTGATTGAGACATGATTGCTTCGTTACACACCCCAAATCCTTAGTCACTCCATTCATCTCCGCAGATTCAAACCGCTCACTTGTAAATCCATTCCTCTTCTTTGTTCACCTTGGGTCCCTCCCAACATCAATTTCCATCTCTATACATAGGCTAATCTCAGCCTAAGTATAGGGGGGACCCGAGTCCCTGTGATTTCTCTACTCTTCTTTCCTTGCCTTTATACTTAGGTTATTTCTAACCTAAGTATAGGGAAAGTCCCTCTTAGCTCCCGCATATTTCTCTGCACTTAAATGGACCTATGGACCTGTATCATCTAGTGCTATGAGGACATAGCAAAGTTTAAGGATAGGGGGGTATACCGTATATACAATTTACTTACTTTAGCTATAATCTGAAAAAAATTGAAAAATTTAAAACTTTTTGGCTAAAGTAAAATTCTTTGGACTAAGAGAACTCAAATGATTTCATGGCTTTTCTATACTATGTTACATTATTTTGATAAAAAATATTTTTTGAAAATGATTTTAAAAATGAGATTTTCTTGTTTTGAAAAATCTTTTGAAAAATGTTTTGAAAATTTTTATTTGTGTGAAATGGTTTTGAAAATTTTCTCTATTTTCAAGGAAAGTTGAGTCTAACCTATGTTTTAACCTTTAATTAAAATCCATAAAAATAAAAAATCCATAAATAAAAATATATATAATTAATAAAAAAAGTGTGTGTCTTTGAATGAAGGAGTTGGATTAATCCTCTACTTTTACACTCCCACCCAGGATCTGAAATGATCAAGGAAACTTAGTTTTATGAGGTCTTTGAGATTTTCGGTTAACCAGCCTTAGCTATCAGGGTCTTAGACTTAATCATCCACATTCCTCTAGGTTTCTAGATTTGCATGTTATATTCCATGCTTAGTCTCAGACAAAAAGAATATGATCAGCACATCACATGCACGACTGCGGTTTTGATGAGATGAGTTGAATTTTCACCTGAGGGATTGGGATGAGGGATTCGAGTTTGGATTTGATCTAATGATGCTCGAGGATGGGATAAAATCTTTGAAGGCTTCATGAAACCTGAGTGTCAGCAATTTTAACCAGTATGAGAACTTGGTTCTTATACTAATCTCTTGATACTGACCTAAGTGCCAGGGTGTGAAATAAATAAAAAAATGTTGATCAGTGTGCGCCAACTCTTGGTAAAAGCAGTGGAGCTAGCCACAAATTATACAAGTCAATGAAATTCAAAGAAAAGCTCTCATTCCACAAAGTCAAATATTAAAGAGCTTCCACCAAAGGCGAGCGCTCCCAAACTTTTCAAAGTGTCCACTTGGACCACCGCTATTAGGACCAGGAGTCGGGCTTGCACCAAAAAAGGGCTCTGCATCGTAAATGCTACAAGTCTGGGTGTCGAAGGTACGATAGGTACTCAAAAAAAGACACACCCCGGTGTACTCCCAGGAAAACAAGTGCAGACAGCTCCAACTTCTCTTGACGGACGCACTGATCAACACCAAAAAAAATGCGTTGCGTAACAGGAACTAGAGAGAATCCTTGTTCCAATGAGAGGGAGAGAAGAAATGACACAATCCCATGCCCTCCATTACTGGCCTTCCATCGACATTTTCTAAGTCTGACAATTAAAGAGACGGTGGATCGAATGCAAGATTTGATTTATTCCCTAGTGTTGAGGATTGGGTCCTTAGGAGATTTTCTCGGACCAAGACTTTGGGTGACGATTTGACTCTACTCTCAGAATTGCAGTCAACACTAATATTCATATCCTTTAGATTATATGTACATCAGAGAGAGTCTAGAGAATTAGAGGAATTGGGTACCTCTTGATTAAGGCTGGGTTAATCCAGAATTTTGGACCTCTAAAGTTGAGTTGACTTGAATAGATTGGATCCTGTATTCACCTGCACAAGGGGGTTAATCCAACTTAGTCATTCTCTTTGATGCTCGAGGACGAGCATAGTTTAAATATAGGGGGGTGATGAAACCCGATTTCATCATCATAATTTCTCATTATTAACCCCCTTGCTTAAACATGTGTCAATAAAACCCAGTTAATGTCTTGTAATTAACAGAGTCTCAAATAAATTAAAAAACCACAAAAAATCACAAAATTAAAAGTCATGGTATTTTTAACCTTAAAAATACCCTTAAAAATATTTTGTGTCCTTGTTTGATTTCATCTCCAGTTTTGATCAACATAAAACTTGTAGATCTCGTCAAGATCTACAACTTTCATGATTTGAGTTTTCTCAAATTCGACCATCTGAACCCTGAAAAATAAAAAATACTCTCTGAATAATCTGATTGGGCCACGTGGCCCAATCTGGGTGAGCCACGTCGCCCGCTTCTCCTTGTCTAATCCGCCCTCGCTCCGAGCCATTGGATCTTCTCCAGATCCAATGGCCCAGTCCTCTCCACGTACCCGCCCTCTTCTTAACCATCAGATCTTCCCCGCCTCTTGATCATCACCATCCGTTAGCGCCGAACCCGTAGCGCACCATGTGGCACCTACTGAGTCCTTCGATCGCGCTCCTGATTGTCCATCTCGGCCGCTCATTCCTCTGATGCTCCTCATCCACTCGATTGACCTTAGCCTCACATCCAAGCCGCTCGTCAGCGCCGCGGTCGTAGCTCGACACGTGGCGTCAGCACCGCCCTTCAATCAATACGCCCCCGATCTAATCTACGCCGTTCTTTCGCGCATAGCTCTCCACCGTTGGATCTCCAGATCCAACAGCCGTGCATCATCGTCTACCTCCGGTTGACCCTCTCTCACACGATCTTCAGCTCGTGCACACCTCTCCCCCTTTCCATTTTCTCACCCTCACCAGCCACCACTTCCACTCGCCAACTACCCCATGACGTTCCCCCATCTTCCTTCTTCCCCGCGCATCATCCCACGACCACCATCGTCATTCCACTCGCTCCACACATCCCTTAAAAAACACGTCCTCATCACCAGTTCCGCCATGTTCTTCCTTCAAATACTCCGCCTCCTCGAGCAGCACCCCTGGTCTGCCTTTACGTAGGGGCATGGCCCAGCCCTCCGCCACCTCCCAGTGACAGGGGGAGGTGGCTGGATCGAGCGAAGACGACCACTGCCCCCGGTGCGACCCTCCGCCGTTCATGGCAGAGCTGCGGTGCTCCGAGCCCGCCAAGCTGCTCCCCAAGGCTGGGGGAGTTCAGCGATGACCCAGAGCTTCTCCTCGGAGCTCGAGCCCAAGCCTATCGCGCCGCCATCTCTCAGGTAAGCTCTCCGATCTCTTCTCTGATTATTATTATTATTATTATGCGTAATTTTCCAGGTCTCCTATCGTCCTCGACCTCTTTAGAGGACTCCCCAAGCTTCGACTCACACTCCCCCTTCACGCGCCCGTCTCAGACCACTACCCCCGTCCTCCAGACCCTCAGCCACCTTCGACCCATCTCCTCCGTCACCCACGGCGGAGGAGCGCTCAAAGCTACCGCTTCTACGCCCGCCGAGCTCTCCACCTCATTCCCCTTCACGAAACCCTGTGCTTCGGATATCAAGTAACGATGCAGGTTTGCAACTCTTCAATGATCGAGAACTTTGCCGGAGATACTTTGAGTAGCTCCGCCTCCATACTTCGAGCATGATCAGACATAACCAAGACGCACGAGAGTTTCCTCTGAGCTCCAGCTACATCGTCCAACCCTTAGGGAGCTCTTGGGAGGTCCATGTCGTCCTAGAACGAGAGGCGGAGGAGGAGCTCCTTCACCGAAGCCCTATTCTCGCCACCAGTCGCGGAAGAAGACGACGAAGCAGTTGCAGTCGGATGGTCTTCGTCCAGCGACCATCTGACGGTTCAGATGAGGCCGCGTCATCGACTTCAGCAGCCCTAGGATCATCTCGATCCAACGGCCTTCAAACGCAGCCACGTCGACACACAGATCATAGAGCAGGCATCGTTGGATCCTCATCATCCAACGACCCCGAAGAGGCCACGCTGCCAATTTCAACAGCCGTTGGATCCTCTCTATCCGACGGCCTACACTCCGCCACGTGGCGGCATCAGAGTATCTCCAAGCCTTCGTCCTCGAACCTCCAGGCTTGGACGTCCGAACCTAGCCCGAGCCTGCATTGAACCCGAACCAGCGTACGAGCCTAGCCGAAGCTTCATCGAGCCTTTGCCGAGCCTCAGCCTGCCTCCGAGCCTGGATAGCACGTGCGTTGCACGTGCTTATCTGGAAAAATTGCAGAGACATCCATGAGATTCTTCAATATTGCAAACAGGTCCTGACGCACGTGCAGTACCTCTCGCGCTTGGGACATTTTGCATTTGAACCCTTGTGGTTTTCAAGAATTGCAAATATGCCCCCGCGCGTGTGGGTTATTTACAGGGAAGGCCTCATACTTTATTTTTATTATATTTTAGCCCCTTCCAGGGACCTGTTTGTAGTTATCATTTCATGTTTTCTTTCAGTTATGCCCTTGCTTTCTTTTATGCATATCTTGAGCCTCGTAACTCCGATTGAGATGATTTCAGTTGCATTTTGAAGCTCTCTTTGTTGTCTTTCTTATGGCATGCTTTAATTTCACAGTAGACAAGATGAAATTTGAAGAAGTATTTTATTGATTAAGTGCCTTGCTACTCTTGCCTATTTTTACATGAATAAAGATTGCTTCTTAATTTAACCCTGATTGGACGTGTATTTTAATGGCTCATTTACTTATGGCCTCGGGCATATCCTTGATGCATTTCATTGCATTCATCTGCATGATAAAAATTGACAAAAAAAATGCATGTTTATTTTTAATGCATTGTCTTGTTCTTCATGCATACTTTGACCTATATGTTCCTTCAATTCAACACTTAATAAGATAGATAAACATCCGAATAATTAGAGAAAGGCTCGTGTCCCTGTGTTCGACCTTGGTTTCTTGCCAAGTAAAATAAATAAATTACGACCATCTCATTTTGATTGATACATATTTAAATCAGATGGTTTTTGATGAGTCCAAATTGGCCTGACTGCTACAACAATTCCAAGTGTTAATTACACACTTTTAAAGGGCCGATTTTGTGGTTCGTCACCGTGCAGAACCTGAAGATGGTAGACCCAATTATGGTATATTTTTGTTCAACATGAAGACATCACATATGCTTATTTCTACTAAAGCCTCTCGGTCCCATCGATGGGATCTGGACCCTTTTGACTACACCAGCAGTTGCGGAGGAGCATAATCTCTATTTTGATTCACCTAGGAGCTATCCAGGTGGTCGGAGACCAAAGATCTAGTCGATCGAAGCTTGCTCAAGAAGAGCTTCAACCATGTTCTTCTAGACCATTTCTGAGTCGTTGGATTAAGGACAAATATCAAGTGCAAAAGTAGTCGTTTGATTAAGGGCCACACCACCGTCAGATCAAGCATTGAGATATAATCTCACCCGCTCTTTCGCCAAACCTCCATCGGCCATTCAACTGATGCCACGTGGTTAAGTGATAGCATCCCAATCGTATGCTGGCACCTATTAAGGGGTATTTTCAAACATTTCCCCTTTATCATTTTGTTTTAATATTTAGTCTATCAACTTTCATTTGTAGTTGTAAAAGTTCTGGAATATTTACATAAAGGACCTGAAGCTTTCTGTTATTTACACTTTAGTCTATTCCATGTTACCTCATATGCATGTGTGCATGAGGGGCGGGAATTTTATGTGGATTGCTCTAGGATTATTATTATTAATTGGTCCTCAAACTTTTAATATTAATTGAAATATTTTTGATAAATTTACATACTTGGACCTGTTGTTCTGATTACTTGCATTTGTACCTCTGTGAGTACATATAGTGTATTTGTTTCTGAGAAATTTCACCTATGCCCTTAAGCTTTGTTTAAGGGTTATTAAATGCTTTACACTTTCTTAGAAATTGTATATAGGTCCATGTACTGTAGGTTTAATTTTGTATTTGTATTTAATTTATTAAAATTATCATTTTGAATCTAAACATTATAAGAAAATTATCTTATGTTCATGGATCTATTTTATATCACATATATTTTACAAAGTAATGAAAATTATCTATAAAAAATCAAAAATATTGTATTTTCTCTTGTTTAGCATATAAAAATCCATAAAAAGTGCGAAATATTTTGAAAAATTGTAAAAACTCATGTGTGTGTATTTAAGTATATCTTAATTCTATTAATTTTTTTTGCAAAATATTACTGAAAACTCCAAAATTCTGAAAAACACAAAAAGCCTTACATAAATTTTATAAATTCACAATATGATTTTCTTTGTATTTTCCAGTATTCAAGAAAATATACATTGACTTAATTTGATTTAATAAATATTTATTAAGACCATTTCAAGTTCCGTGATTTATTATTTTCTTTGTTTTATGTATTTCTTATTTAAAAATCCATAAAAATTCTCTAAATTATCCCAAAATTACCAAAAGCAGAGAATTTTTTATAAAACATGGAAATGTTTTCTTATTGAAATTTGGTTTTTTATTAATGGGTATTATCTATTGGAGATTATGTGAATACGTTGGTGATCTGGGTTATTTTGCCATTTTTTCTTGACATTTTTGTTATTTGCAATACATGTTGTTATTTCCTTTCAATTCTATTTTTGTCTCTTTGCTTCCAGTTTTAAATAATTGCCTTTTTATTTTTACATTAAATAGATCTCTTGTATTAAAAATAAAAATTTATTTAACAATATATAGTTTTCTACATTAAAATAAAAATTGCAAAAAATGTTTGTTTATTATTTTGGAAAATTTAAAAATAGTTTGAAAATCAGTTTTCAACATACAAATTAATAAAAATTCAAAAATCCATTTGAAAAAATCACAAATTTACATTGGAAACATTTTATCGCCCAAATTCACATAAACAAAAATCACATAAAACTTTAAAAAAATCCAAAAAAATAAAAAATTTCTAAAACTAATTGAAATCAAATAAAACCACATTAAAATCATAAAAATTGAAATTACACCTTTTTAAAATATTGTTTAATTCTCTAGAGTATAAAAAATAAAAAGTCTTGTCATTGTTTACTATTTATAAATCCATAAAAACCTTATTATTTAAATAAAAATGCATTCCTTTCAACTTTAATTCATTTTAAACCCATAAAAAATTTAAAGTCATACAAAAATTGCTAAAAACATTAAATAATATTTAAAACTTGTAAAATAATTTAATTTACTTTTTTTAACTTTATTTATCATATCTCAAAAATAAAAAACCCATCTTTTTTTGTATATAATATCTTTCTCTTATATAAAAGCCCATTAAATTATGATTTAAAAATAAAATAAAAAATTAAAAAAAAACATATTAAAAATACAAAACAAAATTTAAAATATTGTAAACATATACCTGTTTGATATTTAAGAATCAACATAAAAAGTATAAAAACACATAAAACCAAAATTTTATAAAATCTGTACAAAATCTATAAAATTAAAAAACCCTTATTGCCTATATAACTTTTATTGCTTACCCATGATAAATTATTGCCTACCTGAATTCAAAACTCTCGTACTTACTGTATACATTCTTGAGTATGTTTAGGAGTATAAATAAATAAAAACACATAAAATTATCTCGTGATATCGCTCGGTTGACACGATGACATCGACTATCTTTTTAGAAGACAAATCGAATGTATTTTAGTTATTGAGAAAGGAAAGTGGCATATATCAAATCTACCGGTTGAGGGAAAATGACATCTAGGGTATCCTTGACCTAGAGATTTCTAACCTAATCATGCTTTCTAAACAAACCATTGATAGCCTTGAGAACAAGAGAAAAACTTCATTATGAGTTGATTTCGAAATATTCCTATTGAGGGAAACCCATTCATTACTTTCGAGTACTGAACTACAAGACTCGATTATTTGGAAGGCTCTTACCAAAGGCTCCAGTTCACTCAATGATGGCTCATATAAACCTAGTGGCAAACAAAACTATTTTTTGGATTTTTAATAATAATAGGTAAATAAAACAATCTTGGAAGGAAAGGTATGTACATTATATACATTATCATAGCAAAACATTTTTCTTTGGTTTTTTTATATTTTGGATTTTGTTTTGAATGTAATTTATTAAATATAAAATAAAAAAAATAAATTAAAAAAAGAGTTAGTTATATACAAAAAATAGTAAAACAAAGTTAGTGAATATGTACAATTTGCAACTAGGTCCCCAAACTGACATTTGCAAACAAGCTTCATATTTAATTAAACCACATTCATTAGATACATAATTTTCAAGCTTGAAGTTTGAAAGTGAGTTTGGTGAATTTGAGGCTCATATAAAGTAGGAATTTTGACTTTACAACTTTTTTCGATTCAAGATCTATTGGCATTTATTCAAGGTGAATTTTTTTTATATTTTTGTATTTTAATATATGCAATTTTTTACATATGTTATAAAGGAATTTGTTAAAAAGGAGTTATTAATAGTTTAATAAAAAAATATGAAGTTTAGTTATTTACATGGGAATATTTACAAATAATATGCAAACCATTATTTTTGGTATTTTTATTTTGAAGTATTTCCTGAACTTATTTACAATATAAATATATATTAGTAGTTCATTTTTATTGGAAGTTGTACTTTGTTATTTTATTATATTTAAGGGATACAAGTTGAGATTCATATAATAAGATGACGAATCACATATTCATCAGCATGATATTTGGTATTTTTACAGGGATATCCTTATGATGTATAGTTTTTTACGAATGGGTATTGCCTATTAGAGTGTATGTGAATACACAAGCGATCTTGGTTATTTTGCCCATTCTTTCTTAACAATTTTGTTATTTGCAGTATATGTCCTTTTAATTCTATTTTAAATAATTATACTTTTATTTTTGCATTAGATAGTTCTCTTGCATTAAAAGTTTATAAATTTCTTTAACAATTAAACATTTTATTCTACACTATATTAAATAAAATTGCAAAAATACATTTGTTTATTATTTTGTAAAAATAAAAAATAGTTTGAAAAATTAGTTTTCAACATACAAATTCATAAAAATCCACAAAATTTACATTAGCTATATTTTCATCTTCACATATATAAAAATCACAAAAAATTTAAAAAATAAAAAAATAATAAATATTTTTCGAAACTAATAGAAATCAAATAAAACCATATCAAAATCATAAAAAATTACACATTTTTTAAAAGATTGTTTGATTCTCTATAGTATAAAAAATAAAAGGACTTGTCTTTGTTTATTATTTATAAAGCCATAAAAACCATATTGCTTACATAAAAATGCATTAATTTTAACTTTAATTCATTCTAAACCCATAAAATTAAAAATCATCCAAAATTACTAAAAATATTAAATAATATTCAAAACCCCCAAAATAATTTATTTTACCATTTTTAACTTTATTGCTCATATATTAAAAATAAAAAACTCATCTTATTTATTTATATATAATAATCCATAATCCTTTCTCTTATTAAAACCCATTAAATTATGATACAAAAATAAAATTAAAAATTAAAAGAATATAAACATATTAAAAATACAAAAGAAAAGTTAAAATATTGTAAACCTATACCTATTTGATAAAAAAAGAAAACAACATCGAAAGTATAAAAACACATAAAACCAAAATTATATGAAATATATACAAAATCTATAAAATTAACAAAACCCTTATTCCCTATATAGCTTTTATTGCTTAGCCTTGAAAAATTGTTGCCTCCTTGAATTCAAAACTCTCGTACTTACTATATAAATACTTGAATATTTTTAGGGGTATAAATAAATAAAAACACACAAATTTTTCCGGTGATATTGCTCGGTCGACACAACAACATGGACTATCTTTTTAGATTATAGATCGAGAGTATTCGGATACTACGAAAGGAAAAGTGGAATGGATCAAATATGCAGGTTGAGGGAAAATGACAACTAGGGTATCCTCGACATAGAGGGTTCTAACCTAGACATGGTTTCCAAACAAACCATTGATAACCTAGAGAACAAGAAAAAACTGCATTATGAGTTGATTTCTAAATATTCCTATCAAGGGAAATCCATTCATTACTTTCGAGTGCCAAATTATAAGACTCGATTGTTTGGAAGGCTCGTAGCTAATGCTCCAGTGCACTCAATTGCTGGACCATTTAAACCTTGGGTTAGGTATAAAAGCCTTGTTCTAGTTAGACCTTTTTAACGATAATCCTCCCTCGAAGGACTTATTCTCAAAGCTTTGGCCATATGTCAAAAATAAGTGGGACACTCGGAACCTCACTCTCAAAAAACTAAGAGAACCTAACAACTTGTACATCTCAATTGAAAATAGGACTGCACTCAGCCTATGGACAACCCTTCGAAAACTTAGACCTTTGCTACACTTTATTCATCTAAATGAGGATTAAAGATTGGTGCTCCTAATTCCTACATTTTCATCGGGTAGATAAGGTTATTCGACAATATCTATAATTTACTATAGCATGGGGGAGTAAAGTCAGCTTTTCATACACTTTTTTAGGAAAAAGATTTTCACCCTAGAGTTTCTAATTTCCTTTGGCTCTTACTACATGGAAAGCATCTTGCAAATGGTGTGCCCATCATACGGGAGATCAGTAGATGTTATGCAAAAATACGGTGGAATCATGGAACCATATTATCTCGGAATGCGAGTTCATGACGCATTTATTTAGGCCACTCATGCTACCTATGACAGAGTGAAACATTATGAGTTTCTTTATGATTAATGTAGATCTGAGGACAAGTGGACTCCATACATAAGAGTTCGTTTGGTTATAGGGTTGGATAGGGTTGGGGTATTATTCACAAGGATACCTCCTCCTCACAGTTTACTATTCACCCAGCCCAACCCAATCGAACCCAACCCTGCCCAACCCTGCAACCAAACGAACTATAAGAGTGCATGATAAATGATCCCTTTTATTGGATTAATAAACCTAAAATAGCATTTATCTGGTGCTTCAATCGGAAGGAACATTGTAGTCGTTTCTTTGAAAATGCGGAAACCAACACTAGCACTTCATTGCTCAAATTAAATAATTGTATTTGATTTCATTGCAACTGATTCTTTTTCTAGCTAACTCCAGCTATGCGGTGCCCTCGCGGATCATGGACTCAGGACCGCGAATGGGGATAGAGGGTTATATCAGCTACACTATGCTTCCTTTTAATCTTGAGTTTTGGTTTTTCTTTTTTGGTAATGTCCTGGGAGGGGGTTTTCCAGGTAATTATTTTTGTCCTTTAAGCTAAATATTGGCTATTGTCGGTTTCTTTTGGTTCTTATTTTAAATGATCAACGAAGACTTCATTTTTCAAAAACATAGTGATTTTTCTTCATTAGTGGTCATGAGAGATGATCAGCCATCATTATGTTGTGTATTTTCCTTTTTCACATGGTTCCATAGTACATAATAATACATCCTGTTCTTTTCCAACAACCTGTGATTTGAAGACGCTAGTAGTATCTGAGCATAATTTGAATGCACGTTTCTAATCATATCATGTTCCATTAAGCTTTTTACGTTTTCTTTTTATACGTCGATAAATCTCCGTTATCTATTAATATACGGATATTTCCCGGACCTATAATGACTATAACGAATTGTTTGAATATAAGGATTTGATAACCTAATATCGTTATTCCAAAATCTGTACACTTATATGATAAATTCTGGGCATATCCAAGCTGTTAAGCATCAATATGTGGGTTTTGACGTTCAAATCAGGATTTGGCATTATTGATAAGGATATTGATTGCAATATTTCAAAATGTTGACAACAGTATTTGTTTAATTATAATTTACAACAACCACAATTTTAGAAAAGAAAATTTTATCATATGAGTGGAAGTCGGAGGAAAATATATGTCATGGTTGCACTTTTTTAACGTGTGTAGCTTCTCTGCATCCACTACCAAAGGTGATTCCAGAAGGAACTTATTAATTATTGAAAAGTTTGAGAAATTCCGCGTGGAGAAATCTGTTTTGCACCAAACAATAAGTTGTTACTTTTTGCTCCAAGTTTCAGAGAATGTCGAAACGATTTTGTTTTTGCTTAAGTAAATAATTTAACATAAGGAGCCTAATATGTACACGATAAACATTTTCTTGCATAAGAAATTGCCGAAAACACCAGATGCAAATCAACTTTGTTTCTGCCAAGGGCATCAGCCCTCTTTTGCAGCTTCTGGGACTATTTTGCAGCAGCTTCGGCATCATGTTTTTAGCAGCAACAAAGAGTTGGAAATATGACGAAGAGAACATGTTTCTTCCATTGTAGCCAATCCAAAAGCAACAGCAAAATAATGTGGGCTTTTTGAACAGTAATATTATCAAGCTTGTTAATTGAGGAATTGAACATTGTTGAATGAATGGTTCGTAGCTGAGAAGTCTTGGGAAGAAGGAACGAATTTCTTGGACGAGGGACCGATTCTTTTCACTAAATGCAGGCGAAACTATTGCCTAACTCGAGAACAATAGCAATAAATTTCTAGAAAATAGACAACTCTAGCTTCTTGCGTGATTTAAGATAACAAACAGATCAAGAGAACAGTAATCGCACTTATATGTCAAGAAAGAAGTTAACTTTGTTTCAATAACCAACAAGACAGGCAAACATCCCGTGATCTTGAATATGATCCTAACAAGAAATATAGCATAAATTTGTATATAATAGAGTGCCTACAAGAGTTACATAAGTAGCCAAAATTAAAGAAATAAATTCCGTGCCCTGATCAAAATTGATGAACAAAACTCCATCATCTTTACTTCTCCTCCTTCAATGCCGGGAAGATGGCGGTCGCGAGGGCCGGCATGTCCCGACGGTCAGGACGGGTAGTGGTGACAACATCAGG
This sequence comes from Ottelia alismoides, assembly GCA_037367405.1. NCBI lineage: Eukaryota > Viridiplantae > Streptophyta > Magnoliopsida > Alismatales > Hydrocharitaceae > Ottelia > Ottelia alismoides. Next base: position 316,667 of record JAZKJV010006344.1, on the reverse strand, counting down.
CTGCAAGACGTCGCTCAGGAACAAGATCATCATAAATGGCGGTTGCGACTGTTGCTGGCGCTGAGACGAGACGCTCTTGAATTTGCAAAGAGAAGAGGATGGGGATGCATTGGTGAGGGCTGCAGTGGTGACGTCGCAGCGGTGGGGGATGCGGAGAGTGGAAGGGATGGAGGTAGAGAAGATAGAAGCCATTAAAGAAGGGAGGTCTATCATCTCTCTGTGGATGTCATGCGTGTAATTTATAGGCGGAGGAACGAATCAAAGTAGGAATAGGAATAGGAGTCTACATTACATGTATTGACGACGTTCACGTAGTTTGGGATTCCCAGTCCAAATTGTTTAACACGGTTATACCAATTTGGGAGTCCTATTTCAGAAAGATCTAAGATTTTTCTTCTTCTTTTTTCAAAAGTAGTCGAAAATAGACCGTCCATTCGGATCCTTTATGTCAAATAAAAGATCCGTTTATTTTGAGTCCATCCATTTATGACATAGGTTTCATATGAACTAATAGGTTGTCCCATGACTAGGGGTGTGCATGGGACGGGTACTCATCTGTTCAACCATGATCCGTCATGACATGTTATTATTGGGTTGACGGGATGACCCGACCCACTCCAACGGGTAATCGTAATAATGGATACCCGAATTATATGAATGAGTCTCGGTTACCCGCGGGTACCCACGGATCATTAAAACATATCAATCCGTGATAAGATTGAGATGCGAAAGAGTCTAGCGTAGGAACCATTAAGCTCTAATCAATGCTTATAATCCCGTGATAAATGTATCATGTACTGACCATGCGTATATATTCATACATCTTTTGGTTCAAAAAATCATGACGGACCAAAAATTAAAAAAGAGATGAATCTGACTTTGATCTATGCTTCTGCTTTTTCAAAGCAATTACAATACATTGATCTTTGTATTTTAAATGATCGGTACTTGATAAATAAATACTCGTTGCTCTGTCGATGGACCAAATCAAAGTTTGGTCTAATTGAAATACCACATGATCTAAATTATCGATTAAATCACAATAGAAAAGCCCAGTCCAATCGAAATTTCAATCGGAATTCGACCAAAATTTTTGTCATTTCTGTGAGCATTTCTTTTATCGACCACCCATCTAGTTAACATATCAGTCATTTCGGAAGAACTTTAGTATTGACGAAATTTGAGGCCATGGTCCCATTGCTAAACGTTGCGAACTTGGCGTTTATTCAAATTATGTTGGAAATTTTTTTAATTCATCTCATTGATAACATACATCTAGAAGGTTTAAATTAGTAACGGTTCATATAACAACGTTTATCCATTGCTATTTTTCAAAATATCCACTAATCATAGTTATTTTTTTAGTTCAAAATTAGCGACGATTAGTTAGAAGTTTGAAAATAGCAACGGATAAGCATCGATATGTGGACCGTTGCTAATGATATAACAACATATATGATATGCGTCGCTAATTTCGAGTACGAAAAATCATTTCGCGATGAATACTACCATCGTTATATATTTAATAATGGCTAATTTACTGACGGAATTTGAAAAAACGGTCACTATAACTCAATTTTTTTGTATTGCATGCTTGGAGAGGGGTGGAGATCGGCCCAAGCTCGGATCCGAACCTATGGGCCTTGGGCCAGATCTGAACTCTTAAATTTCAAAATTATGCGGGCCTCAACTTAGACCACAACTCAGAAAAAAAATGATGGGCCGAGGTTGGACTCTATCGGTTTGGGTTGGGTTGAACCAAATGCTCCACCTTAGAAGTTGGCGAAACAAGATTGCCAAACCCATGGATAACGACCGTATTGGAGGAGCAATGAGATTGATCAACCCATGGATATTGTCCGAGTTGGAAGGGTAATGAAATGGATCGACCCATGGGTATCCATAGATCATAGGTTCAGAACTTTGTATGTCCTGGATCAAATAGGGTCGGGTAGCCGATCCAGAATGGTTTGTAAGATATCCATGGATTTAAGATCGACACGTTAGATATCACATCGGATACCCGTCTAACCCATAAACCATGCATAGCCCTACCCATGAGTTGCAAGTACATGTCGGAAAACAAAATTGGAAACTACATTTTTCATAAAAAAAAGATAATAGTATTAACGCAATTAACAATGGAGGTGTAACGGATTGATTACATACAAAACTATATTGAAATAAAACAAAACCAAATATGGTAACAAACTCCTCACGCCACTTTTTGGTAAGATAATGCAAACATAATAATTAGAAAAGAAATTGATCAACCTAAATTGATTATTCCTATTATCCATTATTAAGTTCTAATTATTGTTATGAAAAATCACAATTCGTTGTGCCTTTAAAAACTCACGAGGATCCAACAAGTTTTAACACTTTGGCTTACGCAAGGGAGATAGCGGTGGTGACGACATTCTTTCGTCGGTGTTATTTTTGTATCCGGCAACAACAACCCTCTGGTAAAATTCAAAGGATAATGATGTGGTCGACGATAGTTTGGATATATAGAATCGAGGTATCTTCATGAAAGGATTTCTCGCACCATCGAGTTATGTATTGAACCCCATAGGAACCAGACGCAAGTTTCTTTTTTGATTGCCTTCAAATTAAAGTAACACATGTTGTATTTAATATTTTTGTAATTAGATTTTAATTTGGTAAATATATATAATTACATTGGATTTTAATTTGGTTTCAAGTGGGAAACCAAATGGCATTGGAGCGAAAGTTGAGAATTTTAAATTTTGAAACAATGTGAGTTGTGAGTGGAAGTTTAGTACCACGCCTAATATTTATAAACTTTTGGTGAGATTATATATGAGTTCACAACTCGAGCTCTTGTAGCAATACTACACACGTGTGCGCTTCGCTCCGTCTCCTGCTCAGAAGAGTCAATTCAGATATGTCGAATAAATTAATTCTACGGATTAATTGTGATTCGATTGCAATGAGAGAATTTGACTAGACTCCAACAACTCTGATCTAGCAGTTGTTTCAAAATTTGAAGAGGCACCCGTTGAAGGGCATTATCGGAAGATGAAAAGCCGCGCTCTAGGTTCTTCATATACCCTTCCCCTCGATGCCAGTTTCTTCACTCACAAGAAAACTCTCTCACCGTCTTTTGCTCGTTATTGTTCCACTGCAATTGCAGCCTGCGATTTCTTATTCTCTCGACTGTGACTTCTTACAGGTACTTTGCAGAACGATATCATCGGTGCCCGCAAACGACAATCGTGTGCCGCTGTATCTTGAGAGAGGATCGCCAGCACCATCCGGCATTGTGGGCGATATACTCTCTAAGGACTGTCTGTAATGGGCTCTTCGATGATCTCTAATTTAATCAGATTTCTATCTTGTTTGTCGTAATTTATTTATTATTTATCTTTCCTAGATCTCGCCCTCAAATGATGTAGTATAAAGGTTTGATTCGTTCATGTGTGCATCTTGTAATTGCTATATCAATTGGATATACATTATTATAATCTTGTTAATATATAATGCATTGATTCGTATTGATCATGGAAATTAATGTTTAGTGTATGTCTTAATGATCCTGGTAACAATAATCTTAGAGAGAATATACGGAACTAGAATTAAAATCATGTCAGATACCATGTTTAAGTCGAGATGGATATGACCGGTATGCTTGAAAAATTCGGTGGTCAGAATTTCAAGCTTTGGATTAAGCTCCAGAAGAAGCCCTCAAGACTTGCACGTTATTCTTCTGCTCGGAGATGAAGATACAACCTAATTTATTAGCTAAAATGAGAGGAAATCGGGGTGGATGATTGTAACACCCTGAATTTTCGGATTTTTCTGAATCTTTAAAACCTATTCAATATTATACTCAAAAGAAGCGTCTCGTCGCAAGCTTTCCAACGAGCCCAAAAACGCGAAATTCCGAGTCCGGATGTGGGAGATATGCCTGTTTTAGTGAAGAGGGGTCATGGTTTTTGAGGGAATTAAGGGTTACGGGTTTTGGTTAATTAATTTCGAATTAGGGTTGTTTTATGGTTTCTAAAATTAATGTTTTAATTCCCAACTATATAAAGACCCACACCCTTTATCTTCCCACATTCCTACTCCTTTTCCAAACCCTAATCCACCCTTTCTTCCTTCCCAAGTCATTCTCTTATCTTGTTCCATCTCCTTCTCTAGAGAGCCAAAAGGATAATGGTGCAAGCTCCGTAGCTTCGAGACAAGAAGAAGACGAGGAAGGCCATCGCAAGGGAAAGGCAGCCCTCTCATCGGATTGGTGATCGGACGATCGAGCACGTGGATCAAGGGCGTGCACGAGCATAGGTAACGGATCCTCTACTTTCTCCCCTTATTATCGTGTACTTTACGATCTCGAGGGTTTCCACTTTTGAGGTTGTAGATCGATTTTGATCCTACCTCATGGACCTCCTATTGTTGTTGGTAGCCTTGCAATCCCATCTTGATCGATCATAAATATTATTCTTTCCTAAGCCTTGAACGGTTTTGAGATCTTAAATATGAGATTAAGGGATCGAGCGTATCGAGAAGTATTTCTCCACCTTCTTAAATCTATTGTATGATTTCTTTTGTTCTAGAGTGATAGATCTTGCGACTGTGGATAGTTGGGATGTGATGATTATTTTTTTTATGTTTAAAATGTGCCCACGGATGTTATTAATCATGTAATAGCTACCACTGGTAAGGGAAAGGTTGATTTTGGGATGGTGATTTTCATTATTCGGGAAAAGAGAATCCATGACTTTAATAGTTGTATCTGGAATTGGAAAGGTTGGAGACTGTAGTTAGTTTCCGTGGGTGGAGATAATTAACAAGAAATTAGGACCGAGTTTTGTGGATGAGAGTTAACAAGGTGGTGTTGGATTTTTGTTTGTTTTCAAATTCCAACGGATCAGATTTTATTTTAGCTTGTGAAATTAGTAAATAAATTATAACAGATCTGCTGGTGGAATTTATATTTATAGATGATCGTGGTATATGCATGTTACGCTTTTTGAACCTCAAGTGGTTCACAGAGAGGAAATTTATGAAGTACACATTATGGATTAGAAATATGATCTCCCTCTTCTGTTACTATATATTAAGGAGGGGGAATCCACCGACCTTCATTAGTCCAACTTTTCAAAAATTCCGTATGTATCCCCAGGCAAATTACTGTATCCTTTCAAAAATTGCATATGTATCTCCAGACAAATTACCGCATCTACAAAAATTATGGCCACGTTATGAGATTGCATTCGCATCAACTTGCAAATGTCACATGGTCCCGTAGATGTCATATTTCCCCATGCAAGGAGATGATGTGATCGTCATGTGGAAGATGCATGTAAAGCTTATCATTCCCATGCAGATCACAATTGTATCCTCTTAGCCTCCCATCGTTGTGGTTTATTGTCCAACTTGGATGCACATTCACTGCTACGATTATGATCATTTTAGGGAGTACATGCTGTGAGTGGGGAATGAGAATTCAAAATGCAGTATGGATGATAGCTCTCTGTATTTTAGTAAGGATACACATATGTATATCACTCATGTCTTACTTAAAATTAACATTCATTGACAAATGGTCCATAGTGGAAATAACGTATCCAACAAAATCTTAGAATTTGGGAATCTAATATTCATAGATAGACTCTAATAGGGAAATAAGAAGAAGTCTCACATGTACTATATAAAATATTTCATGTCGATAATTTTTTTCTTTGAAAAAAATCTGCAGTAAATCATATGAAGCATTAATTACTATTATTAGTGATGATACTCTATATTTCATTAAGGACATTCAAATGGATAACCTATGTATTTAACTCACATTCATTTACAAATCCGTATTTGTTTGACAATATATTGTCTTGACAAAACACTTATGTTACAAGCATCGTATAATGTTGAGGTATGTATCTACTTGGCATCAACATAATTCTTACTTTACATCAGTTCAATCATAAAAGAATTAGTATGCATATTAATCCATCGACAGAAAAAAGATGTCTAAATTGTCATAATTTGTAGAAGTTTGTTTTAACTCCTCTTTCTGTTTAACATGAATATGTGTGTATTCGAAAGCTTCAATAAATTTAATACTTTTTTTGTCCATTTTTTAACCAACATCGGTGAAGAACATTTAAATTGGAAATAAAGTTGAGGTTGCCCCTAACACAAATGACATCGTTGCAGTTCGAGATGCCATTCTCGATAAGGTGTAATAAAATATGGATGTAAATACAGATCAGATATGGTCTCATATACTACACGTGAGTAACTATGTGGAAGTTTAATGCATTATATGCCACCGCAATGAATTGTGTGGCATGATAAAGTGATAGTTGTTATATATTCTATTTTTGCAACCTATTTGTTTCTAACAAAAAGTTGAAATCAAACTTTTTTAAGGTTAGATGTGTGCATATTATTGATGTTTTCCTATTGTTTTGATCATTATAGATATATTATTTTACTGAGTTAGGAAAAAGTATTGGGAGAGTAAACTTTGGATGGACATTTGTTGCTAATTTGGGCATTTATTAATTGTCGAGTATAACACAAATTTATGCAATTTTCATCATAATTGCTATTATTATTTTGAAATGAATATTTAATATAATTCATTCATGTATATTGTGAAATAAAATTTTATATAAAGTAATTTGCACTATATTTCTCCTAACGATTTATCTGTCCAGACATACATACACATGTCTATGCATGTGTGAATTCAAATTTATATGTTTAAAAGTAAAATAAGAAGATTATGTTGATAGTGGTATGAAGGATTACAAAGATAATAAATAAAGCGGTCAATGTAATGCTAATTTAGTCATTGCCATTACCAAGTTTTTAATATACAATATGTGGTTTTCGTTAGTGCTAGAGGGATTCGCAGTGAATGCTAATTATCAAAACATCTTATTTTCAATCATAATAAATAATATCAAATAAATACAGGTTATTCCACGATTTCAGAAATTGTTGATTGGCATTAATTTGTGAATAATAATATAATTTCACCGTTAGAATTTTAAGAGAAAAGAAATCATATTATATTTATAAGTGTTTGCAGCCTAATTTTTTCCAACATCTCTAACACCCGTGCTTTTGCACGGGTTCTCCACTAGTTATAATTAAGCATATCAGAAGTAAATGTGTGGAGACAAGAATACGAAGGGTAGTCCTGATTTTCCATGTACTCCAGATCTGAGAGGAATCAAGTTTTATCTCTTCCCTCATACTTCATAATAATCCAAAGTTGGTCTAATCTCTTCTCACGTTCGTTCGAGTCAACAAATGATCAACAAATATATAATGATTGTGGGGATCTAGACTTTGTTTAACATGCTTTTATGTTGAGATACATCTGTATTATAGAAGGAGGTATATGTGTATGATGTGAAATATTCAAGGGTCTTGGACCTTGTAATGGAAGGAACATTGCTATTTCATTTAGCCACATATACTGATAAAGGGTACCATATCACTAATGTAGTTGGAAGGCCAATCATATGGTAGGAATGACTACGAGTACCTACCTTTTATAATATGTAGTGTAAAGTACCTTTGAACATGTGTTACTCCCATGTTGAGATCATTGATAGTTGAGATACACCTAGAATGGATTGTGATTCCGTGGTCATATATATTATTTTGGTTTCCTATCAATCCGGACCTTTGACAATTTCTCAACTGATTTTCTTGAATAAAATATCACATACATTACATTGGATAAAAAGATAGGAACTACAAGGTGGGTGCACACCCTTGTAGTCCGGCTGAGCCGACAGTGAGTCATCCCCACTCGAGGGGCATCACAGAGTGGGGTGGTGGTAGGTACTCTGGTGGAATTGAGGTGGATGCATGCGGGCATCGTATTGTACGAATCCATTTTTGTGGCATTTTTGGAGCGAGCGAGACTCCTCCGGCAGACTCGATTGACGAAGTTACAACTCTTTGGGCTAGGTGCCCCCTGTCACGAGTGTCAGAGTACTACCAACTAGACTAGCTGAAGGATCGCGTTTGCGCACAGGTTTTAGATTGCACTATGAATGGAGTGTTGCAGACTTCATCCCTAGTGCAGGCTTTCTCCTTTGACAAGCGAGTCCGGGATAAATAAATGAAAATATGAATATAGATATGTCAAAGAATTGGTTTGATGGTGTACTTATTAAAGGCCTAGAATATAAGTGATTGTATAATGCTAGATGCTTTTAGAATGTTCTCTTCTAAACTTGTTAAGTTACTGCATTTGCATTGCCTACCTATACTCTCTCTTGATTTATAAGTTATTTTATCCTTACTGAGTCAGTTGACTCATGAGTTACATTCTTTGGAAATCCAACAGGAAGTGTAGAGCAGGAGACAGAGGCTCATATCTTTGGTGGTGCATCTGCAGGACGTGGTTAAGGTTGAGGACTAGTTTCTTAGTAGTTGTTGCTATCTTTCATTTCCAAGTATTTATGATGTAATAAAGAGACTCTGAGGATTTATTGTTATTCCTATGTGGACTTTTGTTATCAATGAAAACTTAGATTTTCCTTCCTATGTTTTTTTTTGTATAAATGGTATATCATGCAGGTTGTTTATGACTGTTGTTGGGTAATATTGTGAATGGGTGTGGAGATGCGTTCCCGTCAAGGTGGGGCGTTTCAATGATCGACCTCCACTGAAGATGGTCGGAAATGAGGTTGAATTTCAGATCCAGAACAGATCCGATTGATCATATATGACAAGATGATGGAGAAGATCTTTGTGAATGTGGATGGATGATCGGAATGAAATTTAAACCAGTGGAAAGCCTCTGATCTAGCTGACCGGAGGTAGATCTAAGAAGTTCTAATCTAATCTAAAATTAATCGAAAATTACGAAACTAAAAATTGAAATGAAATCTAAATCAAATTATGTTACCTTACAATGGAAAATGGAGGATCACGGTCTTGATTTGATGACAAAAGGTCAAAGAAGCTTGGTACCCTGGCGAAGGTCCAACGGAGCTCGGATCTTGCTCCTCCGCCAAAATGACGAACTCCCGGTCGTGGAAGAACCACCCTGTCACTACATCTCACTCTAGAGACTCGATGTCGGACGAAATGATGGGGAAATATGGATCAAGGATGAATGATCGAAATATGGAGGAATTTATAGGTGAAGCTCAGGTGGAATTTGAAATTGTGGAGGCACACAAATCAATGCTAATTTTTGGTGAATTTTATTCGAGTGTGATGGAGTGTTAATCGAATATGAGAACGGTGAAGAAATTAGCTGAAAAGGGAATGAGATCGGATTAGTAGATTTGGGAAAGAGAGTTAGTCGGCCATATTATTCGGGTTATTGGGTTCAAAAGGTGGAATCAGCATGGATCTCCGGACCTGGGTCAACCAATCTGAAGCAAGGACACACTAAAGGAGCAACATAAAAGAGAAAATAATGAGAAAAAAAAGCAAGATATGAAATAAATAGTAAATAGCTTTCGATTAAAAGTTTTGAAAATAACAATATTAATAAATTAATAAAATTAATTTTGATGAATTTTAATAAATCAAACATGTTAAATAAATAAGGTAAAATAAATAAAAACCTTTATTCATAGATAAAAATACCCATATATACAAAAATCAATTCTTAATTATTTACTTTTCCAAAAAATACATAATTATTAATTCATTAATTTAAAAAATAAATTAAGTATTTTAAACATATTTTTATTTTATTTTTATGAGTAAATTTAATAAGTTAAATAAATAAAGCTAAGTATAATACATGTACATAATACCTATACATTAAATACATTAATTTATTTTGTTCAATTTTAATTTCATGATTTTTTTTGATTTTATATAAATAACATATGATATATATATAATATTAAAAGTACAATATGTGAAAAATACAAAGAAAATAAATAAAGGAAATAACATAGATAAATAGTAAAATAACACTCCAAAAAGCCAACTTTCACATCTTAACTCTGATTTTTCTAAAACCACTCTCATTTTAAAGCTTATTTAATTTTGAACACAAACGAAAGTGAGTTTGGTTTATTTTATGTCTTATGAAGAAGATATTGATATGACAACTTTTGCTTTGCAGCTTTTTCAGAGTATTATTATTCTCAATTTGTATAAGATTTCTCTCTTGCAATTATTTTTATTATTTATAAATTATTCGTGTGTAAAAGTTCTAAGAAGAAAATATTTTTATTTTATTTTATTTTTATGACAAATATGATAGTAGAAAATATGTACAATATGTGGAGTGATAAATGTATATGAGTGACGATTGGTTTTCTTTATTTTTCTAGAAACAGACCCTATCTCCAAATAAGGTAAAATAACTAAATACCCTTGCTCATGGGTAAAAATACCCATATATACAAAAAAACTAAATTTTAATTATTTTCAAATAATTACATTATTTATTAATTTACTAATAAATTAAACTATTTTAAACATATTTTTATTTTTAAAATAAAGTATCCATGCTCCGTTTAGAAAATACCAAATTGGTAATATGTATACGATTATAACTTGTATCATAAATAATTTTTCTACCATAGGAGTTATCTCAAATTGTCAATTAATAAAATAGTAAATATATTGAATAATTTTGCGGAAGATATGAAGAAGTCGGTTCATAAAAATGAAGTCTTAACAAAAAAAGAAGTGAGTGGTACTAAATCATTTGCCCTATATGCGCAAATAGAATTCGAGCGAATTTTTACCCGGAGTAGAAAATTTAATAAGTTAAATAAATCAAACTATGTATAATACAATTACATGATACATATGCAATAAATACATTATTTTTTTGCTTTGATTTTTTGATTTTTTTTGCATTTTATATAAATAAAATAATATATATACAAAATATCAAATATACAATACGTGCTAAAATACAAAGAAAATAACGAAAAGAATAAATAATATAGTGTACAACATAGACAAATAGTACAATAACACTACAAAAAGCCAACTTTTTACCTCTTAACTTTAATTTTTATGAAACCACTTTCATTTTAAAGCTTATTTAATTTTGAACACAATGAAAGTGAGTTTGGTTTATTTTGAGTTTTTGTGGACAAGATATCGATCTAACAAGTTCTGCTTTGCAGCTTCTTCAAAGTACTGTTATTCTCAATCTATACAAGATTTCTCTCTTGTTATTTTTATTATTTACAACTTATTTTTGTGTACATGTTCTGAGAAGAAAAAATTAATATTTAAGTTTTTTATGATAAATAAGGTAGTAGAAAATATGTACAATATGTGTAGTGATGTATTTATTGCATAAACTTATCTCCCCTACTTTATTTCTCGTCGAATAGGTCAAGTTTTGACCTACTCTCGGGGTTAGTATCATCGTGTATTTATTGCATATATATAGTCTTTCTATTTTCTTTGTTTTTCCTTTATTTATTTATTTATTTATTTATTTTAGGTTAAAATAGTGATAAATATATAATATTTACAGTTGAATGAGGATTATTAAAAGTTTATATTCTTATATTTATATGTGTAATATAAGGGCTTTAAGCTAAAATAAAGTACTAAAGACGATCGATGGGTGACTCATTTATATGTCAACGGCATGTTGATTGTTGCCAAGTAAAAAAATACCATAGATGATATGAAGAAACTCCTTAGTTCAGAGTTTGACATGAAGGACATTGGTGTAATGAATGAGATTTTAGGGATGGATTTTTAGAGATTGTGCACAAGAAAGATTTTATTATCTCAGAAGAACTACATTGAGAAAGTTCTGATGAGATTTGGGACGTCTACAACCAAGCCTCTAGGTACTACATCCACTATAAATATTTATCTCTCAATTTCTTTCTCACCTTAGTTGGATGTAGAAAAGGAATGCATGTTGTGTGTTCCCTATGTCATCGCAGTTGGGAGTCTTATTTATACCATGGTATGCATGAACTGATATCGCTCGTACTGTAGGTATTGTTAGGATATTCATGGGCACCTTAGGGAAGTAGCATTGGCAGGTAGTCTAGCGGATTTTTTGCTATCTAAGGGGAACATCAAACATTTGCCTCATCTACAGAAGTGATTCAGAGTGTTTCGTTGCTGCATATTCAAATTCAAACTATACCGTAGATGTTGATGGGATGAGATCAATGGCATGACACGTCTTCACTTTGGGGAGTTCGATCATCAGTTAGAAGGTTACCTTACAACCATCAATTACTTTGTCTACCACAAAGGTAGAGTACATGGCTTTGACAGAGGATGTAAAGGAAGGCATCTAGCTGAAGGACTTAGTTGAAAATCTCAGTCTACAACAAGAATAGGCTATAGTAGATTACGACCGTCTCAATACGATGTGCTTAGCCAAGGATTAGGTGCATCCTAAGAGGAATGAGAGGACCAAGCACATAGATGTCAGATATCACTTCATTCATTCTGAGAAGATGATCAAGGTGAAGAAGGTTGTCATAGCAGATAATTCATTCGATATGTTCATAAAGGCAATGATGCCACGAATCTGGCAAGGGTATAGAAATCTCACAAGGTGAGAACTCAAGTCAACACGGTGATCGCTCACAAAATACCAATAAATCAACAATTAACCTACAATATAAATCAAGCAATGAATAGAAAATATGTGGAGTTAAAATTTTTATAACTCTACAAAGTGTATAACAAGTAAGTATGTGTAGAGGTCGAACAAGCAATGAATAGAAAATATGTGGAGTTAAAATTTTTATAACTCTACAAAGTGTATAACAAGAAAGTACGTGTAGAGGTCGAACTCATGTAGCAAACGATAGACTGGGCAATTAAGCTCAAAAATTTATTCTTTTCTCTTGTTTTATGGGGTTTTTATTTTATTTTTTTTTACTTTTTTGTATTTTTTAATCATTTTTATTTTTGAAGTTTTTATTTTCTTTTATATTTTCTGATTTTTATATTTTCTTTTTCTTTTAATTATATAATATAGTAATATATAAAGTTATATACACAACAAGGTAATATATTTATAAAACTAATATAAAGAAATAAAATATATAAAATAAAATTTTTTGGGTTTTACATATTTTTCTAATGTTTTTATGATTTTTCTATATTTTTTATGCTAATTTTACATATTTTTGTAGTCAAAAGTATCCCAAATCAGAGATTTAATAAGTAGGTCGGATTGATTTGAAGATTAAAAATAGAAAATAATATACATAATTCTCCAAATTATTTTAGTAGATAATAATATAAAAATCAGAGAAAAAAATATTTTCAGATTTTTTGGTGATTTTTAATATTTTTATTGGACTTTGGAGCTTTTTATTTTTTATGCCTTTTCTTTTTCTATTTTTTTAAGGGATTTTTGGCTGGAAATAAGGTATGGTAAAATAAACCACATGTATTTTTGGTGTATTTTTCAAAATATTTTTCTAGCTTTTTTGTAATTTTTAAGTTAGACATGGAAAAAAATGTGCTCCTTTGAATTTTAGTAAATAGCTAAATACCAAAAATGCTAAAATCAAAATAGAGTGTGAAAAATACTTTTTAGCAGACATCTAATACTTTTCAAAGCACGGATGATATTTTCAATAAATGAAATTCAAGCACCAAAAATATATGAACTAAGAACGGTATTTTTTGCAAATAAAATAAAATCAGGGGTATGTATGCAATTTCCTCGGAAATGTACAACGTATATTAAATTTTATTAGACTTAATATAAATATAAAAACCCACAAAGGTATACATGCAATTTTCCCAGCTCATGTGGGACGATATGTAAGATGAGCTGGACTGGACCTAAAAGCAATATAAAACAAATATAGCGTTCTCCATGCAAAATATCCAAATTATTTATACTATGTATTTTATTTATAGAACTAATAAATAATACAAAAAATTGTGGGTGCGAGATAAGAAAACTACCCCAACATGTGTGGCGATGGACGGTTCTGATTGTTTCACTTGCCACGTGTCCACATTTACACGCCCGATGATGGGTCACCTTAATGGCTAGGATTAGAGTCCATATCTAAGATCTATAGTGGAGACATGATGTGATCAGATGATGGCTGGAGCATCTAGAAGTCGAGGCTTGATCCAACGGCTGTGGACTCCCCTAGATGAACTGGGAAGAACACGCCCTAGGTCAAGCTTCGATCGATGATTTTGACCAGCTCCAACCACCAAGAGGTGGTCCAAAAGGTGTGAAATGCTCCAAGGATGGTGATCTATCTATTAGAGGACTCCAAAAGGTCTGGTGATGGTCGAAGCTTCACCAAGAGGTCAGAGAAGCTGGGCTGCTCCAGGTACTTCCGGCAAGCAGCAAAATGCCCTTCAGCTCATTCTTTGGCATCCAAACCTGCACAGGAACCAACTAGGGACAAGGGCAAACTGCCCTATCCTGTTAGGAGTTGGAATGGAAGCGCAATGGAAGGGGGAAACGAAGCTCAGGTGAAGGGTGGTAGAATGGCTTCAATTCGTTGATTTGAGGCGAATCAGGTGGACTGGATGAGTGGTTCATATGGACAAATGTTAGGGAAAGCAAGTGTTGCGAAAGTATGTGGTCAAAATAGTCAAACACACGATGAAACCATGGCTGGAGCTCGAGATCTCCATCGAGGTATCGAACTTAACCTAATCAAAATAACTAACCAAATCTAGAAATTAAATGCATAAAATAAAAGACGAGACTAACATCTGCCTAGAAAACATAAAAAACACAGCTCTCATACCTAGCTGGACGACTAGGGAGAAAGGTGCTGGAGGTTTTTGTGAGTGCACCTCCCTCCTCCACGAGTCATATTTCCACCTATAGTGCATAATTAACATTCAGGCATACTTGGTAACATCTGCATTTTAACATCCACATCTGCATTAAATAAGAAGCCAAAGTCACTTGTAAAAATTACTCATTTGTACATAGTTTATACTAACTCCAAAATCCATAAATTCAACTTTATACTGTATATATTACTAACACTGATACAAGAAAAATACCAAAAATGCTAACTTGTAAAATTGACCAATAAACCCCCAATCCAAGTTTGACACCATGGACCATAAAATGCATATATCCCTCTCATACAGCCTTCGATCTAGGTCTACTTATTTTTAAAATAATATACATTCAGAGACATTCAAAATGAAATTAATTTCATTAAAATCAGAGCTCATATGCAAAACTTGGTTTTGGGTCCCCATTGTATACTATATGTACTTATATTTGTACCCTTGTGTTTTATAACTTCATATGACCTGGTTTCTGTTTTTGATCAACTTGAAACTTGTAGATATCATCGAGATCTACAACTTTCATGTTTTGAGTTTTTCCAAATTTGACCATTTTATCCATCTTATTTCACCTTCTTCTTGTTGGACATGTGAGCCCCGGGCGAACCATTCTTACAATAAATGTTATTGTAATATATATGTTTTATCAATAAAAGTTATTGATGTTTCACTCCCTTTCTGAAATTAAATGATTGAATGGACTATAGGTCCCTCTGTACAATTAGGGTTATGTACCACGGTCATCCTGATGAACATATAGTTGTTGATTCATTAAATGAATCATAGAGGCTGGTGTTTGGATGAATATCTAAAGAGTTAGATAGAGGACTCATCAAGCACTAGCAAATGATTGTTAAGAGATGATATCCAGCCTGAGTAGGAGATGACAATCCTTTCTCACAAAGGCTGATATCTGACCGATCTCTTGATGCAGGTCCTCTGCATGGGAATAGTGATTCGGAGGTATCAGATTAGTTAAGTCAAAGGGTTGACTTAGCGAGATCGAGATGACCTAAGTCCTATGTTGAATACTGTCACAGCATAGGCACACATCCTCTGACCGAAGACAGATGTGTTACTATATGTCTGAGTGTATACATTTGGCAAACCAATAGGTTTATGACCTAACCAAGGTCTATACACTGCGAGCTGGTGTGCATGTAAGGGCATATGAGTAATACGATCTCTCAAAGGGATCATACAGGTTCACCTATGAATCAGAAGACATGAGCTCACTCATGAGGTATTGGGACCGATCAAATTCCATGCATGGCCTTCGTGCTTTGGAAGCATGACAAGAATTTGAAGGTATGATATATGCTTCGGGAAAGCATATGATCGATACCGATTCCCAATGACCAAGATTGAGAAACTTGGTGATCAAACCCTGAAGATGACAGTGTAAAATTGATCTACATCTTCAGGTTGATCATAGGTCTTACAGTATGCAGGATGTACAGGTATTGAGAATACCCGAGGGTGATCTGATCAGAAACGATTGTATAACCATGACACTTCCATTCCGAGGGAGTGATGAAACAGGTTTGGATTTTAGTGTCTCCTCTCAGTAGATAAGCAATCTGATCTTGGTCCAAATGTTGGACATTGGTTTTAATAAGATTCAGATGCAATGAGAAGATTAGATTTGCGGTCTTGATTTAATCAAGCATCTATGGGAGGTATGTAAGTTCTAGATTTGAGATAAGATCTCAACATCCAAGTCACTATACGTGGAACAATACAATCACCCTGTCCTTATTTCCAAGTATCTGCGGAGAAAGCACATTATTCTTGAAGGAGTTCAAGAATAATACATTTGATGAATTATGTATCCAAACAACAAGATGTTGATAATTAAATGAGATCTAATTATCAAGAATAATATGAATAGGATTCATATTGTGAGAATGATTATCCAAGATAATTAAATGGGATTTATTTATCAAGGAAATGCATATTGTGGATAGTATTATCCATAATATATGTGTATATATTATAAATATGATTTATAATATATTAGAGAGAGAGCACCTTTGTAAATAGCATTTGTTAATTGCTAATATGAATTGGATTCACATTAAGCAATTAATTGAAAATGTAATTTACAATTTAGTTTGGGTCGTGAATATGATTCACATATTTTCAATGGCATGATTGAAATATTCACTAATTAATTTGGAATTAATTTAGTGGATAATTTTGCAATAAATATTCACTAATTAATTTGGAATTAATTTAATGGAAAAGTTGTGAATAAATAAGAGATAACGATATAAATTAAAAAAGGGAGATAATCCACCAAATACATGAGGTGGCGTCACCCATGACTTGGTCATGGGTGACGCCCCATGTATTTTGGGTGGATTATTATCATTTTAATTATTATCTCATTATCTTATGATTATTGATTCTTTATTGAATTAAATTATGTTTATGATAATGCAACATATATTTAATTTAATATAAACTAATATGTTGTTGTTTTTAAACAATAATAATCATAGCCATTGATTAAATACACATATCAATCCAACCATTGACTTTGTGTATGCCATGGATTGTGATCCATGGACTCCCAATCTAGTATATAAAGAGGGAAACCCTAGCCCTTTGAGATACAATCATAATACATGCCTACTCTCTCTCTCCCATCTCTCATTCTCGCTATCTCTCTCTCTCTAAGGTGGTCGTCCACCTTGTGTTTTGAGGGAATAGCAATCGCCTCTACGTCGTTGTGTTGTCGCTTCGATTGCTCGTGGATCTCCATCTTCTTTGGAGCTTCTTGCTCTAGAAGGAGACATCAGATTTTGTTGGACGAAATCAGGAGATTCAAGGCTTGGATCTTCATCGAGGATTGTGGGAAGCACACGTCTCATCATCGCGCCCTCAAGTGCCATCTTCGTAGATCGGACTTGAGTCAGGAGGATCTCTTGCTTTAGAGATCTAATGATCGCAACCACACTTCAAGAGGTATTTCTAATACTTTTTGGTTTTGATGGAAAGATCCAAAAAATGTTCCTGTGATCATGTGATTTCATCTCATGATTTAAATTTTTTTAAATTCCGCTGCATCTAGCAACTAGTGCGACTAGTCACCCGATCGCATAAGATGCGATCACCACGCTTCCGTGATGCGCTTAAGGATTCCTTGTATCCTTCACTTCTTCGACTAATCAGATTGGGCCATGTGGTGCCCTCTGGTTGCGCCATGCGGCCTAGCTATCGGTTCGCCATGCGGCCCTTTTTCTTGATCGTCTGATCGCCTCCTTCCTCTTCAGATCTCGACCATTCATTGTCGCCTTAATCTTGGCCATTAGAACGAGGCCCATATCGCATCTGGGCCGACCATTTCCGCCTCCACCTCCTAGCGCCACGTGTCACACCCATAGCCACCCGATCATCCTCTACATCCACAGATCATGGTCGTTAAATCCCGCCTCATCCCTCAACCATCTGGTCTACCCTCATATTCCATCTCCATCGTTGCCAGCGCCCGCACCTACGCCCGCCACGTGGCGCTCGCCATCGCCCTTCGATCGCATCATCGTGATTTGATCCTACCCATTTATTAGAGCCTCGCCAACCGACGTTGGATCACTAGATCCACCGATTAAGGTATCATCTTCCACCTCTGAGAAAATCTCACCCACGTCGTCACCCACCTCACCAACTCATCATCCCCTTCCTATTTTCTCTGCCGTCTCCACCATTCGCCCCACTCGCCAACTAGCCCACGATGGAGCCATTACTCCCCTCAACCTTGTGGCTACTCAGTCGCCCCGCATTTTAGTCCTTATACACATGTTTTGATTGAATCAATTTTAATTCATGTTTGCATTTTGGTCCCTGTGTTTGCACATTTATTTAGGCATTCATTTAGCATCATTTTTAAATTCCAAAAATTGCACGTTGTCGTGAAACTTGTGCTTTATCATTGTAGACACTTGTCATATTTTTAGAGCTTCATGGAATTTGATATTAATATTTTTGTGGAAATTTACATAGTTTGCCCATTGTATGCCTTTTATTCCATATTAAATTATTTGTAGCTACAAAAATCACCAAACAATCACAATAGATTTAGTTTAAGTTGTTCTACAATGTACCCAAAAGTCATATCATTTGCACGCATCACGAGGCCAGAATAAATTAAGTAGTCTTTTGCTAAATTGATTTTTAATAAGTCCAATGTACATTCTTTTTTATCTATTAATTTTCCTAGATTCATCTCATATAGAATCATCTAGGATAATTTTTATATCTGAAAAAAAATGTACTTTGATAATTATTAAAATTAGCTTTGCAAAAATTACCCTGCATTCATATTTAATTTATAATTAATTCATTTAGAGTCTAAAATTCCAAAAACATTGCAGTAGCTTAGTTTCATTGCATTTAATATTCGGGTCATATTTCATCATTTTTGGACTTCAAATGACCATATTTTAAATATAACTTCAAATTTGGCACGAACTACATCGCAGTTTTCTTTAATTGTATAAAAACAATATTCTCCTGAAAATCTAACATCGAAATCGACTCCAAATTAACCTAAGGAGAAAGCTACCTCCATGAGTTCGACCTTGGGCTTGTCCAAGTAAAAAAAATACCGATTGTGTGTAATTCGATTAGTATAAGTGGTTTTTGATCAGTCTCGATATATCTGACTACAACGAATGACGCATTTAATTCGATCATCAATCCAGTTGAATTTAGGTAGGGTAGACCGAGGCTCGTCAAAATGGCGCCATTTTCGGGGAGAAACGGCTTAGGTTAATTTTGAGAAAATTTAGATATAGATTTTCCATCCCCGGGTAGTCTGATTCCCGGCTTTTCTCGTGAATATTTTCTATTCAATTTTTATTCGTTTATTTTGTGTCATCCTTTATCTGACCTCCATTTATTTTCGTACAAGGAATACGAGGAGTAGAAGGTGCTTCGCCAAGCGAGCCAAGGAACCTGCATTAAGATAATTTGAGTGTTTGTGTGAGGACTTGTAATTTTTCTTTTCTTTTCTTTGTATTTTCCAGCGGTTCCCGTTTGGATTCTCACACATGTAAGTCATAATAAAATGAGTCCCCCACATGATGTGTGGTTGCTTAAGGTAGAATAGGACCAACACTTGTGGCTCTTAGAGCTATCTTAGGACTGTTTGTGATCGTAAAATTCTAGGATCACACTTCATACTTAAAAGATGCACTTAGACAGCAGGACTTAGCCAAATCTAACCGGCTCTTCACTCTCTAATAGAACTGCTTATCTAGGAGCGGCTTTTTCGCTTGCATTTCATATGGTGTAAAAATTTTAATTTTGATTTGCATCCTGCATACAAATGCGAGGATCATTGTAAGTCTTCTGCACTTCGCATACATCATTGTTTTGTCGTGCATCAGCTTTTCTCGGTTCCTTATCCCTTGGTTTTTCAAACTTTGGTTTAAAGGAAATTGAACTGAACGATAGGCATGCCTTGTTTGTTGGATTAATCAAGTGGTCATCTAACTTAAAAATGGGATTGCTAAATGAATTGACCAAAAAAATCAAATAAAATCAGAAATACAGTTTGCGGGAGAGTAACCCCGACCTTGATTGCAGGCAAAGTGAGGGTACAGAGTGTGTGTGCACACCCTAAGGCAGAGCCAAAATCCCCGTCTTCCATATCACGTACCCTGATCCTAGCAAATATCACAAGTTGAATTCTTTCAGGTTCACTGACTGGCACCAAGTAACCTCCGCCTGTTCCGGCAAGTAGATAGGGGTGAACTAGTGGTGCTCCGCGACAAGTTGCTAGTAACCCTTCGGGGTGAAGTCCCAACCTTGTCATCCTCCGCCTACTTCGGTAGGTAGATAGGGGCAGCTCTTTGAACTCCTCACCTTGGGATAGGAGCTAAGAAAGGAAGGGTGTCGATATCTTAGGAGACATGCTAAACAAGGAATGCATCCGGTTTTGAGCCAACTTTCCTATTGGTTGCATAACCTTTTCTACTTGTATAAAAAATCACACTTAAAATCAACTAGATTAATCGGACTCGATTTCGGGTCCTTCACTGTGTTGAGTGTGAAATTAGGGTTTGTGATTCATTTGCTTGCTTCAGGTAGGAGTAAAATCCTATCTTTACATTTATACTCTAGACCCTTCTTCTTGTCATCTAAGATGACTGACTGGGGGATATCTACTCATTCTTTGCAAATCTCTCCTTGAGCCCCTCACAAAGTTCGTCTTCATCGTCCCAAGCGCAACTTGGGCCAACCTGAGATCATGAACCTCTTGAGTTCAGGATTCCCCAACCCCAGGATGGTTACCCTCAAACCATTCTTTTTCTCTCCTCTCATTTCATCGAGGAAGATCATCGCCTTAGTGAGAATGTCTTCATTGCTACGTCCTCTAACCTTGACCATCTTCTTTACCTAGGTGAAGATGATGAACCTGAGACCAAGATGTCTCCTAAGAAAACCCGAAGGAAGAGGAACACAGAGATGATCCTATGCATCACATACTTTCCCGCTTAGCCGCAACCGAACAACAGAATGCAGATCTTGTGGCGAGGATGGGACAGGTGATCGCGGTGGGTGGAACTGACAGACCGATGGTGGATGACTACAACCCAGCTGAGAATGAGATAGATAATTGGCTTGTATCCGAGGTACCCCCAGAATCATTCGAGTTGAAGCCCCAGTTTTTAAGTCTACTATCGAAGTTTAATGGGAATGCCACTGAAGAACCATATCCTTTCCTGAGAGACTTTGAGCTGGTTTGCAACAACCTTAGTCATCCTAGGATTGGACAGGACTACATCAGGCTGAAGGCTACCCCGTTTGCCTTAGGAGATAAGGCTGCTCATTGGCTGAAGAATCTCAGGGTTAGTTGTAGGACCTGGGCGCAATTCAAGGAGTTAGATGTGGAAGACGCAGCCAAGTCTCTACTTGAGGAGAACTTGGAGGCAGAGGAGCACCACCACCACCACCATCAGTAGAAGAAGAGGATTTTCAAATCCACGAAGAAGAAGGAGAGGAGCACCAGCAGTGAATCTGGCAAACTTGATGAGGAGCCCGCACCTCCATCTGAGGAGGACATCCCAAAAGTCGCGGAAGACGCATCACCCGTTTCACCAAAGGAATTTCTTTTTCGTCTGAGCCCATTGATGAATCTCCATTTCATCACCTTTATTCTATCATTTTGGCCTCAAAAACCCCAGCAAATGCATGTAAACAACAATAATTTGTACATAATAGCATTCATTATTCATTGTATTAATTGTACATTAAATAAAGTTTTTTATGCCAAAATTATAGAATAAAGAGAGAAAAGAAAAAGGAATAAAATATTGTAAATATTTTATGACCCTAACCCCGAGATCAAGGCCAGCATGGTATTGGTCGACAAGGAATAAAGTAGGGGGAGATAAGGGCTGATATACAATAAATATCTCAGTTATTCATTCATCCATTTATGCATGTTTGACACCTATTTTGTACATAACTATTTATTCCTCAAATAAAGAAACTTTGTTCATGAAAGTTGTAGATAATAATGTAAATAAAAATACAAAATTGAGTTTGTGTAAAAATAACACTCAGTGTACATTTTATACACAGAATAAAAAGCCAAAATTTCAACTTCACAGACCCATATCTTGCAAATAAAAACTCCAAATCACCCAAACTCACCTTTAATTGTATATAGCATTTCATAAACTATTTTATAAAATTGGTTTCATAATTTTTGGAGTCCATCTGTAGAAGTTAGGTTTTTGGCCCTTCTTGTACACAATACCTGATTAAAATATTCATTTTATTCAATATTCACTATTTTTACAAATTCATATTTTTAGAATCTTGTAGATAATGTATATAATTCAGGTACATATTGACATTAGAATAAAACCAAAAATAATTTGGAAAATAAAATAAAACTATGTAACATATATATAGGCAAGATACCTATATGGAGTATATACACCAATAAAAGGGGAAAAACATTCTTTAATTATCCAAATCTCTTATATTTTTGTAATAAAGTATATAGTATATGTGTCCTATTAAAAATACAACTCCTTAATAAAAACACATAAAATTATTTAAATAAATACAATGTGTATAAAATACAGGTAAAGTACCTATATATATACTTATAAATACATAGACCTATTTATTTAAAAATACAAATAAACGTATAAAAATCAAACAAAAATACCTTTATACTCACAAAAATAAGTTATAAATTTATAAAATAAGCCAAGAAAATAATAAAAGAAAATAAATAAATTAACAATAAAATATCCAAAAATACGTGTAAATACATACATATACACATTACTAAAATAAAACCACAATAAAACACCTCGAAAAATTCAATAAAAATCAGGAATAAATACTACATGAAATAATACACATTTTTTATTTTATAAGCAAAAATTAATAAAATCATTTCGGATGTCAAATAAATCAATCTTCCTTCAACCTTGCTATTTTGTCTTGTAGCAGCTGAGGTGGACCAATGGGCGCGTCGCGCCTGTTGACCGCAGGTCAACTGGACCTCCAGGCGTCTGACTTCACGCGACCCGTCTTTTCCCTGATTTCCGCCATTTTTCCCGCCTGGCTCAGTGAACCATCGCACTCGCTTCCTTCACAAGACTTGTCCTCTGATCATCCATGATGACCGCCAAGATCATAGATCAATCTGATACTCATTGGTTTAATCAATAAACGCCGGTCATTGGGGGTCCCTCGGAATGTCTATAAATAAAAACCTCCGACTTCCCAGCTAAAGTTGGCCATTTTCACTCCACCAAAAAGCCTTGTTCTTGCTCCTGGTGTGTTCCTCGTGACAGGAGGAGTCGCCCAGCACCTCGACTTGGCCGGAGGACGGAGAAGTTTTGTCGCGGTGGTGCTCCGGCGACCACCCTGCTCCCTGGCGGCCCCCAGGTATAAGAGCTGTCCTTTTAATGCATTCTTAGGTAGTTTTTAATGTTAGCATTTCATTTCAGTAGTTAGTTTAGTTGTTAGTTGATCACATTAGCGTAAAAAGCTAAAATCGAAGTTCGCCGGAGCTCCGCTCCGGCGACTTCTTCATCGTGAACCTCACTGTATCCGACCACCTCGATCATCCCATCTCGTTCCTCGTCGTCTTCTCCATCTTTCGCACCCATCAGATCAACCCAGGACCCTCGGTCTTGGTGAATCAGGGTTCCAACTCCGCCGCTCGCCGGAGCCCTTCCGCCCACCTCCATCTTGCACCGCAGCTTCATAACCCCGGGTCGAGGAGATAGCTCTCTCGCCCGCGGTTCTTCCTGTGCAGGTACCACGAGGAATCGAGCCCTTCTGGGCTTGCTTTGACCAGGAAGAGGTTCCTGGGGGCCACCTTCTTCTCCGACCTCGCTCCACCGACTCAGGCCCCCAGGAGCCATGAGATCACCGTCAGACGACGCGGAGGCCTCCCAGCTACGATCAGGACGCTTCAGATGCGCAGGAGGTGCCCGGAGAAGCTCGAGCGACCCGATCGAAGCTCGCCGAGGGCGAGTTCATTCCCAGTTCTTCCTGGTGCCCTCTGCACCGTTGGATCGAGCGGGGGGGCCCAGATTGCATGCCAGCCGTCCGATGAAGAAGCACACCCACCGTCAGATCACCTCAAGTGGTCTAATCTCAAGCGTTCATCGGCGAAGCGGTACCAGCCGTTGGATGAGCGACACGTGGCAAGTGAAGAAATCCCAACCGTTCGCCAGCGCGCACTTTAGGGGTAATTTGCATATCCAGCCCCTGCATTTTTGTATATTTCATATTTAATATTGTAAATAAAATATAACGTTGTAAATAATGTGGATATTTTGCTTATGACCCCCTGTAGTTTTTGCATATTACGCTTGGGTCCAGTCCACGTCACCTCACGTGTTGTCCCACGTGAGGTGGTAAAATTGCACAAGTCCCCCTGTAGATTCACATATTTATGTTTAGTCCATTAAATAAAATATTCAGTGTATTATTTTTGTGAAAAATCGCAACAAGGACCCTACATTTTCTGTAATTGCGTTTAGGTCCCTGTGAGTGCGGATCACGTGCTGTCCCGCGTGATGGTTAAATTGCAAGGGGGCCCTGGCGGGTTTAGTTAATCAGTTTTAGTCCTTAAAATTCAAAAACACGTTATAATGTTTTGGGATTTTTGCACCTGTGCCCCTGGATGTTATTTTATTTGCAAAAATGCCCCTGCCAGGCTTAATTACTTTTTGTGTCTTTATCTATTTATTAAAAATACCTATTAAGCTTCTAAAAATCCACAAAAATTAGGTTAGATGCTCCATGCCATGCTTGTCCACGCCCACATTTTAGTTTGCATTTTTTGCATTTTTCCTAATTATTAAAAATGAAAAAGAAGCCATTTTTGTACTGTCTAAATTAGAAAATACAAAAAAATTAGCAAATGTTTTCGAAAAATTCCAAAAAAATGATATATGATATATTTATATATCTATTGAGTCCAGAAAATGAAAAACCCTAAAAATATGAAAAAGAAAGTTAAAAAAAATCATAAAACCCCAAAAGCAACATAAAAATCAGAAAAACTCTTTAAAAACCCTAAAAATACATTTCTCTCTTTTATAATTATCTATATATTATTATTAATATGTGAAAATTAATTTGGGCAATTTTGGGTATTATTTGATATTTTTAAAACCCAAACTATATACGGCTCTTTATTTAGTCCTATATGGTGGACAATTTTTGAATTGAAAAATACATAAAAATTAGAAATATAAAAAAAAATATATATATATAAAAAAAGAAGGTTAAAAATATAAGTCCATATATTAAGTTTTTATGTTTATATATATGTATTCTACATTACTTCTCTCTCTCTTCTTATATATATACATATCTCTTTATATATATATATAGTATATAGATTTATATAATTAATAATATAAAAAGAAAAGAAAATAAAAAAAAAAGTATAAAATATAAAATCAAAATAAAAATTATAAAAACAAAAATATAAAAAAAATTACAAAAACCCAAAACCCACATAAAAACAAGCTTCACACATGGATGACTTGGTGATACATCTAGGCTACGCATTTTGTATTGCTCTCTGTGGTTCGACCTCTACATGCTTGTCACTATACATTTGTTGTAGAGTAATAAAAAAAAAATTAATTCACATTTATTTTTGGACTTAATTGATACATTCTTGCTTTGTGGGTTAATTGTTGATTGATTTGAGGATTATTGAGCGGTCACCGCACCGACTGTTGATCCGCCTTGTGGATTAACACGACCCTTGATAAATCTCCATCATCAAATGGCGCCATTTCGAGTATGTGAAGTGCGTGACAACGGAAGCATTGCTATATCAGAATTGTCCCCTGACGCACAACCCTTCGTCGTCAACGGCCAACTACTGAAGCCTTACTTGGAACCAGATTCGTTCTTGGCCGTTGTTGACTCTATTCAGTTAGTGCACTCCGAGGATATCTTTACACCTCCTGCAGCACCAACAGATTCAGACGATGTACTCCAACCATTATTGCTCTGATTTTCTTCTTTTCTTCTTTTCTTCTTTTCCTTATCTATTTTCTTTTTCTATCTAAAACGTGCCGCCTTTGTAGACAGTTTTCTATACTTAGGACGTACTTTGTCCTAAGTATAGGGGGATGTGCACCTAGAGTTCTTGATTTCAGTTCGATCATCTCCATTGTCTCCTCTTCTATACTTAGGAGTATCCTACCCTAAGTATAGGGGGAGACAGTCTGAGTACGATCAGTGTATTCTCACCCTTGACCCTCCCCGCTTTTTGTACAGTCTGCTATACTAAGGATTCTTTTATCCTAAGTATAGGGGGGACGGTCAACTTCTCATTCATTCATTTCGTTCGTATTTATTCTTTAGATCTGTCTATACGCAGTACGAGTTATGTCTTTACTTTCTCCTTTCGATCTATGAGGACATAGCTCAAGCTAAGTATAGGGGGGTCGTATATACTGTGTATATACTAAAAGCCATAACTCATACTGAAAAATAAAATAAAATGTAAAAAGTAGCTTTATAATAATAAAAGATGATTGTGAGTTCCTCAGACTAATTGTAATTATGCTGACTAGTAAGTCAGAAAAGGTTTTGTATGAAACGTTTTCCTTTGAAAAATCTTGTAAAAATTGCTTGAAAATAGCGTGAACAAGTATTCAACGATTGAAAAGATTAGTTTGTGTGTAAAACCTATCTTCTTTGAGTGAAAGCAAAACTTTGTGAAAATTAGTGTGCAAATGATTGTGAAAAGTTGATTGTCAAAGGTGTTTTGAAAAATCTATCTTGTGTAAAACATTTGTAAAAGGATTTTCAAATGCGTGTACATATTGCAAAATTATTTTGGACTAGAGTTTTCAAAAACCCTTGTGAAAATGATTCTCGAAGTGAGTCTGAGGAATCCACACAAAAATCTTTCATTTGTAAATAAGGAATAAGCCAAATAAAGTTTATAAGAACAGAACCATACTATACGTCAAAGACAATTTTTCTTCTCTTGTACCTACTGATTAATAAATCAGATACCTATACAGTATGATTTGAAAAATAGTGTGACCAGTTTTGGAAAATTTGATGTGAAATGGTTTCAAATGCGTGAAACTGTGTTGATTGCAAAATTTTTTCGTTGTGTGAAAGAAAGTATTTCAAAAACCTATGTGCAAATGTTTTGAAAAATGCTTGTCAAAATTATTGCGAAAAATGTATATATAGTGTGAAAATTCTTTGCAAGAAGAGTTTTCAAATGCGTGTAAATGATTGCAAAAATTATCGTGTACTATAGTTTGCAAAACTATTTTCAAAACTAAGAACTGAAGGATAAGATCACTATTACAAATACCTGTAAATAAGAAATAAAGTACATAAAATTCTTCCTCAACAACCTAAATAAACTATTCCATGTAAAGTCTGTATAAATTCATCTATTTTGTAAATAAAGCAGTACGCTCGTGTAAATGGTAGGTACTCCTTGTATGTGTCAAGCTCTTATTTTGTTTGCAAAATTTCTTTGTGTAAAAACATTCTTTGCTTCTTTGTGAAAAATTGCATCATTCATTGCACATAGCATAAGCATACCATTCATATTCTTTTTGAGTGAAGCTTGATGATTGAATCAGTCTAAGAAAATCTCAAATTGGAGCTCGGTTGGACCTTACCGCACCTAACTACACTGGAACCTTATGGGAACTAGGTTTAAGGTACTTCAGGTCTATTCAGACTTAATTCTTTGAGAAATCAGGACTGGGTTCAAGTCACCTCAGTGGACTAAATAGAACTTTTCGGAACACACGCATGACTCTTGTCGGCCGTGACCTAACTTGGACACCTGCACCTTTCACATAGCTCTCCATGGATGAGGTGGTGAGGAGGCAGTTTCCTTTGGCTTGGGGTGGCATATGAGGGTAGTACTTCTAGGCGGAACCTCTCTTCTTCTTATAGTGAAGGAAGTGCACCTCAACTTGGTCTAGTGGTGATGAAGTCTAAGGACTGAAGCTGTGGGTTGCAATAAAGCTTCAAAAGAGGGATAGTCTACTGGCTCAAGGAGAAATTTCTTGTATATATGCTGCACCATGTAGATATGTTGTACAGATGCAATTAAAAAAAAAAAATTGCAAAAAGGAACTCCAAAAAAGTGGTGGGTCGGATTGAAAATTTAATAACCCCACCGGAGTGTATATAGTTCAATAAAGCAAAAGCTTATGGTATCCATGTTTCATCTCATGAAGCTTGCAGCGGGAGACTCGGCTACACTGGCTGAGCTTCCAAAAGTCTATACTTCTTCCCCCTCTTCTTGAGCCGGTTGCACTTGAACTTAGAAGGGAATACCCCGCTTCTCGAGGAAAGAGTTGCTAGACCGAGGCCTTAGAGTTACCAAGTTGGGGGAGGTTGTTTCTTTGTCACTTCTGAGGTGGGGAGCTACATATCACTTACACCGTACAAGTCAGCTTCATAGTTATAAGAGTTTGCGTATGATGTAGACTAGTTCTGACCCGGCTATTGAGGTGGGTTGAACCGAGTTCTGTGATTACCGAAGGCTGTTGTACTTTAGAACTGGTTCCCGACTAGGTTCCACACACCTTCACACCCAAGGTCTAACAGGAGCTCCAAATTCAGATTTTGTAAGGACATGCATTGCACTGAAAGCACCCCAATTCACTCTATCTTTCTTGCATTTTCCTTTTTCTTTTCTTTATTCATTTTGCGCTTATTGCATAAGTGTTTGCTAGGGACTAGCAAAGGCAAGTATAGGGGGGTGATGAATCTCCATTTCATCACCTTTATTCTATCATTTTGGCCTCAAAAACCCCAGCAAATGCATGTAAACAACAATAATTTGTACATAATAGCATTCATTATTCATTGTATTAATTGTACATTAAATAAAGTTTTTTATGCCAAAATTATAGAATAAAGAGAGAAAAGAAAAAGGAATAAAATATTGTAAATATTTTATGACCCTAACCCCGAGACCAAGGCCAGCATGGTATTGGTCGACAAGGAATAAAGTAGGGGGAGATAAGGGCTGATATACAATAAATATCTCAGTTATTCATTCATCCATTTATGCATGTTTGACACCTATTTTGTACATAACTATTTATTCCTCAA
Organism: Ottelia alismoides; assembly: GCA_037367405.1. NCBI lineage: Eukaryota > Viridiplantae > Streptophyta > Magnoliopsida > Alismatales > Hydrocharitaceae > Ottelia > Ottelia alismoides. The sequence continues at coordinate 287,288 of JAZKJV010006344.1, read as the reverse complement.
ATAAAGAAACTTTGTTCATGAAAGTTGTAGATAATAATGTAAATAAAAATACAAAATTGAGTTTGTGTAAAAATAACACTCAGTGTACATTTTATACACAGAATAAAAAGCCAAAATTTCAACTTCACAGACCCATATCTTGCAAATAAAAACTCCAAATCACCCAAACTCACCTTTAATTGTATATAGCATTTCATAAACTATTTTATAAAATTGGTTTCATAATTTTTGGAGTCCATCTGTAGAAGTTAGGTTTTTGGCCCTTCTTGTACACAATACCTGATTAAAATATTCATTTTATTCAATATTCACTATTTTTACAAATTCATATTTTTAGAATCTTGTAGATAATGTATATAATTCAGGTACATATTGACATTAGAATAAAACCAAAAATAATTTGGAAAATAAAATAAAACTATGTAACATATATATAGGCAAGATACCTATATGGAGTATATACACCAATAAAAGGGGAAAAACATTCTTTAATTATCCAAATCTCTTATATTTTTGTAATAAAGTATATAGTATATGTGTCCTATTAAAAATACAACTCCTTAATAAAAACACATAAAATTATTTAAATAAATACAATGTGTATAAAATACAGGTAAAGTACCTATATATATACTTATAAATACATAGACCTATTTATTTAAAAATACAAATAAACGTATAAAAATCAAACAAAAATACCTTTATACTCACAAAAATAAGTTATAAATTTATAAAATAAGCCAAGAAAATAATAAAAGAAAATAAATAAATTAACAATAAAATATCCAAAAATACGTGTAAATACATACATATACACATTACTAAAATAAAACCACAATAAAACACCTCGAAAAATTCAATAAAAATCAGGAATAAATACTACATGAAATAATACACATTTTTTATTTTATAAGCAAAAATTAATAAAATCATTTCGGATGTCAAATAAATCAATCTTCCTTCAACCTTGCTATTTTGTCTTGTAGCAGCTGAGGTGGACCAATGGGCGCGTCGCGCCTGTTGACCGCAGGTCAACTGGACCTCCAGGCGTCTGACTTCACGCGACCCGTCTTTTCCCCGATTTCCGCCATTTTTCCCGCCTGGCTCAGTGAACCATCGCACTCGCTTCCTTCACAAGACTTGTCCTCTGATCATCCATGATGACCGCCAAGATCATAGATCAATCTGATACTCATTGGTTTAATCAATAAACGCCGGTCATTGGGGGTCCCTCGGAATGTCTATAAATAAAAACCTCCGACTTCCCAGCTAAAGTTGGCCATTTTCACTCCACCAAAAAGCCTTGTTCTTGCTCCTGGTGTGTTCCTCGTGACAGGAGGAGTCGCCCAGCACCTCGACTTGGCCGGAGGACGGAGAAGTTTTGTCGCGGTGGTGCTCCGGCGACCACCCTGCTCCCTGGCGGCCCCCAGGTATAAGAGCTGTCCTTTTAATGCATTCTTAGGTAGTTTTTAATGTTAGCATTTCATTTCAGTAGTTAGTTTAGTTGTTAGTTGATCACATTAGCGTAAAAAGCTAAAATCGAAGTTCGCCGGAGCTCCGCTCCGGCGACTTCTTCATCGTGAACCTCACTGTATCCGACCACCTCGATCATCCCATCTCGTTCCTCGTCGTCTTCTCCATCTTTCGCACCCATCAGATCAACCCAGGACCCTCGGTCTTGGTGAATCAGGGTTCCAACTCCGCCGCTCGCCGGAGCCCTTCCGCCCACCTCCATCTTGCACCGCAGCTTCATAACCCCGGGTCGAGGAGATAGCTCTCTCGCCCGCGGTTCTTCCTGTGCAGGTACCACGAGGAATCGAGCCCTTCTGGGCTTGCTTTGACCAGGAAGAGGTTCCTGGGGGCCACCTTCTTCTCCGACCTCGCTCCACCGACTCAGGCCCCCAGGAGCCATGAGATCACCGTCAGACGACGCGGAGGCCTCCCAGCTACGATCAGGACGCTTCAGATGCGTAGGAGGTGCCCGGAGAAGCTCGAGCGACCCGATCGAAGCTCGCCGAGGGCGAGTTCATTCCCAGTTCTTCCTGGTGCCCTCTGCACCGTTGGATCGAGCGGGGGGGCCCAGATTGCATGCCAGCCGTCCGATGAAGAAGCACACCCACCGTCAGATCACCTCAAGTGGTCTAATCTCAAGCGTTCATCGGCGAAGCGGTACCAGCCGTTGGATGAGCGACACGTGGCAAGTGAAGAAATCCCAACCGTTCGCCAGCGCGCACTTTAGGGGTAATTTGCATATCCAGCCCCTGCATTTTTGTATATTTCATATTTAATATTGTAAATAAAATATAACGTTGTAAATAATGTGGATATTTTGCTTATGACCCCCTGTAGTTTTTGCATATTACGCTTGGGTCCAGTCCACGTCACCTCACGTGTTGTCCCACGTGAGGTGGTAAAATTGCACAAGTCCCCCTGTAGATTCACATATTTATGTTTAGTCCATTAAATAAAATATTCAGTGTATTATTTTTGTGAAAAATCGCAACAAGGACCCTACATTTTCTGTAATTGCGTTTAGGTCCCTGTGAGTGCGGATCACGTGCTGTCCCGCGTGATGGTTAAATTGCAAGGGGGCCCTGGCGGGTTTAGTTAATCAGTTTTAGTCCTTAAAATTCAAAAACACGTTATAATGTTTTGGGATTTTTGCACCTGTGCCCCTGGATGTTATTTTATTTGCAAAAATGCCCCTGCCAGGCTTAATTACTTTTTGTGTCTTTATCTATTTATTAAAAATACCTATTAAGCTTCTAAAAATCCACAAAAATTAGGTTAGATGCTCCATGCCATGCTTGTCCACGCCCACATTTTAGTTTGCATTTTTTGCATTTTTCCTAATTATTAAAAATGGAAAAGAAGCCATTTTTGTACTGTCTAAATTAGAAAATACAAAAAAATTAGCAAATGTTTTCGAAAAATTCCAAAAAAATGATATATGATATATTTATATATCTATTGAGTCCAGAAAATGAAAAACCCTAAAAATATGAAAAAGAAAGTTAAAAAAAATCATAAAACCCCAAAAGCAACATAAAAATCAGAAAAACTCTTTAAAAACCCTAAAAATACATTTCTCTCTTTTATAATTATCTATATATTATTATTAATATGTGAAAATTAATTTGGGCAATTTTGGGTATTATTTGATATTTTTAAAACCCAAACTATATACGGCTCTTTATTTAGTCCTATATGGTGGACAATTTTTGAATTGAAAAATACATAAAAATTAGAAATATAAAAAAAATATATATATAAAAAAAAAGAAGGTTAAAAATATAAGTCCATATATTAAGTTTTTATGTTTATATATATGTATTCTACATTACTTCTCTCTCTCTTCTTATATATATACATATCTCTTTATATATATATATGTAGTATATAGATTTATATAATTAATAATATAAAAAGAAAAGAAAATAAAAAAAAAGTATAAAATATAAAATCAAAATAAAAATTATAAAAACAAAAATATAAAAAAAATTACAAAAACCCAAAACCCACATAAAAACAAGCTTCACACATGGATGACTTGGTGATACATCTAGGCTACGCATTTTGTATTGCTCTCTGTGGTTCGACCTCTACATGCTTGTCACTATACATTTGTTGTAGAGTAATAAAAAAAAAAATTAATTCACATTTATTTTTGGACTTAATTGATACATTCTTGCTTTGTGGGTTAATTGTTGATTGATTTGAGGATTATTGAGAGGTCACCGCACCGACTGTTGATCCGCCTTGTGGATTAACACAACCCTTGATAAATCTCCATCATCACCCATGTCAGAGTCAAAGTCAGAGTCTTGTAAAGAACTCAGTTTCCCATCTTAATGAAAATCTTTCAGTTTCAGAATCTGAGTTGTCATCAATAATCCCTTTCCCCCGTGCTCTTAAGGGTGGAGAGAAGAAGAAGAAAATCCAAAAAGATGACCCTGAGATGGCAGAGTTTTGCAACAAGTACATCAAGGTCACAATCCCCTTTGATAAGTATGTGGACATGACACTTGCATTTCAGAAATACCTTAAGGAGAGATGCACGCCTACTAGGGTCAGCAGGAAAATCAAGAGCCATGTTGAGAAGCACTTTTTGTCAATAGCCACTACTTGCGCCATAAAGAATGTGTTTCCAAGGAAACGAAGGGACATGGATACCCATTATGTGGTTATTCATGTTGATGACATCGCATTTACACGTACTCTCCTAGATAATGGATCCTCATTTAATCAGATGCCTACGACCCTCTCTGAGCGGCTAAATCTAGGACCTCTTAGTAAATCTAGAGCCTTACTCCAATTCGTAGACAAATCAACCAAGATGTCCTAGGGAGAATTAAGGAAAGTTATCACAATGTAGAGAGTCACGATTACATGGTGGACTTTATAGTCCTTGATATAGAGACCCCTCGAAATTAGAGAGATTCTCATATCATACTAGGAAGGCCCTTTCTTAGAACAGCAGGGCCTTATTTGATTACAAGATTGGGAAGATTCATTTCTAAACTCTAAGCGGAGATGAGGAACTTGAGATGATGCAGACAAGGTGGTAGAGGCCCGATTCAGAATCTATCATCGAGTACTCTTCTTCAGAAGCAGATTACGTTCATGTAGACATTGTTGGTCCATGGAGACAGAACCCAGCTAGTACCGATGAGTACCTCTCCTTTGGAGAAGATTTTTTGCATGAGATAGTTTACGAGAACCTTACGAACGAGTACGGTGCAGAAAATGCTTCTCCCTATATCTTTGATGACATATATGCCCAGCGGGGTTGTTAGTCCATCCCTCCTTAGGACAATCAGAAGATGAGGATGATGATTCCGACGTGGCTTCTGCAGATTGCTTGGATACCTTTGACGATCCGACTCCAGAGCTGAATGAGTTGGTGGTAGTTATTTCAAAGATAGATCCAACCACTACCAGCACAGAGCCAGAACTGATTGAGCCCGACGTCCTTGATGATCAAACCTTACCTGAACTCAAACCATTACCCAGAACACTTAAATATACCTTCCTTACGGGATAAGAGAGAAAATTCCCGATCATCATCAGTTCGCGATTGACCAAGGAGCAGGAATCTCACTTGTTAGAGATCCTAGAGAAAAACTGCAAGGCAATAGGTTGGAGCATCTCTGATCTCCGCGGGATAAATTCCACTCTGTGTTTGCACCATATCTACCTACAGAATGAGGCTAAATACTCTCGTGAATTCCAATGCAGGTTGAATCCAAATTTACGAGAGGTAGTGAAGAAGGAGATTGAGAAATGGTGTGACGTGGGTTTCATTTACCCCATCTTCGATTCCAAGTGGGTGGAACCTATTCCATGTTGTCCTGAAAAAGTTGGGAATTCAAGACGACCACCAATGAGGATGGATAGGAGATCGTGACACGAGTACCCACGTCGTGGAGTGTCTGTATGGATTACAGACGTCTGAATGTCGCGATGAAGAAGGATCATTTTCCCCTACCATTAATTGATCAGATCCTAGAAAGATTAGCGGGAAAAGAATTCTTCTACTTTCTCGATGGGTTCTCGGGCTACAATCAAGTAGACATTGCTCCTGATGACCAGGAGAAAACGACTTTCACGTTCCCCTTTGGTACCTATGCTTTCAGGTGCATGCCCTTTGGGTTATGCGATGCTCCCGGCACATTTTCAAAGGTGCATGATCGTAGTATTCGCCGAAATGGTCGGTGAATTCCTGGAAGTCTTCATGGATGAATTCTTGATCCACGACGACTCTTTCGATTCTTGTCTTAAGAATCTGGTTTGAGTCCTCAAAAGGTGTTGTGAGGTCAATATAGTGCTCTATTGGGAGAAAAGTCACTGCATGGTAACGAAGGCAATTGTGTTGGGGGCATGTCATCTCCAAGAGAGGAATAAAGATTGATCCTACCAAGGTGGACGTGATCCGACAACTCCAGCCACCAACCAACGTGAAACAGTTGCGATCATTCCTAGAGCATGTTGGATTTTATCGCAGATTTATCAAGGATTTTTCGAAGATTTCCCGACTGCTAACTTAGATTTTAGCCAAAGACATGGAGTTTATTTTCGATCATAAATGTCTTGAGGCCTTTAAGCAAATATAAGGGATGATCATGGATGCTCTGATCTTACAAGCCCCCAGATTGGTCTCTTCCTTTTGAGATTATGACAGACACCTCTGATTTTGTTGTTGGGGTTGTGCTAGAACAGGGGAGGTATGGCATCCCATTTTCCATATACTACGCAATCAAAGTGCTTGATACTGCTTAGATTAACTATACAGTTACCGAAAAGGAGATGCTTGTGGTAGTATTCGCCTCGGATAAGTTCAAATCGCATCTAATTGGATCTAAGGTGATTGTGTTCATGGACCATACAACACTACGATACTTAATGGAAAATAAGAACGTGAAGGTGCATCTTCTTAGGTAGATTTTACTTGTCCAGGAATTTTGATTTGGACATTAGAGATAAACCTAGAAAGAAGAACGTAGTGGCTGATCACCTCTCCCATCTCGAAAATCTCGATACTTCTGATGATACGCCTATTCGAGACTCCTTCCCTGATAAGTCAGTTTTTGTTATCGACTCACTCCCATGGTAAGCGAACATCGTGAATTTATCTTTGTCTCCAAGAAAGTTCCCGAAGATTGACCCAAGAGCCACATAGACCTACTTAAGTTGGATGCAAGACATTACCATTGGGAGGATTCGATCCTTTTCTTTGAAGGACCGGATTGTGTCTAGAGAAGGGTGTATTCCTCAGGAGGAACATTAGAGTGTCCTTACTTTATACCACGGTCTGGAGGCAGGAGGACACCACTCCGGGAAGAGGAGCGTATGGAAGGTACTTCAAATGTGGCTTCTACTGGTCGACTCTGTTTTCGCGATGCGCTCACCTTTGCGAAGTCGTGCCCAATATGCCAGCGAATGGGAGGAAACGTTGGTTCCAAGGATGAGATGCCGATGCAGCCTGACATCATTTGTGATGTCTTTGACACCTGGGGCATCGACTTCATGGACCTGTTCCTGGTTAGCCATGGATTCGAATATATCCTTCTTGCGGTAGACTATCTGTCAAGGTGGGTGGAGGCTATCCCCGACTTGAGCTGTGGATAGCAGGATTGTCTACAAATTTATTAGAGATCACATCATCTCTAGGTTCGGGATCCCCAAAGTGTTGATATCTGATGGGGATAGCCATTTTATGGACAGAGAAGTGAAGAAATCTTAAAGGATTACAACATCGAATAGGGAGGTGAAGACCATATTGCAGAAGCTTGTCCGCCCAGACAGGAAGGATTGGTCTCAAATTTTGGATTAGGTCCTTTATGCTTATAGGACAGATTACAAGACACCTTTAGGAACCTCCCCATTCGGGATGGTGTTTGGAAAGCTGTATCATTTGCCCAGAGAATTAGTGCATAAATCCGAATGGGTAATTAAGAAGGTCAACTGAAACACACACCTAGGGTAAAAACACGAGAGATGGATCTGAATGAACTTCTGGAAATCAAAAACTGAGCATATGACAATAGTTAGGTGTACAAGGACAAGGTAAAGCGTTGGCACGATAGATATATCAGACAAAAGACCTTTGTTCTTGGACAGAAGGTATGGTTGTTCAATGCAAGGCTGAAGTTTTTCCAAGGTAAGCTAAAATCCAAGTGGATGGGTCCATTCAGCGATGTGCATGATAGTGGATGTGTAGAGATCTCAGATCTTACAGATGGAGCATAGACATCCCTAGTTAATGGACAACTGCTAAAACACTTTGTCGAACCCAATGAACAGTTAGTCCATGTTGAGGAGATTGTTTTCATGCACGAGGCAGACCCAGTAGACACACATAGAGCCGCGCATGAGACCTTGCAACAGTGAGCTCTCACCATCAGCATCATTGAAAAGATTCAGATCATGATCCTTGTCTATACTCATCCTTCCTGTATATTCTTTCCCTCGCTCCCGCGACTCCTGTCACTCACCTGAGCTCCATATCTCTTCATTTTATACTTAGGATGACTAGATCCTAAGTATGTTGTCCTATACTTAGGCTGATCAGAGCCTAAGTATAGGGGGGGACCGATGACCGCAATGTATATACTCATCCATTTACCCTCTTGACCTCGTCCGCCCCATTTTTTTATCTTCTTCTACACTTAGGCTACCAAAGCCTAAGTATAGAGGGACGAAGCGACTTCTATTCTTTTTGTTATTTTTACTCTCCTACGCTTAGCACGAGCTATGTCTTTTTCCTCACTTTTCGTGCTCTGAGGACATAGCACACACTAAATATAGGGGGTGTGTATCTATTACATATATACTTTACCCCTAGCTATAGATCGTACTTTTGCATGTTTTTTGTGTACACTATACAATAATTACGATGTGGGTAAAATTGAAAAAATTGTAAAATACATGTATATTTGTAATACACTTGTATACTTAAAATATATATATTAGTAATAATAATAAAATCAACGGCTTCTTATTTACTCTTGCATATCATTCCTGCATTTAAAAAGAAAGAGAGTCTTGCATTCATCTACATAGCATATCATCAACAACTCATCTACATATCTTGCATATGTAAAGGGAAAAGTTAGTGGGTTTTGAACCAGGTTATGAATATATATTGAGAGGGACTTGATTTGACCTTAATCCACCTAATTTCAGAGGAACCTTATAGGAATTAGAGTTAAGATTTTTCAGGTCAAATGACTTAATTCTTTGAGTCCGCAAGTCTATGTTCACATGTCCTCTTGATTGGTCTAAGTAGAATATCTCGTGCATACACATGATTTTTTTAGACAGTGACCTAACTTGGACAAGCACTATGCACGTAGCTCTTCATTTATGAGGTGGTAAGGATGTAGGATCCTTTAACTTGGAGTAGCACATGGGTGGAAACATTCATCCTCCTCTAACGAGGGAAGAGCATCTCAACCTAGTCTGGTGGTGTTGACATCTAAGGATGGGATGTTGTGGATTGCAATAATGCTTCAAAAGAGGGATAGTCTACTAGCTCAAGAGGAAAAACTCTTGATGTATATGTTGCACCTTGTATATAGTACCAAAAAATGCAAGAGCTCCAAAAAAATAAGACAGGCCTGAGAGAAAATAAAATACATGTCAGAGTATGTATATTAGCAATTAGCTTGCAACTGGATGACTTGGCTACACTGGTCAAGCATCCTAGGATAGGTAGCTACACGAGCTACCATCCATTCTTTTCTCCACCCCCCCCCCTTCCTCTTGAGTTGGTCGCACTTGCACTTAGAAGGGAGTACCCCGCTCCTCGAGGAAGGAGTTATTGGATCGGAGAATTAGAGTTACCTTGTTAGAGGAGGCTGATTCTTTGCCATTTATGATGTGGAGAGCTATATTTCACTTACACAGTACAAGTAAGAATCATAGTCATCAGAAATTTACGCTTGAGGATTATTCTGACCTTACCGTTGAGGCATCTTGAATAGAAGACATGTGGAACTTGAAGTCTGTTAGGTCTTAAGTTCAAATCCTGATAAGGTTCCGCCATACAATTAATCCAAAGGTCGAGTCAAGCTCCATTTTCAACTTTTATTCACGACCTTGGTATGGAACCCAACCTCATTTCACTTTTGCATTTCATTTTAATTGCTCGTGGACGAGCAAGGTTTAAGTATAGGGGGTTGATGAATCTGTGATTCATCACTCTAAAAGTTGAAAATAGAGCCTTGTTCCTGAGTAATTAGAGGCATATTTCCACCTATAGTACATAATTAACATTCAGGCATGCATTGATAACATCTGCATTTTAGCATCCACATCTGCATTAAATAAGAATCAAAAGTCACTTGTAAAAATCACTCATAAGTACATATTTTATACTAATTCCAAAACCCATAAGTTCAACTCTATACTGTATATATTACTAACACTAATACAAGAAAAATACCAAAAAAATGCTAACCTGTAAAATTGACCAACAAAACCCCAATCCATGTTTGAGTTCATGGATCATAAAATGCATATATCACTCTCATACAGCCTTCAATCTAGGTCTACTCACTTTTAAAATAATATACATTTAGAGACCTTCAAAATGAGACCAATTTCATTAAAATCAGAGCTCGTATGTGATGAATCTGTGATTCATCACTCTAAAAGTTGAAAATAGAGCTTTGTTCCCGAGTAAATAGTAGCATATTTTCCACTTATATCACATAATTAGCATTCATGCATGCATTGATAACATCTGCATTTTAGCATTCGTATTGCATAAATAAGAAGCCAAATTCACTTGTAAATATTCACTTGTATATTAACATATTTCACCTATTTGTATATATTTTATACTAACTTCAAATCCAATAAAATCAACTCCATAGTTTATATATGACTAACACTAATTAAAGAAAAATATCAAAAAAAATACTAACTTGTAAAATTGACCAATAAAACCTGAATCCAAATTTTAAACTTGGAACCTTGAAATGCACATATGTCTCTCACACAACCTCCGAATTAAGTCTACTCATTTTTAAAGTAATATACATTCAAAGACCTTCGAAACAAGACCAATTTCATTAAAATCGGAGCTCGTATGCAAAACTTGGGTTTTGGGCCCCTTTTGTATATTGTACAAATTGACCGTTTTGCCCTTCCATTTTATTCTTTTATTTTCTTAATTATTAAAAATCCAAAAAAAATAGATTAAATTGTAAATATTCTTCTTATATTTGCTCTATTTTTATTTTAATTTTTCTCTTATTAAAAAAATGATGAAAATTTGTAAAAGGAAAAGTGTGGTATTTTATACCTATAAGGTACCAACCAAAAATATATTTTTGCACAAATAATTTCATTTGATTTTCGGCCCTTCACAAAAGTTGTAGATCTCGTTGAGACGAGCAACTTTTGTGTTGACCACTTTTTGATTTAATCCCTTTTGTTATTTCTTTTGAATTTTCTTTACATCTAATTTTTGAATTTTCTAGGAGCGACATGTGGCAGCTCCTGGAGCCGCCACATGTCACCCTAATTTTTTTTTCAAATTTGTTTTTTATTATTTTCGGATTTTATTATTTTATTATTATTATTTTAATTATTGTTATTTTTAGTAGCCTACTTATTTTACTTATATTATATTATTTTATTTTTCTCTTTTACCCCTTCTTTTCTTACTCCCTACTCCAAGTCACCACTAACTCCATCATCCCTCCATCTTCTCCACCTCTTTTCTAACTTCCCCCTCCTCTTTATATTCTCCTCTCCCCCTTCATTCATCTTCATCCGCCAATTGAGAGACGAGAGCCATCAGCCCCCACGTGTTGTAGGTGACAGTTGCGACACGTTCAGGTAGAGCAACGACGGCTATTTCCTTCGACGAGATCCGTGGATTTTTTTATTCACATTGCAGCAGAACTCCACATCGGCTGCCAAAGCTTCGGAGCATCCGCCATCTCCTTGAGGCCACGACGGAAGCCGCACGATGTGGCTCCACTTTCGGCGAACCACTCAGGTAAGTACTATATCTTCATCTTGTCATTTCATTTTTATCTAATAAATTTTCTTCCTTATTGTTTTATCATCATATAAAAATCACTCCACCACCACTATCAACACCATTACCACTATTTATATTTCCAAGTCTATTTTCTTGTTTATCAAACATTTCACAAACATCACCATACATCTCACACACACAACAAACCACTTCATTTCAACTCTGCATTTTTCTTTCTTGTTAAAAAAAGTACAAAAAATATAAAAAAATACAAAAAAAATAAGTTGCAGGTCCGACGCCGCCTTCCATCCCTCATGTCGTGTACCGCGGCTCTATCCCGCCAACTGCCATGTACGCGACCACCCCTCCAGCCCTCGCGTGGCCCCTCCGTGAGCGGCCACACGCAAATCCGCACGTGCTTGCCGCCCTCCAGATCCAACCACGTGAGGCGCGCGCCCCCCGCCCCGCACAGCCACCTCCGACCGCGTGTCAGCCCGTGCCACCTACGGCGCGTCGCACGCCCCCGTGCGCCGCCGCCCCTCGCGCTGCCTCCTCCCTCGCCAGGACCGCCGCACCCCCTCACTGCACGCGGTCGCCCAACGCCGCTCCCCGCCCGCGTGCACGCAACTCCCGCCCGCCGCCCACGTCCCCTTCTTTGTCGTGCCTTAGCTTGTGTGGGAAGGTGAAAGTCTTTTATTTATTTATATTGTAAAAATTGCATAATCTTCATTTTAAGTTTTAGTTATTGCAAAAGAGTCCCTGTTAGCATTTTAGTTAGTTTTTCTTTCATTTCAGTTTTGCAAAGATACCCCTGACTTTGAGCGTCAATTTAGACATTAGTTTTGCATTATTTTTTAATCAAAAAATAGCATTTTATAGAGCAACTCATTATTTATCTTGTGTTATTTATTCTCATTTTCGTGAGCATTAGATTATTTATTAAAAATCAGAGATTGAAATTGAGTTATATTTTACCCATTTATACTCTGAAATTCGCACAGCCATATTTATTACTCAAAAAATTATGAAAAAATTGTAAATGGTGCATCTAATTGTGCTTTAGTTGTTTTCTAAGTTTTGTCCAATTTGGAGTTGTATTTTCCATAGAATAAATTCTACGGTGATTTATGTAATTGCTTTTTAATTAATTCCGCGAGTAATATTTTGAGAAATTTCAAAACTCCTGGATTCCTTATTAACATATCTATTTGAGATAAATCAATCTCAAGATAATTTAACTTCGTGGATTTATTAGAAATTAAATACCCATAGTCGTTCTATTTTCAGTAAAAAAGTTCATAAAAAAATCAAAAAGTGTGAGAAAATTCCAAAAAAATTAGGATTGCTTAATTTCATCATCTTTATCTTCCAGTAAATGTTTCATAATTTTTTCATATCATTTGCATGAAAAATTGCATAAAAACCCCAAAAAAATTTGCATTTTTCTTGTGTGCATTTTAAATGCAAAAATTCCAAAAAAATACATTTTGCATTAATCATTGTATTAGGTTTGCAGGAAAAATATCACTTGACTGATTTGGATTAATTTCACATTAAATTAAATTTAGCTAAGTTATTGATTTTCTTAATATCCTAATTCCTTCGCATCATTACATTTGGCATTCTATTACATAAAAAAATTACAAAAAATCCCAATTGAAAAAACGTAATCTAATCCCTCTAATTTGATCCCAGTTGTTCCTTTTCCTCCTTGAGTCGACCGGGCTTGCCCAGGCTAAACGAACATAACACCGCGCGTTAATTTATTCGACGATTCATCGATTTGTGCGGTTAATTTTTGATCGACGCGGATCTATCCAACTGCAACGAAATAGTCAATCCGACAACACTAAAAGGGTAGGTCCGCAGCCCGTCAGTATGCAAAACTTGGGTTTTGGGTCCCCATTGTATACTATATGTACCCTTATATTTTATCACTTCATTTGACCTCTTTTCCGTTTTTGATCAACATGAAACTTGTAGATCTCATCAAGATCTATAACTTTCATGTTTTGAGCTTTTTCAAATTAGACCATTTTCTTCCTCTTATTTCACCTTCTTCTTCGAGTAATCAGATTGGGCCACGTAATGCCCTCTAGTTGCTCCACGCAACCCAGCTATCCGTTCGCCACACGATCCCTTTTCTTGGATGTCAGATCGCCTCCTTCCTCTTCAGATCTCGGTCATTCATCGCTGCCTCAATCTTGGCCATTAGATCGAGACCCAGATCGCATCTAGGCCAACCATTTCTGCCTCCACCTCCCAGCTCCACGCGTCACACCCATAGCCACCCGATCATCCTCTACATCCACAGATCATGGCCATTAAATCCCGCTTCATCCCTCAACCATCCGATCTACCCTTAGATTCCATCTCCATCATTTTCCAGTGCCCGCATCTATCCACACCACGTGGCGCTCTCCATCGCCCTTCGATCGCATCATCGTGATCTGATCCTACCTGTTTCTTAGTGCCTCGCCAGCCACCGTTTGATCACTAGATCCAATGGTCGAGGCATCGTCTTCCACCTCCGAGAAAGTCTCGCCCACGTCATCACCCACCTCGCCAACTTGTCAACCCCTTCCTATTTTCTCCGTCGTCTCTGCCATTCACCCCACTCGCCAACTAGCCCACGATGGTGCCATTACTCCTCTCATCCTCATGTCTTCTTAGTCACCCCACGACAGACTCTCCTTCGCTCCACAAACCCCATGCAAACCACTCCCTCCATCTCATGGGCCTCCACCTTCTTCCTATAAATTCTCCACCTCTGGTGAACTTCAACCCCATCCGCCCTTGCATGAGAATCCCTTGAGCTCGTATCACCTATCTGTGACAGAGAGAAGGCACAGAATCGAGCAAATACAACGGTCATCTCCGATGAGATCCATGGCGTAACTTCGTCGTGTTACAGCTTATCCGACGAGTTGCTAGAGCTCGCGTTGCTACCGGCCCTCGGGCGACGACCGGAGACTCACCCCCGAGTCTCCATTCCCAGGTAGCCTCCTCCATTTTCCCTTCCAATCTTCTTCTTCTTTTCTTTCTATCTTCTTCTATTTTTCCCTCCTTCTCCGCTCAACATCTCCTCCCACTGACTGTCCATCGAGCTCTACCTTGGAGCTCTCATCTTCGCGCCACATTTCATTCACCGTCACGACACATCGAGCCCATCCGATCACCGCTCCGTCGATCACGACGGAGGAACACCATCTTCCGTTCAACACCTTCGCCCACAGGCCTCGCATCACTTGCATCACCCACGTGAACACGAGCACCACCTTCTTGGATTTTATAAACATTGCAGGAGACAATTTCTTCACTGATGGGAACTCCGACAGAGCTGCTTCGAGCTCCCTCGTTTCCAGCCTACAGACCATGGCAACCGCTTCTAGAAGCTCCCACAATCGTTCCCAGCTGCTTAGGATCCCCTAGAGATCAACCTCGAGCAAGAACTAAGGTGGCAGAGCCAGGAGGGCTTTGCCGAAGCCCAGCCAAGTCCGCTGCAGGAGGCAGCGGTCTGGAGGAACAAGACACGCATCCACCATCTGATAATCTTGATCGGACAGTTCTCATTACGCCACATCGCCCGCTTAAGGAGTCTTCCCCGTCATTAGATTTATCTTTATCTGTCAGATCCAAGGTGTGACACATCCTTCACTTCAGCAACCGTTGGATCCATCTTTGATCTAACGGCCTACATCACGCCACATCTCTAGCTCTAAGCTGCTTCCCCGGTCTTTAAGGCTTGGAGCACCCGAGCCAGCTCCGAAGCACATCCGAGCCTGCGGAGCACCCGAACCTACATCTCACGTGTCCCTCACGTGTGGTCAGGATAAATTGCATCGAGGCCCCTACAAGTTTCCAATATAACACTTCAGTCCCTGTCAGGCACGTCATGTGAGGCGCACGTGTTCTTGTGGACATTTTAAACGCATAACCCCAACAGTATAGTTAATTACATTTTAGTCCATGTACGCATGTTTTGATTTAATCAATTTTAATTCGTGTTTGCATTTTGGTCCTTGTGTTTGCACGTTTATTTAGGCATTCATTTAGCATATTTTTAAATTCCAAAATTTGCATGTTGTAGAGAAACTTATGCTTTATCATTGTGGACCTTGTCATATTTTTGAGAGCTTAAAGGAATTTTATATTATTTTTTTGGGGAAATTTACATAGTTTGTCCATCATGTGCCTTTCATTCCATATCAAATTATTTGTAGCTCCAAAAATCACCAAACAATCACAATAGATTTAATTTAAGTTGTCCTACACTGTGCCCATAAATCATATCATTTGCACACATCATGAGGCCTGAATAAATTAAGTAGTCTTTTGCTAAATTGATTTTTAATAGGTCCAATATACATCGTTTTTTTATCTATTAATTTTCCTGGATTCATCTCATATAGAACCATCTAGGATAATTTCTATATCTGAAAATAATGTACTTCGATAATTAATAAAATTAACTTTGCAAAAAATAACATGCATTCATATTTAATTCATAATTAATTCATTTAGAGTCTAAAAATTCCAAAAAATGTTACAGTAGCTTAGTTTCATTACATTTAATATTCTAGTCAAATTTCATCATTTTTTGACCTCATTTGACCATATTTCAAATTTAACCTAAAATTTGGCTCGAATTGCATCGCAATTTTCTTTAATTGTATAAAAAATACCAAAAATATTCTCCTGAAAATCTAACATCGAAATCGAATCCAAATTAACCTAAGGAGAAAGTTGTCTCCATGAGTTCGACCTTGGGCTTGCCCAAGTAAAAAAATTACCACTTGTGTTTAACTCGATTAATATAAGTGGTTTTTTATCAGTCTTGATATATCCGACTACAAAGAACGACGCATTTAATTCGATCATTAATCTGGTTAAATTAGTAGGGCAGACCGAGGCTCGTCAACGCTTGGTTGAGGTTTAGGTCTAGGATTCAGAATTGACTAAAAAAGAAGAGGAATATGAAGTATCTTGTTTATGAACATGACAGGACACCCTTATTCACCTAGGGTTATCTAGTAATCATGGCTATGTACAGATGATCTAATGGGATGGCGAGAATCACAGGTGATGGAGGAGTAGAAATAGTGAAGGTTTCGAGGGTAAAGGAGGCCAGATGGAAGTAGCAAAAATGGAGGAAAATGTGGAGAAATGACTAACTTGGCAAATCAAAAGAGAAGACAAGGATTTGACTTAGGTCAACATTCCCCGTGTTGTGATTGATCCATGTAGGACACTACAGGACAAAACAACCCGCTTTATTCAAATTTAATAAATTAAAAATATTAAATATTTTTATTAATTTTTGGAAATAAAAAACAAAATATTTATTATTTTATGTAATAATTTTATATGGTTTTTATTTATTTTTTGGATTTAATTAGAACAATTTAATTTCTAAGGGTATATGTATAAGTATATTCATTTATGTTTTGTATATGTTATTTTCTATTTTTGATTTTATTATTTTATTTTATTATTTTATATATTTATAACTTATTTTTATGTACACAAATATATTTGTATTGTATTTTTGTGATATATTATGTATTAAATAAATAGGGGTAGATATTTTATAGGTATAAATGCAAGTATTCCATCTATGTGTTTAGCTAGATTATTTATTTTAGAGTATTTTCGTTGGTTTTATTTAATATTTATAGTTTTTATAGAATATAAACAATATTTATGAGAGTATAAAAGAATAAAAGAATAAAAGAATGAACTTCACTTGTATTTATATACAGGTATAAGAATAGGTAATTCATCTATATATTTGGTATACTTATTTTATTTCATTATTTTCTTTTTCTTAATATGTACATGTATTATAAATAATATTTACAAAAGTATAAAATATAAAATTGTAAAATAATAAAGAATAAATGAATGTTTTAATCATGTATACTATACAATAGGGGTTCAAAGCCTAGCTTTCACAACTTAACTCCAAAAAATATGAAACCATATTTATTAAATAGAGTATTAAAATTTATATACAATTAAAAGTGATTTTAACATATTTTAGGTTTTTATTTAGGAGATATATGTGATATTCACATTTGACATGTCATTTTGTTTGTATATAGTAAACCTACGATTCAAGATGTAATGGTCGGATACAGAGATCAATATTAATTAAACAAGGAAATAAAGATATATAGGTAGATGGATGTGAGAATTGTGCGATTATACAGATTTTATAGATGAATATGACCTGGAAAAAATGAATGAATATGAAAATGGATTTAAAAAAATATATTATATGAATGAAAGAAGCATATAATATTATGCACCACGTTTCAGAACTTAGGCATGTATTATATACTCGTTAACTTCATGTAAAAATAAGTTGGGTAGTGAACTACAAAAATAATAAATAACAAGATAATATCATGTAAAGTTGATGAGATAATATCCATTTACTTTAAAAAAATTGAGAGTGGCAGTTCTGGAAACTTGTATAGGAACTCGGTGGATTCTTATGATAATATCAAAGTCACATGTAAGCTAATATAAGAGACACCTGTGATCTCCATATTAACTTGAACTTGCATGGGTCTGAAGATCAAATCAAAGTCTTTGCTATTTATATTGGAATACGTAATACGAATAGGAATTGTCTGTTGCAGAGCTTGTAGGAGAAGGCGTATCTGCAAGAGAGCTGCGAGGTTAGTCCCATCTGATTTTTATTTGGGATCATTTTTTTAATTATAGTTATCATAATTACATAGGAACGAGAATGGATCCATGTTATATTTAGACTCCAATAAGTTTATTTTCTTGCTCATCGTACATGTTTTGAAAAGAACATACAAAACCATCTTATAAGCTTCTTTAGCATTATGTGTACACGTTAGGTATACCTTCACCTAAAAAAATGGGAAAAATTTCTCGTAATCATTACTTATTTAATTAATAAAGAAACCAATATTCTCATCCCATTTAAAGGTCACAGATTCATCTGGAGGACAGTATCATATAATCATTGTATACATATGATAGCTTCTGTCAGGGTTAAAGGTCAGCTTGTAATCACGGTTGCCAGGAATGATATTCAACTAATAAGAAATGGACTAAGAAAAAAAGAAAGATGTAAGTCTAAAAAAATCCATAAGTAATTTATACTATAGCCACAAATATAGGGAACCGTTCATATAATCTAATAATGTACATGTACGTTGGTACTTCTACCAGCCAGTACTTCTATCAGAATTATACAACCCATCAAAGACAAGTAAATTAAAGGTAGTACCCCAAAATGGAGTGAGTCATGAATGTTGTCTAATGTATCGATACAACAGTTTAAAGATTAGGATTTTGATTTGGGCTACGTACGATTGTATTACCTAATATTTCTTCTAGTGGTCGATATCGTAAACACCTTGATTTCATTCGTAAAGAGTAACAAAATGTTTTGAATCAAGTGAGAGATCAAAACGATATCATTAAATTGAATTGTTAAATAACAAATAGACACTCTCATATGTCAGTATTAGTTGTATGTTATACACGGTTAGGTCATTAAATGAAACAGAATAGGAAAAAAATCATCGCTAAAGACTTAGTCTATCCAAAGCTACATACATATATTTAGATCTTAAATTGAAGGGTTACATATACATGCATATGCATCAACAATGATCGTCGTTCAATATAGAAGTTCACATTTCGTTTGCTATTTTTAGGACACGGCTCTTCCTATCGACCACATATAGGCTAAGAGACCCCCTTAAAGCTTTCAGGTGAGTGGTTTCAAGACATATGTTCTATGAGAAAAAGAAAATTTGTTTTTGCTTAATTTCACAGCAATGGTTTTACAATATTTCCATGCCTTATGAAGGTCTTTATAGTAACTAATTCATGTGTGTTTATGCTGACATTTTATTTATCTAGTTCAATTATAATTTACATGTTGCAATACAGATGAACTTATGATTTATGAAATGTGCCAAGATATATGGATGCAAGTTTTATCATAGATGTTGTCAATATTTTTCCATGATATAATATAAGATCAATGCACACTATGGCCTACTCCCAGAAAAGTCATGAACAAGTCACTACATGTTGGGGTAGGTATATCTTCGTGGTATACCTATGGCCTACTCTTTGTGGCTCAAGAGAGCTTTGGGCCCGCATTTCGTATACTAACGGGCTTTGGGCCTGTAAAACCCCGAAACCTGAACAGGGACTAAATTGCAAAAATTAATGAAGTCTGAGTTTAATTGCAAAATCTGTACTTATCCAGAGTTCAAAAAATTCAAATTAGGATTCCATCGTGTAGTGCTCGTCGAGATCTTTCCAACGAGTCCAAGAATGTCCAAATCTGATATCAGACGAGGAAGTTATGCCCAATTTACGACCGTAGGTCAGAAACTGGACCCGGATCCGAACCCGGATCCGTTTATCCGAACTCAGGTATAAAATAGGACTTGGTTTAGGTTAGGTCGACCAAAACCCTATTCCCCACCTCTCATGCCGCCGGAGCTCCGTCCCGGAGTTCGCCGGAGCCGCCCGAGGTCGCCGGAGTGCCCGATCGTGAAACCAAAGGCACCAACGCGAAGAGCGCGTCGCGGGGGACTCGTTCCTCGCCTCCGCAAGGTACGATGTCCCTTCCTTCTTGCTGCGGATCCCCACATGATTTCGTCCTATTTTGTTTACAACATTAGAGCCTTAGACATGGTTGTGTTACGGATTTTTGGGCGGTGGCGTTGTTCCTGCATATGGATTTCCTCGACATGTTCGTTCTGCAAATCGTACATGCTTGTTTTATTAAATCCATGTTAGAATGACTAACCACATTATGTGTTATAGTTAGAATAAGTTAAAGGGGTTAAGATACCACAAGCAGAGACATAGTGCTCGAATTCAGAAATTTGGCCATGATTGGATCTTACATGAAACGCCACTATTTCACAATAGACCTTATTTTATACAGAAACAACACATGCAGGTTTTAGTTCGGATCAAGTAAGAGTGCTGGAGTGGATGGATTTGATTTCAAGCTTTTAAATAAAGCCACAGATATTTTGATGTCTCGTTTTGGCCAAGCTTCCCGGATAGGTGAAAGAAGCCTTAGCACTCATTGATGAAATGCTTAAGGGTGAACTCACCACTTCTGTCGTGTTGAGTTACAAAAATTCTAAAGCATTATGTAAATATGAAAAAGGGCACTTGTGCCATATATTGTGATTAAGTTATATTTCCAGTTATGATGAATTTTCTCGTCTGGAATCTGATTACGTTGCCTTGGTAAATAAGCATTTTGAGTTGATATACATAAAGAAGATGCTTAGATGTCTTATTGAGATGGATATTAAGGAATACACCCATTATTCATAACCTCATGGTACTTGGCTTCGTAGTTTCCGTGAAGCAGAAAAGTTGGATGAGGTTTATCAGACCTTTGTGGTTTTCTGTGGGTACAAGACTGAAATCTCTCCTTCTAGTCATCAACTCTCTTCAGAGCACTTTGTACTAATAGAATGTAAAGGAGCTGAAAGGATAGGTTCCCATCATGGCAATTTCCTACTATAGAGACTTTTTACGAGAGGGAGAAGGGGGCTGTAAAAGTTGTAACAGCACAGATGAGTAGATTTGGTTACAATCTGGATGTTGATCTTGAAAGAAAAACAAAAGTTCTCATATATGAAAGTTCAATCGCAAACAGTTTGCAAATCATTGAAAGTGTATGTCATTGATTGGGATTCAATAGGATGAAAAATGGCACCTGTTGATATCATGGATGTTTCGACATATTAAAATTATTTATCATCAGCATTTGACTATTGCGAAATCACTTTAAATTCCATGAAGGTATTGTTCATCACTATTTGACTATCATTGTTTCAATTCTTAAAGGATCTCTCACATTCATCTTGAGTATGTTATTTTTGTGTATACGTTCTTGTAGTTTATATTTATTGCACTTGTGATGGATTCCATGTTACAAAAGAAACCTGATATCTTTGGGAAATCATATCTACCAGTTGCCATCTTATCCCTTCTGTCCAGTTAGTGTGTTCTTGATATGCCTTCAGCTATGTATATTGTTTTTGTAGTAAGCTTTTAGGAGATGATCCCCTTTGTTTATTGCCAGAATGAGCTCAGGTGCTTGTAATGAAGTTTTTATTTCCTGTTTGAATATACTGCTTCATTCCAGACACAGTTGATACATTAAATGAAATGGTCGATGAGGAGTGTCTCCAGGATGTGGGGTCTGTGTGACCTCCTGTAGGTAAAGCAAGCATGGACAGAAACACTTGTTGAAAAGAAAACTGTAAGATAGGGAAGGTTCTCTCCCGTGGCCATGATCATGTTTATTACATTTTCCAAAGTATTATCTGTACTTGTGGACTAAGCTATATGTGTACAACTAATGGTCCAATTAGAAAATGATCATGCCTTCTAGTCAATCTTGACTTCACCCTTTCTAATGGGAGAGGAGCATAACATTGTAACATCAATCCGAAATCGAAATAACATCCATTCTTGTTAAACCTTACATTCCATGTCAAGCGTAGATGCATGTGGGTAGAGAAGTAGTTGTCGCCAAGGGAGAGGCATGCACCCTTGGGGCCCCGGGTAGAAGCCTAGATGACCGCGATCCCAACTGCTATTGTAGCTGCGATGGTTGGGGGACATGTTGCTTGGCACACCGAGGTGCTGATCTGACGGTGTTGGCCTCGGCACTTGTGTGCTTTAGCCCAGTGCTCGAGCGCGGGCCAAGTAGTCATGGTTGGTCGGCTAGTGTTTCTCTTGTCACTTAGAGTTAACACTCGTGTACGGGCCAATGTAGGCCACATTGGTCGGTATTCCGAGTGGGAGCGCTAAGAGGGGAGTTCCGGGAAATGTGGTTAATGAAGTTGGGAGTGAGATATCAATATCCTGTGTATAAGGAGGATTGGATTATCGCGAGGATTCGCGGGTAGGGATCTAAATTTGTGAATCAGAAGTACAATTGCGAAGTTGAGCTAAGTGGACGTGTTGGGAACTTAGTTAGGATGCACTGTACCCCACCGCATGCCTACGGAGGCACCCCAACCCTAAGGTATTCTTTTCGCCTTAGAGTCATAGTGTGAGGTCTCATCCAGACCAAGACCACAGGCTATCCACGAAGCTTGGTTACTCATATCCATATCCAGATCCTGTAATAATAACAATGATAAAGATGTAATTCTTGTGAGACCAGTTACACAGTTGTTCTTTTGCACACATTTAAATTGTATCATGCTTGTTGTTGTATAGTTTTATTTAAATCGTATTGGGCAACTTTGCTCATAACGTACCTACGTGTGGATCCGCAGGCCCTCAGCAGTAAACAGCTTGGAGTCACCCTTTTGTGCAGCATCACGCACTTGTTGTAGTACAGTTGTTGTTAGTTTTACTATCCTTCCTTACTTGTATCATTTCTGTTGAGAGACATGACATGTAATATGTATGTTGGGACACATCTTAAGATATGCATACATGTATATTTTGTGGACATGGAGATACATTGCAAATTGTGGACATCTATATTTATGCTTACATGTAGTTTTTGTGGACATGGAAATGGATAATAGATTGTAATGGAATTGGTGTATAGAAATACACGTGCTTGTGAACAGGTTGAATGCATTGAAAAAAAAAATATTTCCTTTGCATGTTGCTTTTTCTCCTGCTTTTGTGAATGTCAAATATTCGAATGTGGAATTATGTGCGTGGATTGGTTTGCCGAGTACCCGGATCCTAGGGGCGTCACAGGGCCGTATGCGAAATGTACTCGGTCTTTGGGACCATCAACATAAAATGATAAGATTTTCACGGTCTTGGGTTGAGTTCCTCTCCCTAGACAATTTTACATGATTTATGACTTAGTACGACATGTTGGTGTAGTGTGACATTGAATATGATATGGTAAGATTGTCAAGATTTATTTTAATGTTAATCCATGTCATAATTATTCAATGATACATGTTGATTCATGCAGATATTTTTCTATGTTTTTTTGGCAAAGAATTATTTGATACAATGTAAATTATGTTGATCAAGTAGTTTATCAAAAGCTTGAGATCCGCTCGTTGGGTTTAAGCTCATTCATGGGCTTAGACTCACCATTCTATTATTATTATTACAGATAAATCTTGAACAGGAAGCTTGGGAGGAACGTGCATAGTTGCATATCACTAGTTGGAGGTTGCGTCATCAAAGACCTTAGTTTTTGGTAACTTTTTTATACCTTAGCGGATGCTTGATGAAAACAAAGTTGCGGATTTTTGTATGGATGTGCAACAATGGATGGTTGTAATGACAATGAATATGTAGATCTTGTATATATAGAAAGATAAAAGATGATGTTTATATTCAATGGCTGATGTGATCTTGATTGGAATACAAAGCTTTGCCATAAAAGAGGTCGTTTTAGGTACAGGTAGCGGTTGGGAGATCCATATTATAGAGGAAACTCTGTCAAAATTTTATGGATAATGATTAAAGGATATAATAGAAGGATGATTTAAAATGAGGTTTTTAATTAGGTTATTGTCACGCTCGTCTCGGATAAGAGGGATGGGTTGTGACAACTTGTGGTACCAGAGCAAAGGTTTTGGATTCTAATTTACAGTTGAATTCAGAGAATTACTACGAGAATTGGAATACATAGGAAAATTGGATTATTGATTTCTGGCATATTGAGAATTTATCTTATTCTATCATATGAAACTTTATGGATGTTTGTTTTTGAAATTCTATCAGATGACTAATTAGAGTACTATAAATTTTTATAGGACACGATGGCAGCAGAGCAACCTCCTAGGACTACACAAGGATTGGGCGATGGGAATGAGACGAATAATAATAACTTGCAAGATACTCTAATGCTGATTTCCCAAACATTGGGAAGCATGGCTGCCCAATCCATGCGACCGCATGATTTCGGTCAGCAATTGCCTTTCGAGCATGTTCGCATGTTAGGGGCACAATCATTCTATGGTACGGCTGATCCAAAAATGGCCAAGGCATGGTTTGAGAATACAGAAAAAGTGTTTAATCTAATGGACTGTACAGATGAACAACGTCTGAAATTCTCTGTTTTTCTACTAAAGGAAGACTCTTATGATTGGTGGAAGTCTATCTTGGTAAAATATGCAGACCCTGCTATCACTCCGACGTGGCAGATCTTCCAGAATGAATTTAATGAAAAATATTATCCAAGAGTTTATCATGAAGAACGTCGTCGAGGATTTTTGTATTTAACTCAAGGAAGTATGTCAGTGGATGAGTATGAGAAACGTTTCATTGAATTGTCCAAGTATGTTCCTTCCCTAGTGGCTAAAGAGGAAGAAAAATGTCGCCGCTTCGAGGATGGTTTACACATTAACATAAAGTCTATGGTAGCTGTTGTAGGATATACTATTTATGTTGATCTAGTTGAGGCAGCTCGGAGAGCAGAGAAGGTAGTCCACGAACAAAGAAGATGTAATGTATCATCAAGAAAAAGAGGTGGAGAAATTCCTCATTGGAAAGGTGATGGCTTCAAAACTTTCTGAAATTTCAAAAATCCTAAGCAATTACATATTGATGCACGAGGGCCAAGGACAGAGGAAATGATAATGAATACTTATCCACGTTGCAGTTCTTGTGGGCGAAATCATCCTGGAGAATGTCGTAAAGGCACACGAGATTGCTACCATTGTGGGCAGACTGGACATATACGCCGTGATTGTCCTATTTGGACAAGGAAACATGGAGACATTCAAGAATCAAACCAACGACGGAACAATGGTGTTAGAAACCAGATACCCTCAAATAGGAACAAGAAGAGGCACAATGAGCAGAACCGTCAAGTTCAGAAGGTACAAGATTCTGGAAAAGCCTTTAACATGACTCTTAAAGAAGCAACTGCATCAGAAGATGTTGTCTCAGGTATAACCCTAATTTGCGGCAAAGAGGCTTATAAACTTTTTGATTCCGGAGCCAATCATTCTTTTATTTCTCGAAATTTTTGCATTCATGCCGATAAAGAAATGGAAAACCTTGAAAATGACCTAGCAATTACAACACCTAAAGGAGAACCTGAAATTGTCTGCCATATTTTCAAACAGTGTGATGTGGATAGGAGAACATGAGATCTATGTGGATCTAATTCCTATGCAGATCAAAAAATTTGATGTGATCATAGGAATGGATTGTCTAGCTACAAATCATGCTTTATTAGATTGCTACAAAAAGGAAGTCATTTTTCGAAGGCCCGGGGAAGCTGAATTCATTTACTCAGGAGGTAGGAAAATATATCCTACTCCTGTAATTTCTAATATAATGACCCACAGATTGATAAAGAAGGGATGCTCTTCTTATGTTGCTTTTATTTACAGCACAAATATGGAAGCTATTAGGCTAGAGAACATTCCTATCGTACAAGACTTTCCCGAAGTATTTCCGAATGAACTACTAGGGCTTCCACCATATAGAGAGATCGAGTTTAACATCGATCTAATCCCCTGGTACAACTCCGATAGCACTGGCAGCCTATCGAATGGCTCCGGCTGAACTCAAAGAACTGAAGATTCAGTTGCAAGAATTAACAGAAAAGGGTTTCATTCAATCTAGTAAATCTCCATGGGCAGCTCCTGTTCTTTTTGTTAAAAAGAAAGATGGTTCCTTGAGACTTTGCATTGATTACAGAAGGTTGAATCAAGCGACTGTATGGAACAACTACCCTCTCCCTCGGATAGATGATTTATTTGATCAACTACAAGGGACTTCTGTGTTCTCTAAGATAGACTTGAGATCGGGCTATCATCAATTGAAAATCAAAACCGAAGATGTTCCTAAAACAGCCTTCCGAACTCGTTATGGGCATTATGAGTTTCTGGTAATGCCTTTTGGATTAACAAATACCCCTGCTACTTTTATGGATTTAATGAATCGCGTATTTCGTCCTTTTTGGACAAATTTGTAATTGTATTTATTGATGATATTTGGACTACTCACGATCAGAGGAAGAGCATAAGGAACATCTGAAGATTGTATTGCAAATATTAAAGGAACACCAATTGTTTGTAAAGATAGATAAATGTGAATTATGGCTGAAAAAGGTGGTATTTCTAGGTCATATAATTTCAGGAGAAGGCATATCGGTAGATCCAAGCAAGATAGAGGCTATCTTGAATTGGGGACAGCTAACAAGTGTATCAGAAATTCGAAGTTTCATTGGTCTGGCTGGATATTATAGAAGATTCGTCGAGAACTTTTCAAGAATTGCTGCACCGTTAACAAAACTAACTAGGAAGGATGTGAAATTCGTATGGGATGATGAATGTGAGAAAAGTTTTCAAGAACTTAAAAACCGGCTTACATTAGCACCCATTCTTAGCCTACCATCAGGAACTGGTGGATTTGTAGTTTATAGTGATGCGTCACGGCCAGGATTGGGATGCGTACTCATGCAAAATGAAAAGGTGATTTCCTATGCATCTAGACAATTGAAGCAACATGAGCTTAATTATCCTACACATGATTTGGAATTGGCAGTTATAGTTTTTGCTTTGAAAATTTGGAGACATTACTTGTATGGTGAAACTTGCCAAATATTCACAGATCATAAGAGACTAAAATATATTTTTCTCAGAAGGAACTGAATCTTAGGCAAAGAAAATGGCTAGAGCTGATTAAAGATTATGATTGTACCATTCAATATCATCCTGGAAAGGCAAATATCGTAGCCGATGCTCTTAGCCGAAAGTCTAATGGCCAATTATTATATATCAAAGGTGAACGCCTCCCTTTATTATTACAACTGAGAGGATTACGTACCAATCTGAGCATGGATACTTCTGGAAATTTATTAGCCTCATTACAGGTCAGGCCTATATTGTATGATAAAATCCGAGATGCTCAATTACATGACCTAGAAATCAAAAGGATACTTGAAAAAGTAGAAAAGGGAGAATCGACAGAGTATACGATCAATGAACAAGGAGTAATATTTTTCCGACAAAGATTGTGTGTCCCAAAATCACCAGAAATCAGAGCTGAAATTCTTGAAGAAGCACATAACTCCATGTATGCAATGCACCCAGGAAGTACGAAGATGTTTAGAATATTGAAGACATCTTATTGGTGGTCAGGAATGAAGCGAGAAATTGCTGAATATGTTTCCAGATGTTTGATTTGTCAGCAGACAAAACCTGAGCATTTACGAATGGCTGGTACATTGCCACCACTTCCTATACTAGAATGGAAATGGGAACATATAACTATGGACTTTGTTACTGGATTACCCAGGACTCATCGAAACCATGATGCAATCTGGGTAATAGTTGACAGATTGACTAAATCATCTCACTTTATAGCCGTTAATATGACTTATACCTTAGATCGTTTGGGAAAGATTTTTGTGGATGAAATAATAAGGCTACATGGAGCACCAGTATCGATTGTATCCGATAGAGATCCTCGATTTACTTCTAAATTTTGGCCAAGCTTACATAAGGCGATGGGTACAAAGTTAGCGTTTAGCACTGCCTTCCATCCACAAACGGATGGTCAGTCTGAAAGAACCATTCAAACCATAGAGGATATGCTCCGAGCATGCGCATTGAGTTTCAAAGACAGTTGGGATTACCACTTATCGCTCATGGAATTTGCATATAATAATAGCTACCATGCTAGCATTGAGATGGCTCCGTATGAAGCCTTGTATGGCCGTTCGTGTAGGACCCCGGTGTATTGGAATGAGGTAGGGAAGCGTAAATTATTTAAGCCAGAATTCATACAAAACACCATGGAAAAGGTTGAAGAGATTAGAAGGAATTTGAAAGCAGCCCAAGATAAACAGAAAAGCTATGCAGATAAGAGGAGGAATCTTGAATTTCAAGTTGGTGACAAGGTATTTCTACGAGTGTCCCCCTGGAAAGGACTCATTAGGTTTGGGAAGCGCGGAAAACTCAGTCCCAGATACATTGGCCCGTATGAAGTTGTGGGAAGAGTTGGTGAGGTGGCATATCATCTCTTGCTTCCACCAGAATTATCAAAAATACATGATGTTTTTCATGTTTCTACACTTCGGAAGTATATTCCAGACCCTTCGCATGTTATAAAACCACAAGAAATAGAACTGAAGGAAGATCTTTCTTATAAGGAAGTCTCTGTACAAATCTTAGATTATAAAGTTCAAGAACTTCGTACAAAGAAGATTCCATTAGTAAAAGTTCTATGGAAGAGCCAAGCTATAGAAGAAGCCACGTGGGAGAGAGAAGAGGATATGAGATCCCAGTACCCATATTTATTCTCGAATGACTAAGGTACGAAATTTTGAGGACGAAATTAATTTTAAGTAGGAGAGTGTTGTAATATTCACATTTGACATGTCATTTTTTTATATACAGTAAACCTACGATTTAAGATGTAATGGTCGGATACGGAGATCAATATTAATTAAACAAGGAAATAAAGATATATAGGTAGATGGATGTGAGAATTGTGCGATTATACAGATTTTATAGATGAATACGACCTAGAAAAAAATGAATGAACATGAAAATGGATTTAAAAAAATATATTATATGAATGAAAGAAGCATATAATATTATGCACCACGTTTCAGAACTTAGGCATGTATTATATACTCGTTAACTTCATGTAAAAATAAGTTGGGTAGTGAATTACAAAAATAATAAATAACAAGATAATATCATGTAAAGTTGATGAGATAATATCCATTTACTTTAAAAAAAATTGAGAGTGGCAGTTCTGGAAACGTGTATAGGAACGCGGTGGATTCTTATGTCAAAGTCACATGTAAGCTAATATAAGAGCCACCTGTGATCTTCATATTAACTTGAACTTGCATGTGTCTGAAGATCAGATCAAAGTCTTTGCTATTTATATTGGAATAGGTAAGACGAATAGGAATTGTCTGTTGTAGAGCTTGTAGGAGAAGGCGTATCTGCAAGAGAGCTGCGAGGTTAGTCCCATCTGATTTTTATTTGGAATCATTTTTTTAATTATAGTTATCATAATTACATAGGAACGAGAATGGATCCATGTTATATTTAGACTCCTATAAGTTTATTTTCTTGCTCACCGTACATGTTTTGAAAAGAACATACAAAACCATCTTATAAGCTTCTTTAGCATTACGTGTACACGTTATGTATACCTTCACCTAAAAAAATGGGAAAAATATCTCATAATCATTATTTATTTAATTAATAAAGAAACCAATATTCTCATCCCATCTAAAGGTCACAGATTCATCTGGAGGACAGTATCATATAATCATTGTATACATATGATAGCTTCTGTCAGGGTTAAAGGTCAGCTTGTAATCACGGTTGCCGGGAATGATATTCAACTAATAAGAAATGGACTAAGAAAAAAAGAAAGATGTAAGTCTAAAAAAATCCATACATAATTAATACTATAGCCACAAATATAGGGAACAGTCCATATAATATAATAATGTACATGTACGTTGGTACTTCTACCAGCCAGTACTTCTATCAGAATTATACAACCCATCAAAGACAAGTAAATTAAAGGTAGTACCCCCAAATGGAGTGAGTCATGAATGTTGTCTAATGTATTGATACAACAGTTTAAAGATTGGGATTTTGATTTGGGCTACGTACGATTGTATTACCTAATATTTCTTCCAGCGGTCGATATCGTAAACACCTTGATTTCATTCGTGGAGAGTAACAAAATATTTTGAATCAAGTGAGAGATCAAAACGATATCACTAAATTGAATTGATAAATAATAAATAGACACTCTCATATGTCAGTATTAGTTGTAGGTTATACACGGTTAGGTCATTAAATGAAACAGAATGGGAAAAAAATCATCGCTAAGGACTTAGTCTATCCAAAGCTACATACATATATTTAGATCTTAAATTGAAGGGTTACATATACATGCATACACATCAACGTCAATCGTCGTTCAATATAGAAGTTCACATTTCGTTTGCTATTTTTAGGACACGGCTCTTCCTATCGACCACATATAGGCTAAGAGACCCCCTTAAAGCTTTCAGGTGAGTGGTTTCAAGACATATGTTCTATGAGAAAAAGAAAATTTGTTTTTGCTTAATTTCACAGCAATGGTTTTACAATATTTCCATACCTTATGAAGGTCTTTATAGTAACTAATTCATGTGTGTTTATGCTGACATTTTATTTATCTAGTTCAATTATAATTTGCATGTTGCAATACAGATGAATTTATGATTTATGAAATGTGCCAAGATATATGGGTGCAAGTTTTACCATAGATGTTGTCAATCTTTTTCCATGATATAATATAAGATCAATGCACACTATGGCCTACTCCCCAGAAAAGTCATGAACAAGTCACTACATGTTGGGGTAGGTATATCTTCGTGGTATACCTATGGCCTACTCCTTGTGGCTCAGTAGGGCTTTGGGCCCGCATTTCGTATACTAATGGGCTTTGGGTCGTATGCGAAATGTACTCGGTATTTGGGACCACCAACACAAAATGATAAGATTTTCACGGTCTTGGGTTGAGTTCCTCTCCTTAGACAATTTTACATGGTTCATGACTTAGTACGACATGTTGGGGTAGTGTGACATTGAATATGATATGGTAAGATTGTCAAGATTTTTTTTAATGTTAATCCATGTCATAATTATTCAATGATACATGTTGATTCATGCAGATATTTTTCTATGTTTTTTGGCAAAGAATTATTTGATACAATACAAATTATGTTGATAAAGTAGTTTATCAAAAGCTTGAGATCTGCTCGCTGGGTCTAAGCTCATTCATGGGTTTAGACTCACCATTCTATTGTTATTATTATTACAGATAAATCTTGAACATGAAGCTCGGGAGGAACGTGCATAGTTGCATATCACTAGTTGGAGGTTGCGCCATCAAAGACCTTAGTTTTTGGTAACTTTTTGATACCTTAGCATATGCTTGATGAAAACAAAGTTGCGGATTTTTGTATGGATGTGCAACAATGGATGATTGTAATGACGATGAATATGTAGATCTTGTATATATAGAAAAGTAAAAGATGATGCTTATATTCGATGGCTGATGTGATCTTGATTGGAATACAAAGCTTTGCCACAAAAGAGGCTGTTTTAGGTGCAGGTAGCGGTTGGGAGATCCATATTATAGAGGAAACTCTGTCAAAATTTTACGGATAATGACTAAGGGATATAATAGAAGGATGATTTAGAATGAGGTTTTTAATTAGGTTATTGTCGCGCTCGTCTCGGATAAGAGGGATGGGTTGTGACAATATAGGTCTGGGAAGTTGAGATTGTGGATTCTTATTTTTAGTATAAAATGTACATTGTATATTTTTTTGCATGAAATCAATTTTGTATTTTTCTATACATTATTATCTACAACTTTTATGTGCAAAGTTTCTTTATTATAAAGAGGTATAAAATATAGAATATAAAATAGGCCCCAAAAATGAATTAATGAATGGAAATTTTATCCTGTTATTGGCCCTTATCTCCCCCCTACTCTATTCCTTGTCGACCCAGTCATCAAGATGCCTAGGTCTCAGAGGTTTAAGGTCATAAAATACCTCTTGAAATTTTATTCTTTTTCTTTTCTTTTCTTTATTCTATAATGTTGGCATTAAAAACAACATTTTATACACAATAAATGGATAAGGCATGACTGTTAATTTGTACAAATAATGATGTTTACATGTATTAGATAGGATTTTTAAGGTCAAAATGATAGAATAAAGGTGATGAAATGGAGATTTAGGCAGTTCCTAAGAGTAACTTTAAACATTGATTGATCTTGCTCAATGTCGATAGTTAGCAGTAACCCCAAGGACAAGGCTGGCAGCGGCACTATGAAGCTGGGCAAATCTTCTCAGAGGATTCAATTGAAGGTGGAGATTGTTGATATGCCTTGAATCCTAACCATGTGACCCGAGTTGAAGAACTTCATATGCACCCTCCCTGTCGTACATCCCCAAGAAAGACAGGTGTCTCGTTGCTCGGTCAGCGAGCATGGGGGTGTCTGGGGGCATGTGTGCTATCCCTTGTGGGGGCGCGGGGGCAATACCTTCGACGAAACGTTTTATGAGCAGTTCCATTTGTAGTCAGGTATATGGCTCCGTTTGTTTCTTCCATACATCTGTACAAGAGTATTATATAAACTCGCTAGGGTTATGACTCTTCATATCCTCTATACTCTCTTCTTTCTCCACATAGTGAAAACAAATCCCCGTCGCCTAAGTACATAGCCTAATTATAGGTGGACCATGTAAATCCACGTGTTTACATGCTTTCTTGATTGATCTTGTTTGTGCGTGCTTCCGCGATTCGCAACAGTTGTTAACCAAGTGGTTCTTAAAGTGTGACTATGATAATTTCTTCTTTATGTTTAGACATCGATTATTACGGTTGGAAGGGGACAACCTTATGCACAATATGAGAAAAGAGAGTTAATGCTCATAAGGTTGGAAGGGAGAAGCGATATCGGGTCGTTAACACACATGGGAGGAGAAGAGGCAAAGAAGTATCATGCTACAAGTTGTGAAGAAATACATTGAATAGTATTTAAATATTTGCATCTTATTAAATAATTAGAATTTTTTGTCAACAAATGAATGGGTGAACCGGTGATTGGTTCAAGTTGTTTAACAAAAGTTGACTGATTTTTATTTCTAAATAAAAAGGGTGGATGGATCATTTTTCTTGAGGTTTGTTATATAACCGGCATGTTAAGTTCGGCTTTCAAAATGTTATCAAGAATAGATACACCAATATAAATATTAATAGCTGGACCGGCTCACCAAAATGATGGACCTGATTCTACAGTTGGGTCCTAAATGAGTCGTTCCAGTCAGCTGTATGTTCGTGACTCGGAGTTAATGAGATGTTATTCATTTTTGGGGGTGCCCCAATATCCTCAATGCCTATTTTCTTGATTTCCGACATAATGTGTCTATCATTGAAATTTAAAAATTTTGTATGAATTTTCAGAGTATCCGAACCTAAAATCTATAACTTAATGGAGAAAAGCGTGGATTTTGACTTAGGGCCGGTTCGTGTCACAGGGTAAACTCCCCTTTTGGGTAATATACCCCCTTAACCTACTTTCCCTCTCTCCTGCATGGACCCTACTTTATTTTTTAGAAAAAAACAAATAAATCATTTTTACATCATTAATCCTATCAAAAAATAATATATTATACCATCATATCATATAAAAATTATAAACTACTCCACTTTTACTCACTTTTCCAAACATCAATATAATTACATCATAATAACTATTCACTTTTTCAAACTTCAATACAATCATATCGCAACAAACTCACTTCTAACCCACCCCAGTTTAACCCTCTATCCAAACACCAAAACCCAAAAACGGGTTACCCTCTACCAGTTTAACCCGCTAATCAAACACAACCTTGGTGATTTGGCTGCCGATATATTTTGTTTATTAAAACTGGTGGAACCTCCTTACATGCGAGAGGCATTCGATATTAATTAATGAATATGGAAAAACACATGAAAAGTTGATGTGGAACATTGGCAACATCTAATCTCATTTAAAATACAGGGCAGAGCGGACCCTGGGCATAATTTTGAAGTGCAATTGCCTACGACCCATTAGCTTGTGGACACCCAACATTATTTGTGATATGACTTTTAATTTAGGAATAAAATAACATCCGTCTTAGTGGATCCTTATAAAATTGAATCTTCAATGAATCAATTCACTGAAAAATGGACTCTTAAAGATTTGAATTTTCGATGAATAACTCAATGTTAAATTTAAAAATTTAATGAGATTATATAAAGACTGATTGTTATTAAAAAATAAATTTCATTTTATACATGATAGTAAACACATTAAGGACAATTTTCTCTTGGTAAAAAACATGTAAAGATCTTTTTTTTCTTTTTTTGCCTAGGGCCCATGACATGTTAGGTACGACATTGAGACATGGATCATTGGTATTCTTGCGGTCAACGACGGTAAAGCAAGCAAGCAACACATCTTTTCAGAGAAGTAATCCACATGGAGCATTTCTTTAACCTATTATGGCTTCATTACCAGGTTCCTATGCAACAGAGCACATCCACCTAATCGTGCTGCGTCCAGTTATTGATTAATTTATTAATGTCGTTCATGGGAAGTTTCAGATCGTCGTTATCTACAAATTAAGTTATTGAACTCGTCGCATATATGGTCTTACATTTCATAGGAAAATATGAAGAAGGTAAAATAAATAAGAAGACGACGACGAAGAGAAGTGTACTGTTCCATGTCCAGATCTGTACTGTCCATGAATGCTGTTCCTGCTAAATTATTGCCCTCATATTCATTTGGATACACTCAATTTTTGAATTTAGGCTGTCAGCTCGTATACATGGTTTTAAGGATGATTAAGGATATGGATATATCAGAATATCGTTTTATCAAATTTGGTAATTTTTCAATACAAATATCAGCATTTGAATATTAGTCAAATATATATGAATGAAATATGGATATAAATTGTAAAAAAAATCGAAAATAGAAGTGAATATAACTACCCAATTTCATGCATCCCGTTGACCAAAGATGACCACTATGCCTCGTTGTCTCAACATCTTCAAAGATATTAATAACAATTTAGGTCTCTTATAGGCAGTACTCCCTCCATTTTTGTATCAATAGAGAAACCCCTTTGTGATTATAATTTTGATTGGCTGAAAAAAATTTATAATGATAGCTAATCTCAATTCCATCAATCTTCATATTTCCTCTTATTCGATCCAGAATCTTATGCTACAAGTATCATATCTGAATTCATATATGAATATTTAAGGATATAATTTTCTAAATTCATATCCAATTAATATGCATAATTGTATTGATACTCGATGCGATAAAGTGAATATGAATATGTAAATAGTCATATACAAACCATATATGATTCGCTTTCATCCTGATAGGGAATGTACCTGATAGGTGGAGCTGCCATTATTATTAGAAATAAGTGATGAGATACTCAAAGAAAAGTTGAGCATGATTATATAATGGTATTTTATTATTTTACAAATGAATTTAAACATCTTTGATGCTTGTTGATCATTGGATCGAACTCAGCAAATTGTGATAGCTAATATCCGTCCATAATGACTCGCGTTTAGACCCAAGATATCACAAATGTAAAAGCGGAGTCAAGATCCCTCTAATAAATGAATTCAAATAGGTTGAACCATCCATCCCCGTAAAGCGTTGAGATAAATATCTGTCCAAGAATGTGAAAAGGTCATTATTATCGAGAATATACGTGTTTAACTATATCCCAACTAAGGCATTCCAAATACAAAAAAGGCAAGTAGATGTTGCCAGCCGATATGTTAGTGTCCCTTTAATGCTTTGAAATGTTATAAAAAGTGAACGTACGGTTAAAGCAAAGCTCGGAGAAATTGATAATAGAAAATAATATGTACCAACTGAAATAAACGACAACAGTTTGCATCGTATTCGAAAAAGGCACGCATACGGCTTTCTTCCCCCATCCAATTTTGACTTTCTGAATGGATCGGGACTCAATTTCACCTTACAAAAGCATATCGAATATCTATTAAATTTAAGAAAATATCAGTAAATATAACTAGCAATTTTCTTAGCGTGACCAATGTCTTTAAACTATACCAGATTTCATTCACCGAACCCTTCAAAAATTGATCCGGGTTTCGTTCACGGATCCAACCAATCTGGTCCCATTTCAAAATCAATTATCTCAAAAAAAGACAACCTTTTAATCCACATCATTAAATTTTTCGTAACATCAAGATTAGTCCATCCCAAAGGAGGAGATGCCAAATTTGCTACAAAACCGAAATGCATGAAAAAAAAAGAAAAAAAGAAAACACGCATCAACCTCACCACTTTATTACAACAATGCCCCTTACGTCGCCTGAAACCACCTCAGTAGAACCCCTGGATCGGCCACCGCTTTTCGGGATCCGGCAGCCATGACGACCTCTTCTTCTTCTTCTCCTTCGTTGACAGCCCGCCGTCGCTGTCCTCGTCCGTCTGCACACCGCAGTCCACCTTGTGAGCGCCGCATTCGACCTTGATCACCACGCCGCCGCCGCTGCCGCCGTCGGCTTTCGACGTCGTGACGTCGGGTTTCTTAGGTTTGTGGTCGAAGAGGCGGCCGAGGAGCCCGGTGCGGTGGCTGCGGTGTGGTTTCGGTGAGTGGCTGCTGCCATGCTCGCTCCTGCGGTCGTCATCGTCTCCTTCGCCGTCATCGGTGGTGTGGCTCTTCGCACGCGGGAGACGCTCGTAGGAGCCGACAGAGAGACCGAGGCAGTCGATGGGGACGGCGTCGAGGAGGGGGTCGCCGCTTTCTGATTTTGGCGACTCCGTCGGAGTGTTGGCCATGGGGGAGCCGGAGGCGGCGTCGGAGGACATGAGGTCGCCGGCGCTAGAGGAGGGCTCTGCCATTGCTTCAGGTGGGTCTCTGTCGCCTCTCTTCTAGTGCTTCTCCTGTGTGGTGGTCAGATGGGATTGGTGGAAGGGCATATATGGATGTGGCTGCAACATAAAGATGGGGGGAAGAAGAGAGAGGGAGGGAGAGAGAGAGGTCTTCACGTCGAGTGTGATGATTTTAGAACTACCACATATAAACAATAATATAAGACCTAAGAAAATTATCGCAGTTGCGTTTGTACGTCTCCGCGTCGCTTTGATATTGATATATATAAGGATGTCGAGATTTCAAGCAAAGGCACGCAGTGGGGGAGGAAAACCGTTGGCCAAGAGGATTGGATATGGTTTTCCGGGATAATATTTAGCAGTAATCCGCTCAAAGCACACTATTCGCTAATTAGGTCCAACTGTACTAAACAAACCTATGGTGGAGTTTGATTGTTTTAAATTAATTTTGACTTTTGCTTTCTGGGATTTGCATCTTGGAGCCCCCTGTTATAGTTGCAAGCCTTTTTTCTTGCCTGAGGACTTCTATGGTTTCTTATTCACGTTTTCTCATAACATGATTGGATTAATCAAATGGTGATACTTCTAAAATAATAGTTGTTTGGATAGTTCAAAGGGTTCAATGGGTTCGAATGCTAAATGTAATATGATGTCATATTAGTTATATCTTATATTTTCATTATTTTCGTGATTATAATATATTTCCAATGATAACTTTTCTATTAAAAGGTAACTTAAAAATAAGCAGTGATGTTGTGCTTTCTATTCGCGGGTTTCCAACCTAGTCTTTTTCCACTACACACAGTATCAATACAACTAACTACCCAAGTGATGAATGCAACTAACCAATAAGTGAGATAGATGTTTCCCAGTATAATAATTTGCTCAATGTTGGCACTCACTCTTGTGGATGCATTGTCGAATCAAGGACCCACACTAGCTTGGAAAGAACTGACATCTTGCTCATTACCCCATTGCTACCTTTGCCAATCCACATGGTCAGATTTCAGAAGTCAGGGCATGATCAGAAAAACAACATAATCTCAGAAAGCTCTACAGGTGCAAGAAAGGATAAGCTCAAATTCAAACCTCAAGTAAACGATGAAGGTAGGGCACCGGCATCTTCCCATTAAAATCTTAGAGCTGAGATGTTATCCCCTGTTGAATAAAGATATTAGGAATCCATAATATCTACTCTCCTTCATATGTACAAAGGTCTGAGACGACAACTACTAATATCAAAGTTGGTCACCATCTTCGTGAGTGACTTCCCCAAAAGAAACATAACAAGAACAGTATATCTTCTAACCCCCTCATCTCCAATGCCTCAGAAAGGTCCAAGCCTGAGTAAGTTAGAGAGCCTGAAATTGGAGCCAAAGGAGAAGGAGATAGGTCTTCTTAGAAGCTTGTTAAACATCATACCAAAAGCATTATAAGTCTAGAAAGAAAATCAAGGATTTATACTACTAACTTCAACCGATGAATGAAGTGCTAGAATGGGGGGTAGCCCAGAATCAAAATGGCAATACATTCTGGGTAGCTAATTCACCCTATGGTAAATTGGCAGCTAAATATACCATCCTCTCTCTGAGATCCAAAAAGAGATCCAAGTGTTGGACATGTGAGCCCACGATGAATCATTATATAATAAAAGTTATTGCAATTCTTTCCTTAATATGAAATGAAGAATGGCTAATTTGCATAATAAGTCCCTTAGTACAATTAGGGTCATGTACAATTGCCATCTCGATATCATATAGTTGTTATAAAGGTTGGATCATAAAGACTGGTGTAGGCTTGAATATCTAAAGAGTTAGATTAAGGACTCGACCACATCATCTAGTGATTATCAAGAAGGGATCTCCATCCTGAGAAGGAGATGACAATCCTTACTCTAAAAGATGACATCTGACCAACCTCTTGATGCAGATCATCTGCAGAGGAATAGAGATTCATAGGTATTGGATGAGTTGTGTTAAGGAGTTGATGTAACGAGATCGAGATAACTAAAACCTATATTATATGATACTATATGATATCACGTATAGCCATGCATTCTCTAACTGGAGATAGATGTGTTTCTATATGTCTAAATATGTACATTAAGTATATCATTATAATTATTTCCAAATCAAGGTTTATGCATCGGTGATACGGTGTGCATACAAGGACATATGAGTAATACAATCTCTCAAAAGGATCTACAGGTTCATTCATAAACCGAAAAGACGTGAGCTCACTCATGAGATATTAGGATAAATCAAATTCCGATTTGGTCATCTCGATTTGGAAATAAGTTAGGAATTGAAGGTATGATAAATACTTTTGGAAAGTATATGATTGATACCAACTCCTAATGATGGAATGAGAAACTTAATGATAAAAACATGGAGACATTTCAAAAGTGAAAAAATTTCGAGTTTATTCTAGGTCTTCCAGTATGCAAGATGTACGGGTATTAGGAAAACTCGAGAGTGATGTGATATTAATCGATCTTGTTACCACGATGCTTCCATTTCAAGTGAGTGATGAAACATGTTTGGATTTTAGTGACTCCACTCATTAGATTGATTATTCAATCTTAGTCTAAATGTTGGACATTGATCTGAATATGATTTAGATGCAATGAGAAGATTAGATATTTTGTCTGACTTGATTAGACATCTTTGAGAGGTCTTCTAGATATGGATATGAGAGGATCTCACTATCCAACTCAGTATGCATTCTTCAATATTGTTTATTTCTTTAAATTAATCACTTTTTGTTGCAAAACATTGCAACAAAAATCTAGACCATTTATTTTAAAATACAAATTAATATGCACCATTGGTTATGTGTGCACATGGATTGGGATCCATGATCATCTAATTTGTTATGAAAGAAAGACTAACCATGTTCCTCTTTAATTAAATAGAATGAAATGGTTGCATAAAAATCTCTCCCTCCATGCCTCTATATAGACATTCGTAGGTTTTCCATATCAACCCCAAGTGGACATCCAGTCTAGAGTTTAGGGAGAGTGTCTTCGTCGTCGCACTACAGGAGTGACTACTCGTGGATCTTCGTCTTGTTCGATCCTTCGTGCTCATGAGGAAGATGATGGATTTCATGTGATGAAATCAGGAGGTTCTTGACTCGAATTGTCATCAAGGATTACGAGGAGCACATGTCTCATCCAGACACCCGCAAGTGTTGTCTATGTCGAATCAGACTTGAGATAGGACGTCTCATCGTTTAGAGACAACAGGATCGTGTCAAGCTACAAGAGGTAATACTAACACTTGTTTGTGATCAAAATGAAAGGACATGATAATGGTTCACATGCCATGTGGTTTCATCGAAAAATTTTTAAATTTCATTACCCCGTCGACTAGTATGACTAGTTGACCCAGATCACATATGATGATATTTCCATGCTTTCATGATTTGTGTCATTTTTTATTCAATCCGTTCACTTCAAGTGATATCAGAGCCTCGGTCAAAGATCTTGGATGTGATCCAAACCCTAAGGAACAAGGTTTTGGATATCATATGTGTTGGGACTTGTTGGTTTTTACGTAGAAGCTTTTTATATAGTTTTTTCTCATAGTAAAAGATACTATTTTTGGATTTTTGAATGAATTTTTTATACTAAAATGTATTTATAATGTCTAAATATGTCTTCAAAAGTTTTGTCAATTGTTGAAATAAAAAAGGTGTCATTTTAAAATCAATAAGTCCCTGTAGTGGTGTTGTTTTTGCATGTAAACTTGAATTTGTAACTAAATGATTTTGAGTTACTGTAGTCTAATTTATTTTGAGTGATTCTGATTATGTTTGCCTTAGATATGTGATATTAGTGGGAATGGGTCAGAAGATGATTGTATCATCTTGACGTAGTTTTTTAATGTATTTATCATTCAAAATAAATCATGAAAATTATGAATTTACCTTGATATATTGTTGTATCACTTATTTAGAGAAATAATTGAAAAACAAAATTATGATCGAATAGTTGTTTCATGACAAACCTTAAATTGGAAACTACAATTGTTGCAGTTCAACAATTTCAATGTAAAGCAAATTGATTTCTTGATATGAGTAGAAATTTAGGATCATTAAATTATTTAAAGATGCCTAAAATTTCGAGTGATAATTATATAGGATCATGTCGGTCATCAATTGCATATGATTGATAAAACCTCTTAGTACAAATAAACCCAATTGTGTCGTTCTGAAATGGAATGGAACTGGTGTCTAGACCAAGTATGTTGACTTGGTTTCTTAATTATTTATGTACACGTTAAGGAAATGCTCCCTCCCAATATAAATCGAGCATTTGGTACAATTAAGGAATCCATTTCAAGGAAGTATAACATGATATGTGGTTAAGGCATACTCTAACAACTATTTGGAATAATTAATTTGTATTGAGTGATGATGTATACTATATATTACTATCAAAAAAATTAAATTATGTGTCGGTTGCATTAGATAGATGATTAATGTAATATGATTAAAAAAGTAATCTAATCAAAATACATAGTCTATATTTAATAAGACGGGATTTCCCTTGAAGGGTTAATAATAAGAATATGATTCTAAATGATTAATTAAAAACTGAATGAGATATGGAAGATCATAAGATGACATCCATGGCCTCCCATCCAGGTGAAGGGTTCCTTCACCTTGGATTGTATGGCAGAGACACTTATGCAAAGTCATAGCTCCGTGATACAAGCACACATGGATCAGGCTCGTTGCTTCTCGAAAGTGTAAGGTTGTATGCATAGTGATCTAAATGTTATTTCCCATATAAATGAGGTGGTATTGGATTACACACAATGAGTTCTATTCCTATTGATGGTTGATTCAATTGACAAAGGTCAACCTCATCTTATGGGTAGTGGGATCAGTTGTCAAAATTCGAATTGGGAAATGCAAATCGGACTTGCTTGATAGAAAGAGTTCCCACTTCCTTCGCCCAAGTTGCATTTTCCCATATTATTGGGGTGTGATAGAGGTGGAAGGAAGATTCCATATCTTGCTTGAGATACTTTGGCTAGCA
This sequence comes from Ottelia alismoides, assembly GCA_037367405.1. Taxonomy (NCBI): domain Eukaryota; kingdom Viridiplantae; phylum Streptophyta; class Magnoliopsida; order Alismatales; family Hydrocharitaceae; genus Ottelia; species Ottelia alismoides. The sequence goes on along the minus strand of JAZKJV010006344.1, from coordinate 245,289 downwards.
TACCTCGTTCTTTAAAAGTTTTAAAGGGAATGGACTTCCAAGGAAATAAAAATGAGACAAATTCGATTTAAAATATTAGACACATAATGTATGTGGTTGTAATGTGCAAGTTTCCTCATGATAATGAGGAATGATAACTAAAAATATAGTAGGACAACAACCTGGGGTTTGTATGTCTCTATAATCTTTATCTCACATCAAGTGTACTTTGAAAGTAACATGTCGATGATTACGTAATTGTCAAGATCCTTATAAAAACCAAATGAGATGTTTTGGCAAACATGTGTGCTTTCAACATTTAATCATGAATGGCATGGTTCACAACATTATACAAGATGTTAGCTCCATAGGAGATGATGCACTCAAAATGTTTGTGTGTCTTCTTGAACCAAAATCTTTAAGAGTTAATATGGATATAGATAAAATGAATATTACCATTATACTATCTCAACTTGAGTCTTTCATAAACGTTCATAATAGTCATATTATATGAGTAAGATAAAGTAAGGATAATTGTTGAAATACTATATTGAAGTCCCTTGGGGACTGATGATCGAATGTTCTCACTATCGGGATAAGGTAAGAAAAATCAGAGTCGTTGTGACTCGAGTATCAAGATTCGATCAATCAAGAAAAGATAGGAACCACCAAACACGAAGATCAAACAATAAAAATCAGATAGCGGTCCTCGCTAATTTATTAACCTGGTATAGCGACAAGGGTCGGACTCAAGGAGCACGGGATGACCGAGACGACCTACGAAGTAGTCGAATCGAGAAAATAAGGGAGAAAATATTTTTGGTGGATTTTAATGATTTTTAAATTTTTTATGTTTTTAATTATATAAGAAAAGATATAAACAACCAACAACCACAATTTATTTAAGAACTCAAAAATACTCACAAACAAAATTATTTTTGTGTTTTTTATGATTTTAATTGTTTTTGGTAATTTTATGGACATTTTATAATTTGCATTTGATTTTCGAAAAATCGAGAAAGGTGAAAAACAATGCTCACTGTGTAGCCAGACTTGAAAGATCAATTGAAAATATATAATTGATCTATAAAAATCTAGAGATAATTTTTATGAAAAACATATACAAAAACTAAATTACAGAAAAAGAGTTTGCATTTTTTTGAATTTAATAGAATTTTAAATGATTTTTATGAGATTTTAGGATTTTGCAATTTTTAAGGGTTTTATAAATCCAAATAAGCCAAAAATTTGATAGAAGCTAGAAAACACCAAAATTAACTATCACTAATTTTTTTAGAATTTTGAAAGAAGTTTTTATATTTTTCTTTGATTTTTCAATTCACACAGTAATAAAAATACTTGTTTTTTAATTTTAAAAAAAAGTAAAAAGCCTCGAAAATGTCCCAAAAATTTAGAGAAATTTTTACACAGTGACAGGAGCCATGTTTCCAAATTTCAACTAATTAATATTTGATTTGATATTTTATTCAATAAAAACAAGGCATACAACAATCAGAGACGTAAGTGCAAAGAAACATACTTCCAGGACCAAATAATAACAAATAAAGAAAGCTCAGGGACTGGAATGCAAAAAGCCCACAAAAGCACACGCGTAGCACATGGTTCAGACACAGGGGGCATAAGTGTAATTCCTATTTTAAAATATGCAATCAATAACAAGCACAAAGTTCAGGACTAGAAGCGCAAAATCACCACACCCTCACGTGTCGATACACGTGGTTCACATAAACAGGGACTAATTTGCAAATACTAAAAAGCCTAAGGTCCTAGATGCAATTGTTCCAAAATAAAACAACTACTCAAACTATTTACAAGACTAAACGACAAATAAGAAAATGACAGGGGCCTAAGTGAAATTACCCCTCTTATTTAGATCTGGCGGACGAAGGAGTGGCACATGTAATATCCAACGGCTATGATATGTGGCTAACCCTTTGCTGGATCAACACTGAGGAAGACGCCACGTGGAGATCTAACGGTGGAGAGTAGTGGATGCCTCTTCGCGGATGAACTCCCTCGAACGAATCCCAGATATATCGAACGGTGGAGGTCTCTCGTAAATGGACGGCTCTGATCAGAACTGGAGCGGGAGGCTCGATCGAACGGCAACTGAAGCTCCTCCAAGAACAGCTCGCTGGCGAGTTTCGTCGGCCCAATGCGCGTGTTGGGGAGCTCCTTCGGAGCTGCTGAGATGTGGAGAAGGACGCTCTATGTCTTCCGCAGCTGGTGGGTACCTCCGATGAGGCCGGGAAGCTCCGGGGAGCTCCGGCGACGAAGGAGGTGCATAGCTCCTGTGCCTAGATGTTTCGACCTCCAGATGGGGTCGATTTGACCTGCGAGCTGCACAGAGAGACTCCTGGGTCGAGGGCAAAGTGCCTCGACCCGTCAGTGGGTGAAATGGGTGGTCATATGGGTCGGAGCGGAGGCCTCCGGCGAAGCGACGGTGATGGAGGCCCACTTCTTCGTTCCGGGATGAACTAAGGTGATCGGAGGGGCGTATAAGGTGGATAGAGGTCTCATGGACGTGAATCGATGGTCGGATGATTGAATGGATGAGTAGACCGAGGTGAATCAACCGGCGACGGCCGGCGGCCAGCGGCGCAATTTGTGCGAAAATGGAAATTAACCTAACCTAGGGAGAATCAAAGGTACCTGATGACTGCAATCGACTGGGCTGGAGATGCTGGACCTCATGGGATCATTGCCTCGATGGCTCGTCAGGGCTAGAGGCTCGGGCGTACCTTGCGGCAGCGCACGACGATGAAGCTCGCCGGATCAGTGGCTGGGGCCGCCTCCTCCTTGCTGTGACACTCCCCTCGAATAGCTGTCACTCTAAGGAAGGGAATGGAGGTCCTGGGGTGGAAGACGGAGGCCAAAGATCGTTTGAAATTGCGGCCGGAGGTGAGATTATATACTAGGAAGGGTCCGATAAGATTGGAATCGGGGGAGGTTCTGGGAGCACGGATCCTTAGGACGATGATCGGGCGTGAGTCTCGGATGGATCAAGTGTAATCAGGACCAGAGGTTTTAGAAGATGGAGATCGGATCAACTCGTGAAAAATCGGCGAATTCGGGTCGGGGAGAATGATCCATCCTGGGTGGTCCTGGGGGGAGAGTTGACCGGGGGTCAACAATCCCCCGTGGACCAATGGGATAATTCCGTGCTTTTATTATTTGGATATTCAATTAAAATTAGTAAATGACTTTATTTTGAAAAAGTTTAAAAATTAAAAATGTTTATTATTTTTCAACTTATTTTTTAGAAATTTTTATTTATTTTTTTGAAAAAAAAAACGTATTTACATTGTACTATTATTATATGTAGGTATATTTACATATGTATTTTTTATTTTTATTTTTAATTGTTTATTTTTTCACAATTATTCCAATTTTATATTTTATTTATTTTCAACATAAATATTGGAATAAATAAGTATTTTTATTTTATTTTTGTGATTTATTTAAATGAGTTACATAAATAGGTTTATATACATGTGTACATGGTATATATACACGATTGAAAATGATTTTATTATTTTTTCCTTTTTATTTTTCTGATTTTGATTTTATTTATTTACACCATAAAATGTGGAGTATATAAAAAATATTTTTATTGGATTTATTAATTATTTACAAGGAGAAAATAAATGGGCATTTTATTTTATATACATGGTCTGTGTATACTGATGATAGAGAATTTTATTTATTTTATTTTTCTTTTATTTTTCCCATTTTTATTTTAGTTTTATTTTTACAAATATGTACAAAATATGAGAAAAACTTTTTATTTTTATTTTGAGGAAAATAAATTTATTTATATACATGGGGCTATGTACACACATGATTGACCTTATCTCTCTCTACTTGGGTTCTTTTGCGGTTAGGCCCATGCTGGGCCCTTCCCTTGGGATTAGGTCACTCAATATTTATTATAAATATTTCCCTCTTTTTCTTGTGTTTCTTTATTCCTTTATTTTTATACAAAAACATGCTAATTATGCATAATTACAAGATGCATACATTTTGACAATTTATAATATTTACACATATTTAGATGGTATTTGGCTAAGGTTTCTAGCTAAAATAAAGGAATAAAGAGTGATGAATTGGGATTCATCACCCCCCTGTACTCTACTTTTGCTAGTCCCTTAGCAAACACTTATTTGAAAAAGAAGTGCAAAAGAGAAAAAAAAGAAAAAGAGAGGAAATCAAGGTTGATTATTAAACTTTCCTTCATTAAATTGAAACATGGAGCTCAGTCAGAACTTTGGATTATTAATTTGTTGGAACCTTATTTGGACTTAAGCTTAAAACTTGACAGCCTCTAAGTTCCACCAATCTATGGTCAAGACTCCTCAATAAACCAAATCATAACAAGTCTACATACACAAACTCTAATGACCATGAATCTTTTGTTGTACGTTGTAAGTGATATGTAGCTCCCCACCTCTGAAGTAATAAAGAAACAACCTCCCTCAACCCGGTAACTCTAATGCCTCGGTCTAGCAACTCTTTCCTCGAGAAGCGGGGTATTCCCTTCTAAGTTCAAGTGCAACCGGCTCAAGAAGAGGGGGAAGGAGAGAATGGACCATGACCAGTGTAGCCATGTACCCTTGGGAGCTCTAACCAGTGTAGCTGAGTCTCTCGCTGCAAGCTTCATGAGATGGTCATGTATAACATAAGCTTTTGCTTTATTTGACTATATATACTTCGGTGGGATTATTAAATTTTCAATCCGACCCACCACTTTTTTGAAGTTCTTTTCTTTTTCCACATTTTTTGTGCATCTGTACAACATATCTACATGGTGCAGCATATATACAAGGAGTTTTTCCTCTTGAGCCAGTAGGCTATCCCTCTTTTGAAGCTTTATTGCAACCCACAGCTTCTATCTTTAGACTTCATAACCACCAGATCAAGTTGAGACGCACTTCCTTCACTATAAGAAGAAGAGAGGTTCCGCCTAGAAGTACTACCTTCATATGCCACCCCAAGCCAAAGGAAACTGCCTCCTCACCACCTCAACCGTGGAGAGCTATGTGTAGAGTGCTGGTGCAAGTAAAGCCATTGTCTCTGAGAGTCATGTGTGTGTTCTTAAGCGCTCTACTTAGGCTCATCAAGTTGACATATGCTCATATCCTAGTGAACTCAAAGAATTATGTCCCAATGGACCTGAAAAGTCTCAATCCTAAGCCCTAGAAGGTTCCTCTTATCATTAGGTGGATTAAGGTCTTAACCAAGCTCCATTTGTCAATTTAATTCCAGGCCAGTTTAAATGTCAACTATGATTTGGAAAAACTGTACAAGTATTTACAAAGATGTAATTTTACAAATATTTACACATGTGCAAAATTTTTGAAAAATGTTTGAAAACATGGATGTATGCATGAATGCGAAGTTTTGCAAAATATTTACAAAAATTTTCACAAGGTTTTTGCAAACTTTTTATTTTTCAAACATTTTACAGAAATTTTGTACTATATACATAATTTTGATATGAAAATATTTACAAATTATTTACACAAAAGATTTTTACAATCATTTGTACAAAAATAATTTTTATGAATAAATAGATATGTGCAAGAAGAATTTTATGTATAAGGGAAAATTTTTAAATTTTTATGGATTTTTGGCCATTTTTATTTATTGACACACTCACACAAAGTACGAGTTATGGCTAAAGTATATATGAAATATATACGACACCCCCCTATACTTAGCTCGAACGATGTCCTCAGAGTGATCAAGAGCGATGAAGAAGACATAGCTCATGCTTAGTATAGGGAAGTGAAAAGGAATGGTATGCACAAAGATGAATCAAAGAATAGAATCAAGAGAACTCGGTGTTTCCCCCTATTCTTGGGATCAAGTAATCCTAAGTATAGCAAGTTGTACATGAAGGGAAATCCGAGTGGAAGGATGTACAGGGTCTACCCCCCTATACTTAGGGTGAAATATCCCTAAGTATAGGCAACAAAACAGGGGTAGAAAGAATCAATAGAATACCCGAGAGTCCGACACTCCCTATACTTAGGGTAAAGTACACCCTACGTATAGCATAATCGTAAGATGAGAAAAGGTGTGTGGTACTAAAGAATAGAGTGATATGAACAACTAGATCTACACAAGTCGGAAGAACGGTGATAATCAGGCGTGAGATGCAATAGATGTGAGTCAAGAGACCACATCTCACGCAAAGTGAGTCGGGGCAACATCGACGACCCGCGGCGCATGATCTAGATATGGCTTGAGCCGCTGGCTGTTCACTCGAAAGGTAACATCAGAAGACAACTCAGATATATCAATACTCCCATTGTCATGTACCTTTCTAACCAAATACGGTCCATTCCATTTGCTCTGTAGCTTCCCTGGAAATAGATGAAGCCTAGCATCAAACAACCATACTCTCGGTCCTGGCTCAAACTGCTTGTGGCTGATATGAGAATCATGCCACTCCTTCACTCTCTCCTTATAATGTAGGCTGTTGGAAAAGGCGATATCACGAAGCTCCTCTAGGGCGGCTAACTCTGCCCTCCAAAGATCTCCTACACTCTCTAGATCCAAAACTATATCTATAACAACCCAAAGTGACCTATGTCTCAGCTCAACAGGTAAATGGCACGGCTTGCCATAAACGAGGCGAAAGGTAGATGTACCCAAAGGAGTCTTGAAAGACGTCCTATATGCCCACAAGACCGAGTCCAAAAGCTTTGACCAATCCTTTCGGTCAGGGCGGACGACTTTCTGCAATATAGTCTTGATCTTCCTGTTCGACACTTCAGTAAGACCATTCGTTTGAGGGTGGTATGGAGTGGCAACTCGATGGTCTATGCTGAACTCGCTAGCAAGGGCCTTTACCTTGTCGTTGACGAAAAGGGACCCCCCATCAGATATCAACACTCAAGGTACCCCGAACCGTGAAATGATATTCTTCCTCAAAAATCTGCAAACAGCCCTAGCATCTGCGGTTCGGGCAGGGATGGCCTCAACCAAACGACTCACATAATCCATGGCCAATAAAATGTACTCGAATCCCTGACCCCTAGTGAATGGACCCATGAAATCGATGCCCCATGCGTCAAAAACCTCACAGAAGTGTATGGGCTGCATCGGCATCATATCACGTTGTCCACAAGTGCCCATCCTCTGACAGTCAGTACACCTCTTCACGAACTCATTAGAGTCCTTTAAGAGAGTAGGCCACCATAGGCCGGATTGGAGCACTTTCTGTGCCGTTCTCCTCCCTGAGTGATGTCCTCCTACCTCAAGCTTGTGGCAGTAAGTAAGGATGCTATGATGCTCCTCCTGAGGAATGCACCGATGCCAGAGACTATCCCCTCCCTCGTGGTAAAGGAGGGGATCCTCCCAATGGTAAAACTTGGACTTCGTGAGGAAGGTCTCAAGTTTCTGCCTGGGCCAATCTTGTGGAATTTTCTTGGCGACAAGGTAGTTCACAATATCGGCATACCATGGGAGCGAGGCGATAACAAGGATCGCCTCATCTGGGAAGGTCTCACAAATAGGCTCAATCTGCTCAGAATCCTCAAGATACTCCAATCGGGAGAGATGATCCGCCACCACATTCTTGACTCCAGGTTTTTCCTTAATCTCTATATCAAACTCCTGGAGTAGAAGGATCCATCTGGTCAATCTAGCTTTGGCATCCTTCTTTTCCATGAGGTACCTGATGTCGGTATGATCAGTGTATATGGTCACTCTAGATCCAATGATGTAAGATATGAACTTATCTAGGGCAAAAAATACGGGTAATATCTCCTTCTCAGTGACTGTATAGTTCTGTTGCGCGGCATCCAATGTACGACTAGCATAGTGAATAGCAAATGGTACTCCATCCCTCCTCTGTCCCAGCATGGCCCCCACGGCAAAATCAGAGGCGTCCGTCATGATCTCAAATGGGAGAGACCAATCAGGTGGCTAGCGAACAGGAGCCTCTACAACACAGCTCTTGAGAGTCTCAAATGACGATAGACACTTATCATCTACAAGGAACTCGGTGTCTTTCGTCAGCAGATCAGTCAACAGTCGGGAAATCCTACTGAAATCATGAATGAAGCATTGGTAGAAACCGATGGGCCCCAGAAAAGCCCGTAACTGCCCCAAGTTGGACGGTGGATTGAGTTTTCTAATGACATCCATCTTGGCCGGATCAACCTCCGTGCCCTTGTTGGAGATGATATGGCCAAGCACCATCCCCTGAGTCACCATGAAGTGACTCTTCTCCCAGGATAACATAAGGTGAACCTCTATGCATCGCTGAAGGACTCGGTCTAGGCAGTCAAGACAAGAATCGAATCCATCGCCGTAGACCGAGAAATCATCTATGAAGACCTCCAAGCACTCCCCCACCATGTCCAAAAAGATGGACATCATGCATCTCTGAAATGTCGCCGGAGCGTTGCACAATCCAAATGGCATGTGTCTGAAAGCATATGTCTCGAAGGGACAGGTGAATGTGGTCTTGTCCTGGTCCTCGGGCACGATGGCCACCTGATTATACTTGGAGTACCCATCCAAGAAACAGTAATGGCTCTTTCCTGCCAGCTTCTCAATAATATGATCAATAAAGAGCAGGGGGAAATGATACTTCTTGGTGGCATGGTTCAATCGTCTGTAGTCCACACAGACCCGCCAAGAAGTGGGTACCAGGGTAGCGATCTCCTCTCCAGACTCACTGACAAATGTAGTGATGCCCGTCTTCTTGGGCACCACATGCAATGGACTGACCCACTTGGAGTTGGAGATGGGGTAGATAAAATCGGCGCTCCACCATTTCAAGATCTTCTTCATGACAACCTCTCGAAGGTTCGGGTTCAGCCGCCGCTGGAACTCACACGACGGCTTTGCCTCCTCCTCGAGACAGATATGGTGGGAGCACAGAGCCAGACTGATCCCCTGGAGATCGGCTACACTCCATCCTATCGCCTTACGGTTCTTTTCAAGAACCCCCATCAGACGGGATTCTTGCTCTCCACTTAAATCAGCGGAGATAATGACTGGGTACATCTCATGCTCACCCGTAAGGAACCTATACTTCAATGACAACGGTAGCGGCTTCATCTCTGGAGAAGTAGGTGCTGGCGGATCTGGCCTTTGAAAAATCCGAGTGAATGCTGCCAAATCTGCATGGGAGAATGAGAACTCTCGCTCACAAACTAGATCTGGAGAAGGCTGCTCTACTAGACTGTCTCTGCTCTGCACGGAATCAACCTCCTCCCTAGCGGTAGGCTCAGTAGAAGTCAGACATGGTGTCAAATCATCGAACTCTGCCCAATCACTATTTGACTCCGAGGGATCTGTATCATACTCACAAAAATCTGTCTCACGGTCGGGAACCGAATCTGCTGCCTGAAATATATCCTGGACCAGGAATGCACTCTCCAAGCTCTCCTCTGCTGGCGTCTCTTCATCAGCGAACTCTGAAGGTGACAGGATGGCATGTGCGATTGGATCTGTCCAAACTGCCTCGTCATCTGTAATCACAAAATCGCAGTCGTGGTGGATGTCTTGCCTTGCCTCTATCATCTACGCTGAGTCAGAAGTAGGCTCTGAGCAAGCTGAATCTCTGACTCTAGTTTCCTCAACCGTCTCTATTTGTATACTTTGGCCCTCGACGCGAAAGTACACCTTCCCGCTATCATGGTCGGACACTGCCTTGGCTGTGGTCAAGAACGAGCATCCTAAAATGATGGGGGTACCGGTCACAGACTCAGGGATCTCCATGTCCAACACAACGAAGTCCACGGGTAATTTCAGGCCCTGAATCGTGACAACAACATCCTTTAGCGACCCCTTCGGCCTCTTGACTGATCGATAAGCAAACTGAAGGACCTTCCTACTCTGTCGGAGAGTTCCCAACTCGAAGCGGTCGAGAAGGGCTGCCAGAAGTAGGTTGATCGAAGAACCGTTGTCTAATAGAGTGTGGTCGAACCTCTGCTCATGAATGTGGCATCTGACATACGGGGCTCCTGCATCTGGCCTCTTGGCTGGTAGACGGTTCTGTATCACGAAACACGTGGCACGAGTAAGCACATGGATCACAGACTGATGGCTGATAAGGCTAAAAATCAGTTTCGCAGCTTTTTATTTGATGAAAGTGGTCGGTTGTAGCAAAAGCCACGAAACAAAATCGGTTCTTGAACCTATCAAACAATTACGGTTTTTGGTCGGAAAACCGTTCACTAATATTTTACCAGGCAAGTGTTCATGGGTCGAACTCAAGGAGGCAGAATAAATTCCCTAGATTTTTATCAATGTAATTTTATTTTTAATTCTTCTCTAAGTGATCAAGTCAAAACCTTTTTTATTGATTTTTATTTTTATGATTTTTATTTGATTTTATTATTTTCAAATTTTTATTTAATTTTAAAAAAGGGGAATTTTTTTCAAAAGATTTACCTATTATATAATAGGTGAATAATAGCTAGGTGATACTATATAGTATGGTGATCGGGGTTCGAGCCGCGAGCTCGAACTACACAAGAAATCAAAACAAAACGAAGTGTGATTCGACAAAATCAAAACACGTCGAAAACACGTCAAAAATCCACAAAATCTTTATGCTAGGTAGTTGGAGTAGTTGTGTAACTACCCTCAAGAAATCGTCAAAAACCGAGGTCACAAGAAGAAGAAACAACCCCTACAGCCAGGGGCATAAGCGCAAAGAAAAACTATTTAAATTATTTGCAATTAGGTCCTCAAGGACTGTTCTGAAGAAAAAGTAAACAAATGTTTACATTTAGGTCCCCGCGGAGGGACCTAAATGTAAATAAAGAGAACCTGTGAGGCAGAAATGGATTATGGAAGCTGGCTGGGTTTAGTACGCAAATTTCACACCTCTTCAGAACGAGAGGCTGAGATTAGAATGTTCGCGCCTCGATCGGACGCTCACAGGTGCGCCACGTGTCGCGCACCTGTACGTCCCCTGTTCTTGGGCGGTTGCAGCTGCTGGCGAAGACGTCTTCTTCTCCGAATTACTCCGGCCGACCGGCGAAAGCTTGGGCGCTCCGGCGGGGCCAGAGGGGTGGCTCCTCCACCCCTCGAGCTCGCCTGCGATAGAGAGGTGGCCGGCGCTGCTCCGAGCGGTGGTGAATAGTCGATGAAGTTGGTGATCTAAGAGCCTCCTGGAGGTGGCTCAGAGATGGCGACCCATCTTTGAAGACGATTCCTGATGGCGATCAAAGGTTTCCAATGTCAAATCAATGCCTCGCGACGAGCTTGAATCTGCAAATAACACAATCGTATGCTCGATTTGTGTTGAATCAACCAACAAATGAGAGGTCACAAGCTCCAAAGATGATTAAAAATCTTAAGTTTCCAGCCAAACCACCAAATGCGTGAAGATGGCGATGATTGACGATCGAGTTAAAACGAATTTAAAAAAAACGAATCGAGATGGATTTTGAAATGGCGTCTAAAATGGATGATCAATCTACCTAAATCGCGGATTAGCCACGCTAATCGTGGCACGTCTATCGAGAAATAGAACCACGAAATGGAGGAAAAGGCCTGAGAAAGGTCTAGGTATATTACCTGGACTGATGCTCGACGGCGGCCAAAGATCGGAGCTCCGACGCGCGCTGGCGGCGATGCAAAGCTCGATGAGGCCTTGGAACGATCCTCCGACGTGCCTTCTTCCTCGCGAGATCCTCCACGGCACTGTCACCGCCTCAGGTTGACCGGAGCGAAGCTTGGAAGGTTGGGGGTTGGTTAGCCTGGAGCTGAATCTCTGGGTTGTTGGAAAGTTGTTGGTTAATAGCGACCTTAGAGGGCTTTTATAGGAAGGTTGGCATGGGCTCCAAGTCGAAATCGATGGTGGCGATGGAGAGGGTTGTTGGGAGGAGAGATTTGAGGGTTCAGATCGGTCGGAAGCTTCTGGAGTGGCGCTAGATAAATGGAAGAAGTTGGCCGACCGAACAGCCTGGGCGCAACAGCTTCTTGAGGAAGAAGGTCCCAGGTGCTGACAAGTGTCAGCACCTGGTTGGCCCAAAGGTGAATTTAGTTTGTAAAATAGATAATAAATAGTAGATAAACTTATTTTAAATAACTATAAACACATGAAATGTAAATAAATTAATTCTCTAATTTATGGTATAAATACTTTTTTATAAATAATAAATATTATTTAAAATATAAATATTATATTAATAAATATGTATTTATAAATAGGTTTTAGATTTTTAAGTTAATAAATAAATAAGTAAAAATTAATTTTATATTTTCTTGATTATTAGAATTTTAAATAAGGCTTGTACGAATTTTTTATAGATTTTTATAAATTAATTTACATATTTTAATAAATAGAGTTAGTATCTAAGTAGGTCATTTATACCTATATTTTAGGTTTTTTTATTTTGTTAAAATAATAAATAGTCTCCAAAAATTATGAAATAAATTATGGTGAAACTACAAGATCATGAAATAATTTAAAAATTATAAAATTAAGAAAATGATAAATAATGTGTGTTACATAAAATAAATAGCCCAGAAACCCCGTTGTCTTTTGGTCCCAAAACCGACTTTTTACAAACGGACTCCGAATTCGATGAAACCACCTTCATTAATTAGAGAATATTATTTTATGAACTTTAAAGGTGAGTAGAGTGAAATTAGAGTTCGTACGAGGAAGTTATGATGTTCGGAAGTTGAGATTTTGACAATTTCCAGGCCGGGTTTCTTGGCATATATATAGGGTAATATTTTTAACTTATTTTTATATTTTTATATACATTTTTAGGAATAATTAGGAGAAGAATTTAGTGAAAAATATGATCATATGAATTAATTAAAAATCTTTGAAGTTTTGTATTTATTTTATAAATAGTGAGAGATGTATATGTGTGTGTTAGATTATTTTTTTATGTTTTCTTTCCTTATCTCCCCCTAATTTTTGGTTTGTCGACCAATCCATGCTGACTTGGTCTCGGGGGTTGGGTTATAAATATATCTTACAGCTATATTTATATTTAATTCATATTGTATATATATACATATATTCAATCTGTCTTTTTCTTTATTTTTCTGGTTCTTTATTTATTTACATTATTTTAGTGGTTAAAAGTGAATATTTACACATGAATGGTGTTTTGTTAAAATATGAGAATTAATGGATATTTACATGTATTTGTTAAGGGTTTTAAGACAAAATGCGACAGAAAAGTTAATGAATCATGGATTCATCAACCCCCTATACTTAAACTTTGCTAGTCCCTTAGCAAACACTTATTTTGAAAAAGTAAGTGAAAAAGAAAGAAAGTTAGAATGAATTTGTTTTCCTAAACCAATTCATGAGAACAGACCAAAGGACAGAGCTCGATCGGGCCTGAAACAAGCATTTTGTCGGACCCTTAACTAGGATTAGGATTTTGTCCTCAACAGTCTTCAAGTTCCATAATCCTTACTCAAGATCACTTCATCGGCTAGTTCAGACTCACTTATTTATATCGCAAACTCTATCATCCTTGAAGTCAACTTGTACAGTGTGTGAATTGATTTAGCTCTTCCTGCTTAGAGAACCGCAGAAACCGTCCATCCCGGCTATACACTCCTATGGCTTCCTCATCTCGCTACTCTTTCCTCGGGGAGGGAGGTATTCCCTTCTGAGTTCAATTCTGCTATGTCCACAATCGAATATAGGGAGAAGTTAGAAGAACGAGAAAAGAAGTGGAGTGCGACCAGTGTATACGCATCTCCTTGTGAAGCCCAACCGGTGTAGCTGAGTCTCCACTAAGATGTGCAGGCATTTTTGGTGGAAGCTTGGACCATTGTGGTCTTATTTGGTGGCTTCTGCTTTGCTTTGACTTTGTAATTTGCTTGCACTGCATTCTTCTTTTTGTTCCTCGACGGATATAGCATCTTTTTAGTCCGTCCTTTTTTTGAGGTCTTAGAAAAATTGTGTCAGCAGATCCTTCCCTCATCCGAAGCAACTATCGCAACCCCAATCTCTCCCGTCTTTAAACGTCAATGCCGCAAAGATAAGGATAGAAACGCACTACCATGGTGTACTTCCCTTCGGAACTCCATGCAAGTCGAGCTAAGTGCAGAGTGCATGTGTTCAAGATTGTTTCACTGGTGTAGAGTTGTACGGATGACTCCAAATGGTCTACTTAAGCTCAGATGACTTGATTTCCCGAATATGGTCTTACGGAACCCAAAGATTTTAAGTCGGTAGACCTGAAGAGTCTAAATTCCAGTTCCTAATCAGGCTCCTTACAATGAACGTTAAAGGCCGTAATCTAGCTCCATCCTTTAGACTAGACTCAGTCCTTAGTTCCAGAAATCAAACTTATTCTGAAAAATGTGAATGCAAATGCAACCATGTTTTTGCGAAGTGTATTTTCTGAATTTTACTCATTTTTATGGATTTTAAGAATTTTGTAATTTTTCTGAATTTTAGGACTTTGTATTTTTTATGGATTTTATGATTTTTATAAACAAGATTTTATTCATAAATTTTATAAGATATATTTTATTTGAGTTAAATATCTAATGTATTTTACAAATTTTTATCTACAAAGTATTTTACAAAGATTGAATGGTTTTTACACATGTTTTAATAAATAGGATTTTAACTAAGTATTATACAAATTTTAAGTACAAATTTTAAATATAAATTTTAATTACAAGTTTTAATCATATTTTACTTATTTACAAGGATTTTATAAATAATATATAAATATAAGTGGATTTTAAATTAACCCGTACCCACTTTTTATGAATTTTATAGATATAGAAAATACATAAAAGTACGAGTTATGGATGAAAGTATATACACAATATATACGCACCCCCTATACTTAGCTTGTGCTATGTCCTCATAGCGTCAAAAGAGAAAAAGGAGGACATAACTTGTGCTAAGTAAAAGTGGGTGAAAAAGGATATCAAGTACAAGTCAGTCAACCCCCCTATACTTACGATCAGGTCATCGTAAGTATCACGGGAGAGCAAAAACGGGATGACTGAATAAAAAGGATAAATAACGAAAGTTCAAAAGGAAAAGAATACGAACTCATTGAAATCACTCGGTCCCCCCTATACTTAGGATAAGGCATCCTAAGTATAGAAAAGAGTGTAGCAAAAAATTGGGAACCAATGATTCGTGAAAAAGAAAGGCTATACAAAAGAATAAGTACTTAAAATAAAACGTAAATCAGCGGGCAATCGGTCCCCCTATACTTAGGATCTGATATCCTAAGCATAGAAGACGAGCAAAAACGGGGACGATTGTGGTCTACGAAGAATATACAAGTGTTGTGAATCTCCAGAAAAGAATGGCTCAAAAGAATTTGTACAGGAAGAAGTGAAGGAGTGATCATGATTCCTGTACAAAATAGATCACTTCAGTACGGGCCAGATGATCAGTAGTCTCTACAAAGTGTTTCAGCATCTGCCCGTTAACCACGAACGGTTCTCTGATCACTTCAACCAGGATCATACTGGATTTTCTGCTTTTTATGTGTGTATTGATCCTTGGCTGAAAAAGTAGAGCCTCTTCTGTAATTGAACTCTATATACGGCATAGCTCTCTTTTCTGAAATATGCGTCTCTGGAGTCGGACTACAGAAGGTGTTTATATGTGTCAGCATTACACCATCCGACTCTCTACGCTGAATAGACTGTATGATCTGTGCAATGTATTCGATTGACTCTTGTGCTGTAATATGTGTTCTTTCAATCTGTGGCACAGAGATATCTACCACAGGTGACTGCTCATCTGAGTCTGATATAAAATATGTCTCTGCATATGAACAATCATCTGAAAAACTAGGTACCAAGTGATCTACCCTATCCTCGTATAGGATATCTTGGGTATCAAAATAAACACTCTCCAGATCAGGACACTATGTCTCATCTATGTTCTGGCAATCTTCGGCAAGACTGGTGTCCTCTGAAGTAAATGACATTACTGATCTAGGGCTGCTACATTCTCTCTCCATCTCAATGTGTATCTCTCCTTTGTCTGTGCGGAATGATACTCTCCCAGCATCATAATCAAAGAGTGCTCTTGTGTCTGCAAAAAGGGTCTCCCGAGAATGATTGGAGCATGGTGTAACTGTGTAGGGCATGTCATGTATAGGACCGTAAAGTGCACGGAAACTGTGAGCCCTGAACAGTCACGATAATGTTCCTTAGCACACCTCTAGGTCTCTTTATAGATCGATATGCAAACTGAAGTATCGCTCGTGATTTACAGAGGACCTAGTTTGAGCTTATCAAGCAAAAAGGATGGAAATAAATTGATCGAGGAACCATTATCTAAGAGAGTTCGATGGAATGTAGTGTTTTCAATCTGACAGTTGACATAGTGAGCTCCCAAATCTTTCTTCTTCTTGGGTACCTTGTTCTGAATTGCACACGAAGTTGCCTTGGTCAAAATATGCTTCTCAACTCGTGATCTCTTTTTCCTACGCGAAATACATTTGTTCCTCAACTGATTCTTGAGCGTAGGAAAATGATCCAAGGCATCGTGCAGTGGAATCTTCAGAAAAATGTGATCTTTCAGTAAACATTCGGTTTCTGGAGTGACAACATTCTTTTTGGTCTTTTTCTTTCCTCTTCCCAACAAAGCATCGGGAAAAGGAACAATTTCAGGGGTTAGAAAATCAGAGCTTTTATTAAAAGTGGAATCAGCTTGTACATCGAGAGTTTCAGAATTATTTACAAAACTCTCTAAAACAGGAGAAGAAATATTTTTGTCCAGACTCTCTGCCTGATCTGGCGTGATGTCATCGTCTGAGTCGCCAGTATCCATATCTGATGAGTTTGCATTACTCCCGTCTCTTGATTCTGTGTAATGGTCCTCATCTTCTTGCGGTTTCTCCTCCTCGGCTTCAGGATCATGGTTCTGCTCGTGCTCCTCTATTGCCCTCTCCTCTTCTCCAGCAGGTGTTTGCGGTGATCTACCGCTCCTGAGACGAATGAAGTTAGATAAAAATTCAGGAAACGAGATCTTACCTGTAGTGTCTACCTGCTCTGGATGCCTCCTCTTGTTGTTCAGGTTCATCTGAGGTTGGGCTGGGAGAGTGGTTTTTGGCACGGTTAACTCATCCAGACGACGGTTAACCTGCTCCA
Organism: Ottelia alismoides; assembly: GCA_037367405.1. Classification (NCBI taxonomy): domain Eukaryota; kingdom Viridiplantae; phylum Streptophyta; class Magnoliopsida; order Alismatales; family Hydrocharitaceae; genus Ottelia; species Ottelia alismoides. The sequence goes on along the minus strand of JAZKJV010006344.1, from coordinate 228,201 downwards.
TCTCTGTCTTGTGTGCGATCTGGAGCATACTCAGCATATCCATGATCTGGTTGAGCACCTGGGCATGTGAAGACATCTCCAGTTCGGTGTGGTGGCCCTGGCTTGCTCCTCTCTCCTGCCTTGGCGTGAAATGCTGAGAGGTGGAAGGCTGGGAGTAGTGTTGAGGTGTGGAGGAAGACTGATGCGGCTGCTGAAAAGAATAATTCGGTGAAAACTGGGCAGGGTGTTGATATGAATGTTGCGGTCTCTGATGGTAGACATTTGGATGAGACTGCTGTGGCGTGAAACTCTAGTGGTGCTGAACTTGCGGACGTCCATGCTGTGGATGACCGTACGGCTGCTGCAGCTGCTGGTTTGGTATGCTCGGCTGTTGCATCGGAGTATACCAAATTCCGTTGATCTCGAAAGTGGATTGCGGCTCCACCTCCATCTCTGCGGTGCTGGTGATCTGACTGGGATAGGCATGAGACTGATCCTCATGCCAATCGAGCTGCGGAATCTCGGGCTCGCTCTGGATGTAATGGATTTTACGGGCGGGTGGAGCGGGTGCGATCCTCCGTACTGGTTGTGTATTCGAAGAAGTCTGGCTCTGTTGGTACTGGATCTGAAGATCAGCGACCTTCTTCGATAGATCACTCAGCTGTTGAGGTAGAGATGAGAGTTTCTCCAACTCTCGCAGCAGCTGTAGGTCTTGGACCTGCTTGTGAATCACATCCACCAACGTCAATTTCTCGCTAATGAAGCCCATGTTGGTGTTGGATTCAGAGTCCGAGATGTTTTCCACCTTGTGATGTTCTCGGTGATGTGGTGGTTGTGGGGCTTTCTGAAATGCCCGAGTAGAGTCTACAACTCTTGAGTTCTCGGCCATCCCTTCGAAGATGGCCCAGACTGACTCGGCATCCTTGTTCAAGTAGCTGCCGCCACATGCGGCACTGACTAGCCCCTGAACTTACGGCTGGAGTCCTCCGAAGTAATTCTGTACGAGCACCTTCATCGGGATCTCATGATGCGGGCATCTCTCCGTCAGATCCTTGAATCGATCCCATGCCTCATGGAATGATTCGTGCGGCAGTTACGCAAAGTTGGAGATCTGGCTCCTCATCATGTTCGTCCTTCCCAGAGGAAAATACTTGCGCAGGAAGGTGGACTTCAGGTCGTCCCACGTAGCAATTTCTCTCCCCAAATGACTCAGCCAGTAAATGGCCTTATCAGATAAGGCAAAGGGGAAAGCCTTGAGGCGTACGGCTTCCTGCGTTACTCCCGGATAACAAGCCGTTCCGCAGATCATCTCAAACTGTTGTAAAAACGTGAACGGCTCCTCTGCGGCATTCCCATAGTACTTGGGAAGCAAAGAGATGAAGGACGGTCGGAGTTCGTATGGCCCTTGATTCGGCGGTAGCCGAATCCAATGGTGGAGCGTTCTCGCGCCCGGGTCATACTCGTCCCGTAAAGTCGCGGGAACCGCAGGCGGTAACTGGTTCCCAGCCCCTGCTCGCTGTGTGGCTAATTGCCCCTGTAATTCCGTCTGAACTCGGAATTGTTCTCGAATTTGTAGATTCATCTGCTGAAGTATATCGAGAATCTCAGTAGTAATATCTGCAGCTTCTGATCTTCCGTCATCTTGCTCCTCGGCTGCTGCCCTCTCATCTGTTGCTGGTGCTTTACCGCGAGCCATTGGCTTCGAGTCGTCTGGAAAAGAGAAGCTCTCGTAAGCACTCAGTGATAGTTCAGCTGGAGATGATTTATTGAGACGAGAGTCTGTCTCAATTTTCTGGCCAAGAGGTGAGGGAGTCTAGGTCTGACTCGCCTCGAGATCTGATAGGACCGGCTCGGGAAGAGGGTCATCCCGAGCCTGTGAAGACGTACGTTCGACGGTGGATGGTTGAAAGCTCACAGAGTCTGAGCTGAAAAGCCGTCGAGACGTCATCTTCAATGTCAAGAGAAAAGTCGGGAGAGCACGTTTACGATTCAAGAGAGAGAGATGCGAAAGCCGCGGAAACTCACGCCCTGCAAGCAAACACAAAGCAAACCCCGTTTTCACCAACTTAACCCTGATGAAGACCGTAAGAGTTCAGTCTTTTATCTTTTCGGTTTTAGGGTTGTAATTAGCAAACAAATTTTTGTGGTTTATCGTGCATTGTGCGAGCTTATAGGTGCCCGATTTATTTCCCGCGATACTGTCCCGAGTCCTTACAGAGGATCACTTGTTTGCAGCCAGTATGGAGGCAAGTACGGACCGTTTCCGGCTACCCGTGTTGCTTGGGGACGGTGCCTTACGCGATGTCCTCTAAATCTCCCACTCTGCTAAGTATCCTCGGACCGTTACCGGCTACTCGAGCTTCCTCACTGACAAAGCAGTGATCAGGTGTATGGACTAAGTAGTATTTTGAAAAATATCGGTTCTTAGATTAAGTGTCATCTCTCGCTAGTGCACTCTGAGAAATGTGCGGGGGTTACTCTCCCAAATCACTTGAGTCGATTTACGGCTTTTAGTCAGATAGATTTAACAGTCCCGATTTTAGTTTTGTAATTTTTATGTGTTTTTTCAATCAACGTCTATCGATTTTTTTTATATAAAAACCCTAAAAGCATGCATCTAGGTTGCGAGTCCTAAGACTAACTACGCGGCGCAAGCAGAGAGAGTAAAAACCTAAACATGCATCTAGAAAACCGCGGAAAGCCGATAGCGATGAAAACCGCGGTGGGTGCCCTGATTCTCGGATACATGGTATCCGGCGAGTCAGGCCCCGAAAAAAAATGGGGGGGGAGTTTATTTATTATCTATTACAACTCTCTCCCTTTCTCTCTCTTTTACAGAAAATATACTAACTACTCTGCTCCTCTGCAGCCGACTCGTGAAGAAGGAGCCCACCTCTGCTCCTTCAACTGGCTCGGCTTCCGAAGAAGCCGGTTGATCCTGCAGGCCCTGCAAAGATGGTTAGCAAGTAAAGCCGATCGAGAAAATCGAGAAAGTCGTAAGAAGACGAAAAAGCAAAACACGAAAAAGCCGTACGAAAAACGAAACAAAGAGAAGCGAGAAAAAATAAAATCATGAAGAAATGAAAAAAAATCAAAAAGAATCTAACGCCTCCCCGACAACGGTGCCATTTTGATAAGGCTAAAAATCGGTTTCGCGGCTTTTTATTTGATGAAAGTGGTCGGTTGTATCAAAAGCCGCGAAACAAAATCGGTTCTTGAACCTATCAAACAATTACGGTTTTTGGTCGGAAAACCGTTCACTAATATATTACCAGGAAAGTGTTCCTGGGTCGAACTCAAGGAGGCAGAATAAATTCCCTAGATTTTTGTCCTCGTAATTTTATTTTTAATTCTTCCCTAAGTGATCAAGTCAAAACCTTTTTTATTGGTTTTTATTTTTATGATTTTTATTTGATTTTATTATTTTCAAATTTTTATTTAATTTTCAAAAAGGGTAATTTTTTTCAAAATATTTACTTATTATATAATAGGTGAATAATAGCTAGGTGATATTATATAGTATGGTGATCGGGGTTCGAGCCGCGAGCTCGAACTACACAAGAAATCAAAACAAAACGAAGTGCGATTCGACAAAATCAAAACACGTCGAAAACATGTCAAAAATCCACAAAATCTTTATACTAGGTAGCTGGGATAGTTGTGTAACTACCCTCAAGAAATCGTCAAAAACCGAGGTCACAAGAAGAAGAAACAACCCCTACAGCCCATGGGCATAAGCGCAAAGAAAAACTATTTAAATTATTTGCAATTAGGTCCTCAAGGACTGTTCTGAAGAAAAAGTAAACAAAAGTTTACATTTAGGTCCCCGCAGAGGGACAATGTAAATAAAGAAAACCTGTGAGGCGGAAATGGATTCTGGAAGCTGGCTGGGTTTAGTACGAAAATTTCACACCTCTTCAGAACGAGCGGCTGAGATTAGAACGTTCGCGCCTCGATCGGACGCTCACAGGTGCGCCACGTGTCGCGCACCTGTGCGTCCCCTGTTCTTGGGCGGTTGCAGCTGCTGGCGAAGACGTCTTCTTCTCCGAATTACTCCGGCCGACCGGCGAAAGCTTGGGCGCTCCAGCAGGGCCAGAGGGGTGGCTCCTCCACCCCTCGAGCTCGCCCGCGGTAGAGAGGTGGTCGGCGCTGCTCCGAGCGGTGGTGCATAGTCGATGAAGTCGGCGATCTAAGCCTCCTGGAGGTGGCTCAGAGATGGCGACCCATCTTTGAAGACGATTCCTGATGGCGATCTAAGGTTTCCAATGGCGAATCAATGCCTCGCGACGAGCTTGAATCTGCAAATAACACAATCGTATGCTCGATTCGTGTTGAATCGGCCAACAAATGAAAGGTCACAAGCTCCAAAGATGATGAAAAATCTTAAGTTTCTAGCCAAACCACCAAATGCGTGAAGATGGCGATGATTGATGATCGAGTTGAAACGAATTTAAAAAAAACGAATCGAGATGGATTTTGAAATGGCGTCTAAGATGGATGATCAATCTACCTAAATCGCGGATTAGCCGCGCTAATCGTGGGAGAAATAAAACCACAAAATGGAGGAAAAGGCCTGGGAAAGGTCTAGGTGTATTACCTGGACTGATGCTCGACGACGGCCAAAGACCGGAGCTCCGACGCGCGCTGGCGGCGATGCAAGGCGATGAGGCCTTGGAACGATCCTCCGACGTGCCTTCTTCCTCGCGAGACTCCACGGCACTGTCACCGCCTCAGGTTGACCGGAGCGAAGCTTGGAAGGTTGGGGGTCGGTTAGCCTGGAGCTGAAGCTTTGGGTTGTTGGAAAGTTGTTGGTTAATGGCGACCTTAGAGGGCTTTTATAGGAAGGTTGGCGTGGGCTCCAAGTCGAAATCGATGGTGGCGATGGAGAGGGTTGTTGGGAGGAGAGATTTGAGGGTTCAGATCGGTCGGAAGCTTCTGGAGTGGCGCTAGATAAATGGGAGAAGTTGGCCGGCCGAACAGCCTGGGCGCAACAGCTTCTTGAGGAAGAAGGTCCCAGGTGCTGACAAGTGTCAGCACCTGGTTGGCCCAAAGGTGAATTTAGTTTGTAAAATAGATGATAAATAGTAGATAAACTTATTTTAAATAACTATAAACACAAGAAATGGAAATAAATTAATTCTCTAATTTATGGTATAAATACTTTTTTTTATGAATAATAAATATTATTTAAAATATAAATATTATATTAATAAATATGTATTTATAAATAGGTTTTAGATTTTTAAGTTAATAAATAAATAAGTAAAAATTAATTTTATATTTTCTTAATTATTAGAATTTTAAATAAGGCTTGTACGAATTTTTATAGATTTTTATAAATTAATTTACATATTTTAATAAATAGAGTTAGTATCTAAGTAGGTCATTTATACCTATATTTTAGGTTTTTTTTATTTTGTTAAAATAATAAATAGTCTCCAAAAATTATGAAATAAATTACGATGAAACTACAAGATCATGAAATAATTTAAAAATTATAAAATTAAGAAAATGAAAAATAATGTGTGTTACATAAAATAAATAGCCCAGAAACCCCGTTGTCTTTTGGTCCCAAAACCGACTTTTTGCAAACAGACTCCGAATTCGATAAAACCACCTTCATTAATTAGAGAATATTATTTTATGAACTTTAAAGGTGAGTAGAGTGAAATTGGAGTTCGTATGAGGAAGTTATGATGTTCGGAAGTTGAGATTTTTACAATTTCCAGGCTGGGTTTCTTGGCATATATACAGGGTAATATTTTTAACTTATTTTTATAATTTTATTTACATTTTTAGGAATAATTAGGAGAAGAATTTAGTGAAAAATATATTCATATGAATTAATTAAAAATCTTTGAAGTTTTGTATTTATTTTATAAATAGTGAGAGATATATATGTGTGTGTTAGATTATTTTTTTACGTTTTCTTTCCTTATCTCCCCCTACTTTTTGGTTTGTCGACCAATCCATGCTGACTTGGTCTCGGGGGTTGGGTTATAAATATATCTTACAGCTATATTTATATTTAAGTCATATTGTATATATATACATATATTCAATCTGCCTTTTTCTTTATTTTTCTGGTTCTTTATTTATTTACATGATTTTAGTGGTTAAAAGTGAATATTTACACATGAATGGTATTTTGTTAAAATATGAGAATTAATGGATATTTACATGTATTTGTTAAGGGTTTTAAGACAAAATGCGACAGAAAAGTTAATGAATCATGGATTCATCAATGGTTCCTCCTCTTCCTCCTGACTGTGGTCATGTCTCTGAGTGATCTCTGGAGTAGAGGGATGTGTTCCAAGGCCTCTTGAAGAGTCAGCTGAATATGGAATCGATATATCATCTACTGGCTGAACTCTATCTGATGGTTCCTTTTTTTATTTTCTATTTTCTTCCCCTTTCCCATGTTATGTGCTCGTGGAAAGGGGATCATAGGGTCCTTCTCAGATGAAGGACTAGGAGAGGGCCTGGCATGCTCATGAACAACAGAATCCACACAAACATCATCAAGCAACACATGTGGATCCGAAAATAACAAACCCATTCCTTTATTTCCAGAAACGTCCTGAGATACATGTACAGACGGAAAGACAACAGGACTAGCAGAACTAGAAATGGTGGCCTCAGTACCACCCTCGGCATGTCGTCTCGCGGCATCAGTACTGCGCTCTGGCTCAGCAACTGGGGTGGCGTCAGTACCACCTCCTTCATTCGGTGAAACGACGTCCTCAGTACCATCGGCTGGATCAACATCCATGGTGGCATCAGCACCACCGCCATCATCTCTCGCGGCGTCAATACCGCGCTCCTCCTCTCCTGGCACCCTGGAAGTGGCGTGGGGTCGTCGCTCAGACGAGGTACCGCCTGCTAGCATCCTACCGCTCCTAAGTGTAACAAAATCAGCATCAAACATGTATGCAGACAAATCACCAAATGAATCACTAGGAGTGGTAATCTCTGTGAACTCTACCTGCTCAGACTTCCTCTTCATGTTGTTCTGATTCGGCTCATTCTGTGCAGGGATGGCGGCCTTCCCTCTCACGATCTCCCACATCTCCTGGCAGAACTCGTCCATCTCCCTCTAAAGGTAGCATGTTGCTCTGTCATGAGGCGGGCTAGCTTGTCTAAGCTGGGGTTCTCATCGGCTGGCCCATGAGAACCTGACAGGTGGCCTCGCTGGTAGTAAGGCTGCTGCGGCTAGGGCGGGTGAGAGAGGTATTGCTGTGGATGATACTGTTGAGGCTGCTCTCGCCTCCAAGATTGTCCCTGCTGATAGGGACGAGGGCCATACTGGGATGACTGTTGATGCTGTTGTTGGTGTACTAAGGGCTGGGGCTGTTGGTTCTCTCGCTGATGGATGTACTGGTTACCCTTAACTGGAGGTTGCTGCTGGGAACTGACACCTCCAGCTGACCAACGGAATCCGGGATGGTCTCGTCGGATACCGGGTTGGGGTAGGTCGTACCAAATCCTGTTGACATCCATCAACGACTCCAGCTCGTAGGAGGGTGGCGGGAGTACTGCCAGGGGCTGATCCGGCTGGTAGACCACCATCTGAGTGTCTGGGGATGGTGGCGACTGGTAATATGGTTGTGGCTACTGGTACGGCTCCACCTGTATAAGGTGAACCTGTCTAGGCTGACTGGAGCGCTGGGACAAGTGTCGCTGCTGCTCGGATCTCCTCGTGACTAAAGAAGGGGCTGGGAAGCTGTCTGTGCCTCCTGCAGACACATGACCTGTGTCTTCAGATCACTCAGCATCTGTGCCATCTGATCCATCTGAGATATGCCCTGGCACTGCTTCTTCTCTATCAGCTCGATCTGGTCCAGCTTCTCGTCGATGATCCCCATGTATGTGGTTGTAGACTCGGCCTGTGCGGCTGCCGCGGACGAAGTAGAAGGACCGGCATTGACCCATGCGATCCTCTGAAACTGCACGGGATGTGGCTATGGGCGCCCCTGAGTGTAAAGTCGGGTCTGGGACATCACAGTATAGTTCTCGGCCATCTCCTCGTAGATAGCCCAGACCTGATCCTCATCCTTGGCGAAGTAGGAACCGCCACAAGAAGCATTCACCAGGCTCTGCAACTCTAGTGTCAACCTGCAGAAGAAGCTCTGAACTAGGTTCGGCTTCGTGAAGTCGTGGTGCGGGCATCTGTCGGCAAGCTCATGGAACCTCTCCCATGCCTCATGGAATTGCTCATTGGGGAGAATGGAGAAGTTGCTGATCAGGTCCCTCGCTGCATTGGTCCGCCTGAGTGGATAGTACTTGTTCAAGTACTCGGTGCGGAGCTGCTCCCAGGTATACACAGATCTCCCTAAGTGCTTCAGCCAGTTGGCTGCTCTATCGGCCAGGGAGAAAGGAAAAGCAATCATCCTGATGGTATCCTCGTCCACCTGCCGATCGTGGACGGTACTACAGATCATCTCGAACTCCTGGAGATGAAGATGGGGCTCCTCGGTGGCGAGCCCGTGGAAGCGGGGGAGTAGCGGAAGTGTGTTCGAGGGGAACTTGAAGTCCCCCACGATAGCCGGAAGAACCACCCATCGGTGTGTCAGTGTCGATCCGGGGTTGTGCAACTCTCGCATCGGTATCGACTCTACTGCTGCTGCCGGCTAGTCTGGCTAATCTGGCTGATCGGGACCTCTCCGCCCCTCGGCTCGCGGTTGGTCTCTTTTCTCTAGGAGCCTCTCCATCTCTCTCTTCATCTCCACCATGAAAGTCCCCTGATCCCGTATCTGTCGTTGCATCATCTCAAGGGAGGCTAACATGGTGGTGTTGATCGCACCCTGGTCCAGAATGTAAGTAGTCGTCTCAGGCCTCTGACCCTCGGTACGATTCTCGCTACTGGCCATGGTCTCTGCAAAGGCAAAAGACCCAAACTCAGGTGCCGAAATATCATCTGTTTGTTGTCTCGCATCTGGCACTGGTAACTCAGGAATAGAAGAAGGGTGGTCAAGGGGGAACAAGGCGGAATGAACTAGGGTTCGGAGAGCGGGTCTAGGCTCTCACGAACCAACCTAGATGAACGGACTGGAGTGTTAAAAAGCAGTGCAGCCAGAGGCTGCCTAAGAGACATCGTGCCCATCATCTTGATCTGGCGAGTCGGGCGGATGAGATCTGGAAAACAAACAAGATGAGCAAACAAACCCCGGGTTCACCTACTTCACGCTGAGCTGAAGACCGTAAGAGCTCGGTCAATTATCTTATCAATTTTATTTAGGTGATCATGTCAAGATATCAGAGCGGTTACCTGACCTGATGGGAATCCAATACGCCAACCAGACTATCTTGTATAAAAGGCCGGTAGTCTGATCGGGGCTCGAATGGGGCTCTAGCCTAGTGTGCGGGTCACTCTCTCGCAATCAAACCATACAATGAGGGGGTTGCTCCCCAAGACAGATTTTTAGGTGAGGTGTCTTTTAGGGTCAAGTTTGTTTAGCAGTCCCAATTTTAAAGTTTTTGTTTTTTAGGTATTTTTCAGATCAAACAACGCCTATCGAATTTTTCGGTTCTCCTGATTATTTTAAGTCCAAAAACCGGGGGGAGAAGACGAAAAGCTGATGCGCGGGAATCAATGATGCATGCAGAGTAAGGAATGCATACCTGACTCCAGCAATCTACATGCAGAGTGATCCACGCATAAAATAAAGATAGAATATAAACTACCTATATGATGCACGCAAAAAGCAGCCCTAAGCAAAGCAGTTCTACTCATGAAGAACAGTAGCCAGGTACTCAAGCCTAAGTCCGGTGTCCTATTTTGGGAGCCACTTGGTGTCCGCCATAACGGATCCCGCACGTGTTGTATGTGACTCCTCAAGGCACGTGGACTAGAGCTCAAATAATCCGACTTTTTCTTTGTAATTTAATTAATTAAGTCCAATTATCGATCTATAGGAACAGGCAGATAATTAGGGATTTGGCCTTAATTAATTACTTCACAATCAAAGAAAACTCTTAAGCTAGGGCTAAAATCATGTAAATCAAATAAGAAGTAAATAAATGGTCAAAAGTCGAAAAACCGACGAAAATCACGGTGAGGTCCCCCGAGCACACAGGTGCTCGACGAAACAGGTCCCGATATCAACCAAGTCCAAGTGTTTGAGTCCTGTCTTATTACAATAAAATAATTCTGCTCAAAAGTAAACTAATCTAATTCTACGACTATTCTACGGTTATTTCGCGGCTATTCCACGGCTCCCGCACTTCAGTCATCCTCCTCGCGCTCTCATGCGGCTTCGTAGAGAAGGAAGCCGCCTCCGACTCCCATGGTTGCTTCGACTTCCGAAAAAGCCACCTCGGTCCTCGGGCCCTCGCAAGAAGCAGATCCAAACGTGTGTCAGTCTAGAAAAAATGTATAGATAAAGCAGAGAAAATATATCTACAAATATCTACAAAAAGCCTAGGAAAAGAAAACCACGAAAAGTCGAAAAAGACTACTAATCCGTGCTCACTAGAAATGGTGCCATCCTGATGACCGAATGTTCTCACTATCGGGATAAGGTAAGAAAAATCAGAGTCGTTGTGATCCGAGTAACAAGATTCGATCAATCAAGAAAAGATAGGAACCACCAAACAGGAAGATCAAACAATAAAAATCAGATAGCGGTCCTCACTAATTTATTAACCTAGTATAGCGACCAGGGTCAGACTCAAGGAGCACGGGATTGTCGAGAAAACCTACGAAGTAGTCGAATCGAGAAAATAAGGGAGAAAATATTTTTGGTGGATTTTAATGATTTTAAATTTTTTTGGGTTTTTAATTATATAAGAAAAGATATAAACAAGCAACAACCACAATTTATTTAAGCACTCAAAATTACTCCAAAAATTCAAATTTTTTTTCTGTTTTTTATGATTTTAAGTGTTTTTGGTATTTTTTTTGGATATTTTATAATTCTTAGTTGATTTTCTAAAAATCGAGAAATGTGAAAAATAGTGCTCACTGTGCAGCAAGACTTGAAAGATCAATTAAAAATATATAATTGATCTATAAAAATCTGAGACAATTTTTATGAAAAATATATACAAGAACTAAACTACAAAAAAAGAGTTTGCATTTTTTTAATTTTAAAGAAATTTTAATCATTTTTATGAGATTTTTAAGATTTTGCAATTTTTAGGGGTGTTATAAATCCAAATAAACCAAAAATTTAAGAAAAGCTAGAAAATACGAAAATTAACTTTCACTAATTTTTTTAGAATTTTTAAATTAGTTTTTATATTTTTCATTGATTTTTCAATTCAAACAGTAACAAAAATACATGTTTTTGAATTTTTAAAATAGTAAAAAGCCTCGAAAATGTCCCGAAAATTTAAAGAAATTTTTACACAGTGGCAGGAGACATGTTTCTAAATTTCACCTAATTTGGATTTGATTTGATATTTTATTCGATAAAAACATGGCACACAACAATCAGGGACCTAAGTGCAAAGAAACATACTTCCAGGACCAAATAATAATAAATAAAGAAAGCTCAGGGCTTGGAATGCAAAAAGCCCACAAAAGCACGCGCGTAGCATGTGGTTCAAACACAGAGGGGCATAAGTGTAATTCCTATTTAAAAATATGCAATCAGTAACAAGCACAAAGTTCATGACTAGAAGCACAAAATCACCACACCCTCACGTGTCGATGCACATGGTTCACATAAATAGGAACTAATTTGCAAATACTAAAAACCCTAATGCCCTAGATGCAATTGTTCCAAAATAAAACAACTACTCAAACTATTTACAAGACTACACGACAAATAATAAAATGACAGGGGCCTAAGTCAAATTACCCCTCTTATTTAGATCTGGTGGACGAAGGAGTGCCACGTGTAATATCCAATGGCTATGATGCATGGCTAACCCTTCGTTGGATCAACGCTGAGGTAGACGCCACGTGGAGATCTAACGGTGGAGAGTAGTGGATGCCTCTTCGCGTATGAACGCCCTCGATCGAATCCCAGGTATATCGAACGATGGAGGTCTCTCGTAAATGGATGACTGTGATCAGAACTGGAGCGGTAGGCTCGATCGAACGACAATTGAAGCTCCTCCAAGAACAGCTCGCCGGTGAGTTTCGCCGACCCAATGCGCGCGTTGGGGAGCTCCTTCGGAGCTGCTGAGATGTAGAGAAAGATGCTCTAAGTCTTCCGCAGCTGGTGGGTACCTCCGATGAGGTCGGGAAGCTCCGGGGAGATCCGATGATGAAGGAGGTGCATAGCTCCTGTGCCTGGATGTTTTGACCTCCAGAAGGGGTCGATTCGACCTGCAAGCTGCACAGAGAGACTCCTGGGTCAAGGGCAAAGTGCCTCGACCCGTAAGTGGGTGAAATGGGTGGTCAGATGGGTCAGAGCAGAGGCCTCCGGTGAAGCGACGGTGATGGAGGCCCACTTCTTGGTTCTAGGGTGAACCAAGGTGATCAGAGTGGCGTAGAAGGTGGATAGAGGTCTCGTGGACGTCAATCGATGGTCGAATGATCGAATCGATTAGCGGATCGAGGTGAATCAGCCGGTGACAGCCGGCAGCACGATTTAGGAGAAAATGGAAATTAACCTAACCTAGGAAGAATCGAAGGTACCTGATGACTGCAATTGACTGGTCCGGAGATGTTGGACCTCCTAGGATCGTCGCCTCGATGGCTCGTCGGGGCCAGAGGCTCGGGCGCACCTTGCGGCAGTGCACGGCGATGAAGCTCGCCAGATTAGTGGATGGGGCCGCTTCCTCCTCGCTGCGACACTCCCCTCGAATAGCTGCCACTCTAAGGGAATATAGGTACTGGGGTGGAAGACGGAGGCCAAAGATCGTTTGAAATTGCGGCCGGAGGTGAGACTATATACTAGGAAGGGTCCGATAAGATTGGAATCGGGGGAGGTTCTGGGAGCACGGATGCATAAGTCTCGGATGTATCAAGTGTAATCAGGACCCGAGGTTTTAGAAGATGGCGATCGGATCAACTCGTGAAAAATCGGCGAATTCGGGTCGGGGCGAATGATCCATCCCGGGTGGTCCTGGGGGGAGAGTTGACCGGGGGTCAACAATCCCCCGTGGACCAATGGGATAATTCCGTACTTTTATTATGTGGAAATTCAATTAAAATTAGTAAATGACTTTATTTTCAAAAAGGTTAAACATGAAAAATGTTTATTATTTTTAAAATTATTTTTTAGTGATTTTTATTTATTTTTTGAAAAATAAATAACGTATTTACATTGTACTATTATTATATGTAGGTATATTTACATATATATTTTTTATTTTTATTTTTAATTGTTTATTTTTGCATAATTATTCCAATTTTATATTTTATTTATTTTCAACATAAAAATTGGAATAAAAAGGTATTTTTATTTTATTTTTATGATTTATTTAAATGAGTTACATAGATAGGTTTATATACATGTGTACATGGTATATATACTAGGTTAAAAGTGATTTTATTATTTTTTCTTTTTATTTTTCTGATTTTGATTTTATTTATTTACAACATAAAATGTGGAGTATATAAAAATATTTTTATTGGATTTATTAATTATTTACACAGAGAAAATAAGTAGGCATTTTATTTTATATACATGGTCTATGTACACTGATGAGAGAGAATTTTATTTATTTTATTTTTCTTTTATTTTCCCCATTTTTATTTTAGTTTTATTTTTACAAATATGTACAAAATATGAGAAACATTTTTAATTTTAATTTGAGGAAAATAAATTTATTTATATACATGAGGTTATGTACACACATGATTGACCTTATCTCTCTACTTGGGTTCTTTTGCGGTCAGGCCCATGCTGGGCCCTTCTCTTGGGATTAGGTCACTCAATATTTATTCTAAATGTCTCCCTCTTTTTCTTGTGTTTCTTTATTCCTTTATTTTTTTACAAAAACATGCTAATTATGCGTAATTACAAGATGCATACATTTTGACAATTTATGATATTTACACATATTTACATGGTATTTGGCTAAGGATAAGTAAAGGAATAAAGAGTGATGAATTGGGATTCATCAGGGACTTGTTTAATTTAAGAGATCCTTTATCTTAAGCAATGCTTGTTTATAGATCAAGGAAGTGCAGTGGAAGCATGGAACTGACCCATGTAACAAGGAGAATTAAATAGTTGATTATGCTTTTAGATCAAGTAGAGTGGACTTCCACGAATATGACATTCAAAGAGTTGGATGAATGTCAATACTAAAACAAGCCGATATTCTGATGGTATGACTACCTAGACAAACTAGAATCCTTAAAGAAGGAGTCAGATAGTACATTGACATATTCTACATCTACATATCATCATTGAATCGAGTTACTTATTAGATAAGATTAAAGTTCAATGATTGTATCTCCTTCATCTATTAACACTTGCAATCGGTTGCACATATTGTAGAAGATCGGAAAACTTAATCTTAATGTTTAATAGTCATCTACATGGAATTTGACACAATTATTACGACGATCTCCATTGAATAGATAGATAACTTCATTCCGGTGGGAGATCCCTTAGTCTTAGAGAATGTCTCTATTGCTTAAATGTTTGAATATATTTATTGCTTAGTTTTAAACTTGTTAGAAATTAACATGCATTCTGAGATAATACTATCATAAAGAGTTATGATAGATATATTTCATATGGAAATATAACATCTAGAGGACTCTAATAAATGAAAATATTAATGAATGGTTCATTAACATTTCTAATACTGGAATAAAACCTTCAAAAAAGGAGGATGAAGATCATTTGACAATGATCTTGCATCTTGACTTGGACATATATCTATTGATAAGATCAATAAGATAGTAAGAGAGAGAGAACTTCAGATTGTCTGAAAGTTCAAAGCTTACATACTTGTGAATATTGTATTCAAAGTAAAATGTCTGATGCACCCTTCTCTAGAAATGGTGTAAGATGCAAAGTTATTCAAGTCCTCATACATATTTATGTACATAGAGAATCTATACCATAATGAACATTAATGATATCTGATATCCATTGATGATTATTTGTGGTTATGATATTTCTTCCTTAGCCATTAGAAAACTTTGAAGTGTTCAAAGATTTCCTAATTTCGGTTGAGAAACGAAGTTAGTAGGAAGATTAAAATAATTTGATCTGACCCAGGTACCTAGTACCTATCAGATAAATTCCGAGAATACCTTATAGAGAAAGGAATATTGTTCCTATCTCACTCCTCTTAATACACGTCTACACAATAGAGTTGTAGGGAGATGCAATTGGATCATGTGTGACATGATATGATCAATGATGATTCTTAGCATAGCCAACGCTTAGTTGTTGGGTTTATGTAGTAGAAACTATACATTCTTAATAATATTCCATGCAAATCTAGATTCAAAACTCCTCGAGAGATATGGTTTGGAACCAAGCTCAGTGTGAGACACTTGAGGATTAATGGTTGTTTGGTCCATGATGTAAACATGGATGCAAGTAAGCTGGAATCTAGCACTAAAAAGTACTACTTCATTAGGTATATAAAGGACAGTATTGGATATCTACTTTATGACCTTGAGATTCTTAAAAGATTTCATCTCTATGAATATGATTCTTAGAGTATAAATTTCTTCAGAGTCAATATAAGAATGAAGTAAAGGGATTCATCGAATCCCAGGAGGATAATAAAGTCCCTACAATCAGAAATTAGAAGAATAACTAAGGATGAAACACTCATACATCCTCAAATCTATTTGAGGGTGGTAACACCACCTAGAGCCTATGGATTCCATTTCTCAGAGAACTCTGACAATGTTCTGACTTCATATGATGAAGCTTCCAAGGATCATGACATGGAAAAGATGGATGTTAGCAATAAAGTCTAAAGTAGACTTCATGCACAAGTGTTGTGTATGGACCCTCAAGGATCCACCTATTGGGATCAAACCCATTGGGTGTCAACGAATCTTCAAGAGAAAGAGTGAATCTGATGAGAAGTCAGAGACCTTCCAAGCATGACTTGTACATGAAGAGAAGACATCGCTTGCGATGAGACTTTTGCTTCAGTGAGCATGCTTGTACCCATCAGAATATTTCTAACTATAGCTATACAACTTGACAATGACATCTAGAAGACGGAAGTCAATATTGCATTCCTCTATGAATACCTCAACAAGGACATTCATATGAAATAGTCCTAGAGCTTCATAATTGAGTAAGGCAAAGCGTGCAAGCTAAAGTACTCCATCTATAGACTAAAATTTGTCTTCGTGTATTTGGAATGTCGGATTTGATAAAAGTTATGATTTAATACATAATCTTGATGAATCATGTGAAGCTTAATGGGGGTGCCATTGCGTTAATCATGTTAAATGTAGATAAAATCTTAATCATTTGGAATGATATATGAATGATAATAAAGTATTCTATAATATGGTTAGGTGTTGATGATGTGATTGTTAAAGTTGCATCCCTCCATTCCTGGTGTAACCTTTCAGCATCCATCCTCATTCTGTAACAGAGAATTGAGTATTCAAGTGCGACGACAGAGATATTACGAAGTGAGATCCAATGTGATCCTTAGCCTTGATGTAGCACCTTCGTTCTAGCTAGAGCATTTTCGACTGGCCAACGAAGTTCAGCACGATCCTTGAAGCTCTTCCACTTCAGATCAGAATACCATTTTCCTTAATTCCATCTTCACATTCATCAGATTTTCTAGGTAAGTGTTTGATTTCATCCTATCTTTTTGTTCATTTTTTATCCAATCTTAATCTCTATTCTATAACTTAAAAAGACTCAGAAACCTTCACCATCAATCCATCTCATATGTGTGCTATCCAGTTAATCTCCATTCTTCTCCAAATTTTGTAATCATTTCACTCTATTTCCTTGTTTTGCTTGAACAAGGATTTTGATCAGGGTTCTATCCTTCTTCTCTACGTCGAGCCCTCCATTTTACCTTTTGTGCATCTTTAGAGATTCGTTGTGGTTTGTATTGGTCCCTAACACCTACAAATGAAGGTTCAATTGATTGATAGGGAAATCAGACCTAAGTCTGGTTTCCTATTTCTTCTCCAACATAGTTGCTTTGCTCAAGACACTTACATGGTCACAACCCCCTTTTTATCATCATCAGCTCACGAGGACTTCGTGAAGTTTTCCCAACCTTCATACTTCTAGAAGAAGAGTGGTAGAGTATATTATCGATCGTCGGAGCATAGCATCTTCTACGCCTCATGTGGAGGAGCTGAGCCTAAGAGGAAGCACAATTGCAGTTTGTGAAGACCCCAAAATCCGAGCAGGGATTCAACCACAAAAATTCAGATGGATATGTGCTTAATTGCACATATTCTTTTATCCAATTACACAAAAAATTATTCGAGTATCCTGTTGCGCAGTGCCCATCGAGATCTTTCCAACGATTCCAAAAACGCAAAAATCCGAGTTCCGGAGCCTGAGTTACAACTATTTTAGCGAGCCGGGGTCTAGACTCATTCTGGATCCGAACCTAAATACCCCTTCACGTTTAAAACCCCAAAATGAGACCCCACCCCCACCCCCCCCCCCCCCCCCGACCTTAAAAACTCCCAAAACGAGTCCATCCCTCTTCCTCCCTTCAATCTACCCTCCCCCCTCTCCCTTAACGAGGCTCGTTAGAGGATTTCGGGTCGACGATCCAAGACTACCTCCATGTAGAGAAGAGAGAGGGCATACTCATCGATGGTTCACCTCGCGAACAGAGAGACGAGCACACCATTCTTCACAGGTGAAGAAAATGAGGTAGCTCATTTTCTTGAGGTACAATACTTCCCTTTCCTCCTTGCTACAGATTCCACGCAATTTCTTGAACATACATGCTAAAACCTCGAATGCTTTATCTTCTTTCATGCATTATGCATTATTTGATGTATTTTCCATCGACGGTAGCTATTAGGCGTGCAACATCCAAATGTTTTTCTGTAATGGCTATGTCATTGAGCCATAGTCTGACGATATCTATAATAGGGAAACTGTTAACTATATTGTGTTACTATTGGGAAGGACTGTAAAGTAGTTCACAAGTAAAATAAGACACATTTAAAAGATCAAACATGAACTCATATGTGAATCATGCTCCAATTTGGCATTCTTCTTAAAAGTGGTCATATGCCTCGTGTTCGACCAGGAATGGTGCATAGTTAGATTTATCCCTGAGCATAGGAAAAATAGTGGAGATGTTGGAATCCTCCCTTAAATGGTATTGCATCTTCTTGTCATCGATTTACAGTTAAGGCAACATAAGTTCTCTGAGGTGTGATGGCTTGAGTCCAATGAGGGAGTATAATAATGGCTACACATGCACAAGTGCAAGAACATTGTTGGTAGAAAAAGCAAATATGGAAATGGATTGCATTGCATTTTTAGTTTTTTTATCTTCACGCAAGAGCTTATCTAAATCTGCATGGTAAATTTCTATGAAGAAAAGGGGGCTCAATCTTCTGATTTGACATCAAAGAATATACATAATAAGATGATTTCAAGGTTTAAAGAATGCTGATTGTTAATACGTGCTGCCCAAACCACTGAAATAAGATAGAATGGGTAGGGGTACACATCCTAATAGGCTTGGCGAAATCAAACATGACATATAAGTCTTGGTCACGAGCTGGATAGCCTACGAAGGGGTTGGCTAAAGAGATTTTTGCCTCTTCTGATAATAGTCAAACTTAGATTCGTCATGTTATAAATGAGAGTGGTTCTCCAGCCAAACCTGGGCAATAAATAGATGTGTATACATATATTTCCATTGTTTAATGAGAACATGAATCCTGGAATGGAATCATAGAGGAATTGGGGAATGTTCTATCCTGATCAGACCAATGTCTATGGTACCAACTTTGTTGGGTGTAAAGTTGTGGATTTAGTTACTGGATCAAACATTGCAAGTTCTAGCAGGACATGGTGCATTGCGTCCAGCACTGCCTCTGACGTTGATTTACAAAATGCTTTTGCATGGGCTTGGGGTTCTAGAGATGTTGATTGTTATGCTATGCAACCTAGTCAGCCTTGCTTTCAATCTAACATCGACATCTCATGCATCGTATGCCTTAAATAGTTATTATCATTTGAATGGAGCTACGTATATTGCTTGCGACTTTGTAGTGTGCCTATTTCTATGTATTAGTATCATTTAATAGAGGTGTTCATGGGACGGGTATCCACCCCATTTGATTCCAACCCGCCCCGATCCGTTGTTAGTGAGTCATGGGTCGACCTGTTTCATTCCAATGGGTACCCGATCATAATGGGTACACAGTTAATATCAACGGGTAATGGGTACCCGCGGGTACCCATGTAAGTACTACCTTTATTAAGTGCAATTACATATGCATTTGATAAATATTAATCAAGGGAGAAAATTGAACGTCCCATGCACATTGACGGCTACGATTTCTATGTGTTAATGATTGGGACCAGAAATAACACATTCAACATGGTTGATCCATCAAGGAGGAATATGGTGGCAGTATCGTCGAGGTGGGTGACCATCAAATTCATAGAGAACAACCCCCGAGCTTGTGTAATGATGCACTGTCACCTTGACATGCATCTAACATGGGGGCCAGACATGGTGTTCCACATCAAGAACGGGGAGGGGGAGCTCAGATCCTTCATCTATGGAATCTTCCCAAGTACTCATGATTTCAGGATAATAATACCCTCGTCACCTATTTTTGACTTGCATACCATTCTATATATGATGCCATTTCCATACAAACATTCATTATATGTTGGGTTTGCATCATATGAACAATATCCATATAGGTCATATCGTCAATATTTTACCGAATCCGACACCAAATCAACGATATGCATAAAAAAATACAACCAATTCGCTACATCGACGAAATTGACATTTTGACGAAATCGAAATTTGACAAAAAAAATGAGCTATGATTTTGTTTGGACCATTGATTTGCATCATTCAAAATGAAAACAAGTACGAATATGTCATGTGAAAGTTATTAAATGCATGTAAAGTTAATCAAATTATATTATATTAATTTCTATTATTTTCATATCATGATATGTATCCATTTCATATCCATATCTTTCTAACGATTCGATAATATATTTTTCATATTTACTAATATATGTATCCGCATCCATATTTATATTTTAAAAGAGATAAGAATATTGTTTATATATCGATATTTGTACCTAATCATTTGTGTTGTTTAAAATAAATTAGGTAGTAGAAGCTTCAAACAGAATACCTACGGGTATCCATTAATTCAAATGGTTTTTTTGGATGGGTCGTGAGTCATGATATTGTGGGTACCCGACCCATCAATTTCAAACGGGTACCCGTGAGTTTAGGATCAAAATGAGTGGGTCAAGCTGAGTACCCGTTGACCTGAAAATTTTAAACAACCCTAGTACATATTAAAGATGCATGCTACTTAATTGCTATATAACCAACCAAAGCTCACGTCTGGACCAAGGACCATCACCATTTGAACTTAATATTTGTTATCCATTAATTTTGCTTAACTTTTATATGTGTAGAGTGGAACCTTGTGTGTTGACTTCTTCATTGGTAGAAGTGGAATGCCTCTATACATAAACATTCTTAGTCCTTTGTCATGAAATCAAAGGATGTATTTGATGTTCATTGGCCATGAATGGGTATTTAAAAGTATGAACATGGACAGGATATAGATATTTTCCTAAATAAAACGGTATACAATGTTGTGCTCAGGGTGATTATTTTAACATAGATGTGATATCACGGTGATCGGATAATGGATTAGTTTCCACCAAGGAAGAGGCATGCACCCTTGGGGGCTCATGGTAGATACCTAGATGATCGTGATCCCAACTGCTATTGTAGTTGCCATGGTTTGGGGACATAGTTCTTGGCACACCGAGGTGTTGATCTGATGATGTTGGCCTCGGCACTTATGTGCTTTAGCCCGATACTCGAGTACGGACCAAGTAGTGATGATTGGTTGGCTAGCGTTTCGCTTGTCACTTGAAGTTAACACTCGTGTACATGCCAGTGTAGGTCACATTGGTCGGTATTCTGAGTGCGAGTGCTAAGAGGGGAGTTCCGGTTGGGAATGGGATATAATTCTCCTGGGTAGACGGAGGATTGAGTAGTTATGATGATTCACGGGTTGGAATCTTAATTGTGAATCGGAAGTAAAATTGTGAAGTGAGACTATGTGGACGTGTTGGGAATTTAGTTAGGATGCATTGTACACTACTTTATGCATACAGAGGCACCCCAACCCTAAGGTATTCTTTTTGCCGTAGAGTCACAGTGTGAGGTCTCATCAAGACCAAGACCACATACTATCCACGAAGTTAGGTTACTCATATCCAGATCAAATAATAATAGTTAAAATGTAGTTCTTTGTGAGATCAGTTACCTAGTAGTTTCTTTTGCACACATAAATAATATCTTGCTTATTGTTGTATATTGTTATATCGTGTTGGGCAACTTTTCTCATAACATACCTACGTGTGAATCGGCAGGTTCCCAACAGTGAACAACTTTGGAGTCACCACCTTTTTTGTGCAGCTTCACAACTCCTTCTTGTGGTACAGTTGGTAGTAGGTTTTATGTTATTCCTTACTTGTATCATTTTGAGAGACATGGCATGTATAATGTATATTGAGACACATTTCTTTCATGCATACATGTATATTTTGTGGACATAGATGGACATTGCAAATGCAATGGATGGAAATGGAAAATGGAATGTGAATGTAAACATGTCATGAATGGAAAACATGTTTTAATTCCAATATTTTGTGCTATTTTCTCCTCCTTATGTGTATGTCACGTGATTTGAATGTGGAATGTATGTGCGTGGAATTAGTTTGTCGAGTACCGGATCCTAAGGAGGACAGGCGCGACACAGTTGGATCTTCCAAATTGGGTGAGATCCAACAATCGATATTATGTCACTTAGCAAACCGAGCCTCGATTTCAGACAGGAGCCTCGGAGCAGCTGAGCCCACCGCGAGCCTTCAGACTGTGACACGTGGATCCAAACTACAGTCGAACCTCATTAGGTCATGTTCATTGTACACGTTCTTAAGGAAAATTTATAGGCGCATCCCTCAAATTCTTGTAAACTGCAAATAACTCCCTACCAAGTGAAATTTACATACACATCCCAACGATTTTCTTTAGTTACATTTATAATCCCTATAAGGACTGGTTTGTAATAAAACTTAATACTTTTCCTTGTATGTAAACCTGGATTCATCATTGAATATCCTTTTTTTTCTTCTCCAATTTAAGTAAAATTGGTCTTGTTGGATATCTTGTTTGATTCTCTACATGATTGGGTACTTGGGTTATTATTTAACATTTAATTCACATATTCATTATTAGATATATTTATCAATTTAGTAGGCCTATTAATTGAATTAAAGATTGATATCTTGTACATTAATTGAGTCACTAAATCCCTGAAGTGATTAATTCACTGATTAGGATCATTAATCTATTGATTAATCTCTTTATTCCTGATTTGTTCGACATTAATTGATTACTTCGAGTCATTTTCCTATTATATACATGAAAATCAAGCTTTGATTATGTTGATGAATTAAGGTCTATTTAACTTATTTCTTGGATTATTTATCATTGATTAAATGTTTCATTGATAAAATCAAGAGCTTGATTTTATTGTGGATTATCATGTATTGTCTTTGCATTATTATTTTAATCTAACATGTTTGCATACAAAAGGTTTTGAAAATTGTATAACTTTTGTGTATATTGCATTTGCTAAATCTTAATAGCCTCAGGATTGCTTTAATAAATATTTGAAACTTGAGTTAAATTATAGATTTGCTCATGTCCTTGTGTTTGACCCTGCACTTCCCATGTATAATTAAAATCGAGAAACTCTTCTCAGAGATAATTCTCTCAGTTCTATATGGTTCTCTATGTGTGTGTGCTACAACAGATACATATTATATTATGTATTTAGCGATTCGCCATGGTGTAGAAAAAATGAGAAATACACAATGGCAACCGTAAATGCCGTCAGCAATCTCCCATATAAGAAGAAGGACATGGAAGCTCTACTCATCCGGAGCAACATGTTTGATCAAGGGTTCGAGTGAACATTGCTCGACAACGGATCTTTTGTAAACCTTATGCTAGCTTCGCTACTCACAGAATTCTGGCTAGGATTGCTTGAAACTACCAAGGTGATTATGCAATTTGTAGACAAGTCAGTCAAACGGCTTAGGGGCATGTTAGATGACGTGATCATCATAGTTCAGGGAGCTCAGTTCCTTGTTAATTTTGTTTTACTAGACATGGATGTCTCCACACCTATGCTCCACACCCACATCATCCTTGGTCGGTAGTTCCTCTAAACAGCTGAGGCAGTAGTGAACTACAACACTGGAGAAATCACACTCCAACAACCACAAAGTGCAGAAGAGGCCATAACTAAGTCAAAACCCATGGAGGCATCATCTGTGTTGAGTGTTCTTGCACATAACTACCTAGAAAACTGCGACTTTATTATAGAAATTCAAGGTACAAACTTATTCATTGATGACATCGAGATACACAAATTCTAATTCCTCGAGGAAGGAGTGGAGAAAGCAGGCGAATTCTCCTATGTCAATGATAATGAGATATTTGTTGATGCACTTAACGAATTCTATGTGGGACCTCTGAGCCTCAAAGACCAAGAGCGAATTATCAAGGATTTCTGCAATCAAGAGTATATCATTAAAAAATTCTATGAATTATTGAGTGAAAAATCTGAAAAGGCGATGGTGGACACTTGATAAATGAACAAAAGTCACCCTTAAAGTAGATCCCACTCTGCCAGAGCTCAAACTTCTGCCCTCTAACATGAAGTATGCCTTCCTTTTGGGGGATACGATCATGTATCCAGTCATCATCAATGCCCAGTTGACAAAAGACTGGGAATATCATATGATGGAGGTTCTTGAATGAAACTGCAAGGCAATAGGCTAGAAGATATCAAATCTCCACGTGATCAATCCATCCCTATGCTTGCATCACATCTACCTAGAAGAAGACATCAAGCCCTCCCGTAAATTTCAGAGGAGATCAAATCCAAACCTTTGGGAGGTCATCATGAAAGAAATTCAGAAATGGTGTGATGCAGGGTTCATATATCCCATCTCCAACAGTAATTGGGTGAGTCCTCTACAAGTAGTGCCCAAGAAGTCTGGGATCACCATTGTTATTAATGACAAAGGAGAAGAGATCCCGACCACAGTGTCGACCTCGTGGAGAGTCTATGTGGATTACAGATGTCTGAACCTCGACACAAAGAAGGATCACTTTCCATCGCCCTTTATTGACCAGATTCTCGATAGATTGGATGCGAAGGAATACTTATGCTTCTTGGACAACTATTCTAGATAAAAATCAGTTGCCATCAATCATGAAGATCAAGAGAAGACAACTTCACATGGCCATTTAGGATTTATGTTTTTTGATGGATGTTGTTTAGTTGTACAATGCCTCGTTACATTCCAGTGACGTATGCTAGCCCTATTTGCCGACATGGTGGATAGTTTTCTGAAGGTATTCATAGACGATTTCTCAATCTATGGGGACTTCTTTGATCAATGCCTAGACTATCTAGACCGAGTATTGTGGAGGTGTTGTGAAGTAAATCTCATGCTCTCATGGGAGAAGAGCAACTTCGTGGTGACAAAAGGGATCATGCTGGGTCACATTGTATCAAAACATGGCTTGTAAGTCAACCTAGACAAGGTGGAGGTGATTTCAAAACCAGAGCCACCTACAAACCTCAAATAGGTCCAATCATTCTTAGGGTACGTCGGTTTCTAACGATGATTCATTAAAGATTTCATCAAGCTCGCCGACCATTGGCTGAATTCTTAGGCAAGGAGATAGATTTTATTATCAATGAGTGTATGCTCCAAGCCTTTCATAATTGAATGATTTGATCACTCAGGCCCCTGTCCTGCAGCCACTGGACTGGACACTACCATTTGAAATCATGATTGATGCGTCAGATTATGCTATCGATGTTGTGTTGGGATAGAGGAAGGACAATGTACACTTTTCTATTCACTACGCCAACAGAACACTAGATGAAGCTCAAAAGAATTATAATGTCACTGAGAAAAAAAATGCTATTAGTAGTTTTTATCTTGGAAAACTTCAGATCCCATCTTCTTGGATAGAGCCGAAGCACCCAAGCGACGTGGAGGCGGCTTGATTCTTCACCAAGCCGCATGATAGAGTGAGAAGAGGAGAAGATGAAGTGAAGGAGATGAAAAAAAAGATAAAAAGAAGAGAGAGAGAGAGAGAGAGAGAGAGTTTGTCTAGCATTTAAACTCTTGTAAACGGACATTCATTTGTTGCGGAGTCTGTTTCGCCAAGTGCCGCTGCACTTGGGAGACCTCATCGATTTTGTTTTCATCGCTTTTATTTGTTTTCCGCGGATTTTGAGAGCCACCTATTGATTGCTTTAATTAATTTGCTTGAGCCAGGTAATTAATTAGGTCCAAACACCCTAAACAAGATTTGTTGTGCCTATAAAGTAGAGCGTAATTTGGACTTAGTTAAATTAACTTGTTCTTGCCCGTTAATAGAAGTTGTCATCTAAGATGGTTCACTTACATCATATAGGTTAGTTTATTTTTCTGTATTTAAATTCTGCACGGATCACTTTCATGCAGAGTGCTGGCGACAAGATATGTATCTCTAACCTCTGCACGCATCATCATTTTTAATCGTGCATTGGCATTTCCGATCTCCTTCCTTTTTTTCACTCACATAAGTTAAAAAGGAAATTGGACACTCGGTAGGCGATTCTTTGAAAATATTTTTAACCAAGTGATAATTGCTAAAACCGGGACTTCTAAAGAAAACTCGACCCTAAAATAAACATAAGGAAAAATCATTATTTTGAGGAGAGTAACCACCTCATAGTATTCGTTTTAACTTGCTCGCGTGCACACTAAGGTTAGTGCCCAAATCCCATAATTCAACCTAAGTATTTGTACAACTTTGTGATTATCACCTAACTCTAAAACAAGATTAAGAGATCGAACCTTCATGGTCTTCACATTGCATTGAGTTGGTGAATTGGGGGTTTGTATTGTGTTTGATTGCTTGTTTGCATACTAGATCATGTTGTGCATTTGCGCCTTTTTCTCCATATCTTTTGACTTAACCCTCGTGCTCTCTCATATTTTGTTTCGAAGATGGTCGACTGGAGTTATTTTAATCCAATCTTCGCAGATACCTCGTACTCTCCAGACGATCCACCTTCCCTTTTCCATGAGGATCTTCCTCCTGATGTTTGTGCATATCTGCCTAACCCATTATTTCAGGAGTCGGAGGACCTTGATTCTCACCCACCCTCATTCAACCCACCTGATCCTGGGATTTTGGAGTCACTTTTCATGGTTTCCACACTTAAGACATTGAACCAGATGATGGAGCATATGAATTCAAGGATTTCCAATCTATTTAATATAAATGAGAGCTAGAACGTTGCTCCACTATTTGAGGATATTAATTCATTTGAGGATTGAGGATATTAATTCATTTGAGGATAATCATGAGAGCTTGAAATCATCCAAAATACAAAAAAATGAAAAAAAAATTCAAAAATCCAAAAAGAATTCGGGAGACACGTTGTTGATTCATTTTGTAAGGAGAGAAACCAAGTGCCCGATCATTTACCCACACAGCCATGTCCCAACCTTGACCCCGAGGATGCCACTGTACAGACTGCTATTGGAAATCCTCGTGTAAATGCTGATTACGACCTCCTCTCTTGTATGGATGAGGTCCAAAAATTCAAAAAAATGTCGACTAAACCCGAAGTGGTGGCCACGCTTCATGAGATAATTAAAGCCCCACTTCAACAGGCCATGACAGATTTATCTACTCCTCAACACAAGAAAAGAAAGTGAAGGAGAAGATCTGAGCATCACATCTTGACCATGGCCACCGCCTACGCCATCTCTCACCATCCATATTTTAAGAAAGGGAACACTGCCACACCTTTTGTGAGTTTCTCCATATCTGACTATTCTTGCGATAACACTCTCCTTGACGGCGGTTCGTCAATCAATATAATACCCTTCTCTATGGTATAGTCTCTTCATCTTGGGCCTCTCAAGAAAACAAGGATGATAGTTCAATTTGCTGATGGATCTATAAAGAGGCTGAAGGGTATTCTATAAAATGTTTTCATTCTCATTCAGGGCATGAATTTTACTTCGGATTTTGTTGTAATGCCCATGGAGACCTCCATCCCTGTGGAGCACCCTCCAATCATCCTGGGACCAACTTTCTATACCTCTACGGGAGCCGTTATTGATTATGGTTCAGAGGAGATTCGCTTCCGTTCTGATGTAGGGAGCGATGTGTTAACCACTACACCCACTACCGTACAGAGACCCGCACCCCATGAGAGCCCGTCCGTGTTAGCCAATCCCAAGGACTTTAACCATGATGATGATACTACCAGAGATTTTTGCTATATGATGGATGATACTGAGACCCGAGAATTCCTCTTCAAGGAGGAGGACTCAGAAAGCATAGACCTTGGAGTTCCCTCTTCTGGTTTGTGGCGATGCATTGATGACATCCATGGAATTTACACGATAGACATCCTAGAGCGGAAGGCAGACTCTGAGACTAGATAGGACAGACATGATTTGACTACTTTGACTGATAAGTCCGTTCCTATTCACACTGATTCAGATGGGACCGATCAGGCCAAATTTGATTTGATTGCTTTTATAAAAGAATTTGGGACTTTTGATAAAGATGATGATCCGATAGAGGCTCGCCAGCTGAAATTAATCCTACTTTTTCTGATAATGATTACGAGCCATTTTACTTTGAGGTTTGCAAGACTTCCCAGGCAGGACATGACCACACTACTTCTAATAACCGGTTTAGGCCTACACAATCTGAAACCGCTGAGGATACATTCTTGATCGATCCTACTCAGTTTATGCCTAATGATGATCCCAATATCGACCTACACCTTGTCAAATCCATACCTCAGCGGTCACGCAAGAAGGTTCGTTTTCGACCTTCTTAACCTTTGGACATCCACTCCTCTTATATATCCTTTCGTTTCACTCTTTCTTCTCCCGTTTTATCATTCACCCCTTTTCCGTGTGTGTGTGTGTATGCTATACTTAGGATGTGCTTTATCCTATGTATAGGGGGGTGAAGGATTTGTGTTGTTCATATTCGTCCTGTTTATCACCCTTGTTGTTGTTGCCTATACTTAGGGATACTCTACCCTAAGTATAGGGGGGTGATGTTGTTCATATCTTGTCTTTGTGAGTCTATACATTCTCTTTATTGATTTTCCCCTTTGTACATTCTACTATACTTAGGATTATCTGATCCTAAGTATAGGGGGGATCACCAACTTCTCGTCTTTTTATCTTTTCTTTGAATCGTTGTAGCATATGAGTCGTTTCACCTTTCTATACTTAGCACGAGTTATGTCTTCCTTTGTCGCTCTCTGATCACTATGAGGACATAGTTCGAGCTAAGTATAGGGGGTGTCGTATATATTGTATATATACTTTATACATAACTCGTACTTTTAAATACGTTTATTTGGGGGGTTATGTATATAATTTTGTAAAATCCACGTATGCAAAAAAACAAAAAAACAAAAAACAAAAACAAAAAAACAAAAAAATCATAAAAAAATAAAAATAAAAAAACACAAAAAAGAAGGAAAAATATAAAAAAAGAAAAAAAAAGAAAAAAGAAAAGTTAAAAAAACACCAAAAAATCTCTTGTATATACTTGTATATATTTTATTAACCCTTTTTTCTTAAAAAAAACTACAAAACCAAAAGTCTATAAAAATTCGCAAAAAAAAACTTTCTTTCACATCTGCATTTTTTCCACCAAAAAAAGTTCAAAATTAGAAAATTGCTTTAAAAAATGTTCTTTTCACATGTGCATCATTCCTCTTAAAAAAACTCTCTACATTGTTCATATGTTGCATTTGCATGTGCATTTTTCAGGATAGTATTGATATTTAAACTATGTCTGGAATAAAATTGAAGAATGGAGCTTAGTTGGACCTTATCCCACCTAATTCTCAGATGAACTTCACCGAGAAATAGGATTTTAGAAGCTTCAGGTCTTTGACTTAATTCTTTGAGTTCCACATGATAATGTGCAGCGTTTGACTCTTAGTGTCTAACCTGGTCTCTTCATTCTGGGTACAACTATGGAATAGGGAATTAATTTGTACTCCGCACTATGCACTTAGCTCAACTCAGACGGGATGTTGGAAGACTGTGTGAGTTTCTTTTCTGGTAGCGTGGAAATCTAAAGACTGGAGTACGGGTTGAAATAAAGCTTCAGAAAATGGATGGACGACCGGGCACAATTTATTCTAAGATCCCAAAACATGTACGGAAAAAAAGATTCTATATCCGTAGGTGAACACAAGATCCATGCAGAACCACCAAAAATACAAATACAAAGAAGCCACTACCAAATAAATATCTGACCAAAAAGGTCCAAGCTTCAAGAAAACCTGCAGATCTTGGTGGAGACTCGGCTACACTGGCCAGCTTCACAAGGAGAGGTGACTACACTGGTCACCCTCCAGTTCTTTTCTCCTTCTTCTAACTTCTCCCCCATTTCGATTGTGAACACAGCGCGATAGACCTTAGAAGGAAATACCTGACTCCCCAAGGACGAGTTACTGGAGAGGAGATTTGCATGGTAGTTCGGCATTCTAGATGGGAAGAGCTAAAGCCTTTCACACACATGAGTCGATTGTTCAATGTTCATAGGGTATACTTTAGGAAGAGGATTGATCTAAGATGACTTCTGAGACGAAACTGTGACAATGATGAGTAGAACTTGAAGGCTGTCGATTTTAAAATTCTAAGTCTCGCAGAAGTTCCGACACACTAATAATCCAAAGGTCTGACAGAGCTCCAAACTACAATTTTATGAAGATAAGTTTAGTATTCGATATTGTCCTATTTTCTTTATTTTCCCTTTCTTTTTCTTTTTCTTCACTTATTCTTTCAAATAAGTGTTTGCTAAGGGACTAGCAAAGCTAAAGCATAGGGGATGATGAATCTGCGATTCGTCATCTTTATTCATTTATTTTAGCTTAAAATCCCTTATAAAAACACCTGCATATAACACTAACTCAATATTCTTACTAACTTGCATCTGTAAATATTGTACACTTCTTACTAATTTTACCCTAAAATAAATAAATAAATAAAGGAAAAATAAAGAAAAGAAAATAAAAAAAGGAAGATTGTATACAGGTTGTCCCGAACCCCGAGAGAAGGTCAAGACTTGACCTGATCGACCAGGAATAAAGTAGGGGGAGATAAGGGTCCTTAAGAAGAAAATAAAAAAAATATGTGTGTGTTGTTGTAAATACTTCTCACTTATTTTGTGTATATATGTATTAAACTAACACTAATTTATTTATGCATTAATTGACCTCAAATTGAATAACTTTCAAAACCAAAGTTGTAAATAAAAATGTGCCCTAATTAATAAAAATGATTATACAATTAAATCATGTACAGAATAAAAGTAGCCACACTTGGAGAGCCACCAAGCACTAATTGAAAAATCAATTCCGGTTCCATACGAAATTAAATTAAACCAATCTCACTTCCATTGGATTCTAAATTAAAATATCTTTATAATGGCTATGATTTCGTAATTTTTGGAGTTACGAGTAAAAAGTTAATTTTCCGGGGTGGTTTGTGCAATTTTCCCATTTATTTTGTAAATATTGTATTTGTATATATTTGTAGATTATTCTTACCAATTATTTAAAATAAAAAAAATTAAAACAAAAAAAGAAGAGAAAAGAAGCTAATTTCCTTATCTATCCTTGTATATAACGTCATATATGTATATAGTATATGCATATAGTTGTTTTTTTAATTAACCATCATAAAAAATAAAAAAATAACATTTTTAATTCAAATAAACAAAGTGACGAAAATTCAAAAAAAAAAAGATAATTTTGTAAATAGCTTTATCTATTTATATTTATCTCATTTCAATCCATCTTATCTCTTCCACCAAAAAAATCAAAAATTCATTTCAATTTTCATCTCTCATCTCCTTATCCAAAAAAATTCAAAAAATCAAATTTCATTCCATCTTTTCTATTTATATGGATCCTTCTCCCTCATTCCAACGAGATCAATCTTTAGAGAGAGGAGCTCGATCTCCGAGAGAACAATTTCGTCGAGAAAGTTGCCTAGTTTCCAAGCCGTCTGGTGACAGCGAGTCGGTCTTGTTGAGGCGATCACGGTCCATTTTCCGCTCCTAAAGTGAGGTCCACATTTTTCTTCTTATTTCATCTTAGTTTAATCGTAGTTTATATTGTCGTATTTTTTATCGTCATTTTATTCTTCTAGATCATAAAAAATTCATCACGATTTTTGATCCGCCACTGACTCGAATTTCCATCTCACTTTCTCGATCTCCACGCGTTCTATTTCTATCGTCCATGATCTCTCAACTCTGCTCGCGTACAGTGACCGGAGATTGGATTCGAATCCCTCATCTCCGTCGAATCTCCGTTCATTTTTTCTGTTTTGTAAATAAATAAAAAACGATTTATTTACGTTATCTCTAACGTTTGTTTTGTAGGACCATTAATAAAAATAAAAAAATTCTTTATCCTTTCTATTTCTATTTTCGGATTTACAAAGAAAATTAAAAAAAGTTTTTCTTTTAGTCATTTTCTATTTACATCACAAAAAATTAAAAAAAAATAAAAAACAACAAAAAAATATTCTCCAGCACGAGGGCGGTGCCCTTCGTCCTCCTGCGCACGCCCTCCCCCCTCGCCTGCAACCGCATAAGAACGCCCTCGCGCCTCCGCACACGCTCCCCCTTCCTCCTGGCCAACCCTCCGTCAATGCCGTCGTTCTCCAGTCGCGACGGCGCACCCCGAAGCCCGCAGCCGTCAGTCCTTCGCCGTCGCACACCCAATGCGGCCCGGCCTCCAGTCGCAGGCAGCCCGACCTCTCCTCCTTCTGCGCCTCCACCAACCACGCGGTGGCCCCCACCACAAAGATGCATCGACGCTCCAACACCCCCCTCCGCCGACGCGGGCCGCTGACTCCCTGCGAGGCGGCGTGCGTCCCTCCACCGACGTCGCCCTCCATCCAGGCAGCCGGGCCGCCCCATTCCGTCGCCTTTCCATAGCCGCCGCCGCCAAAGAAGAAGAGGAGAAGTGGGTGGCGGCCACTTCCTCCCCCTTGGTGCCCCTTGAGTTTGGAAACGAAAAAGCCCTAGGAGGGTTACGTTTGATTAAAAAAGGGGGGACAATTGCATGTTCAACTCCTCAAAGTTTCAGAAATTCCGAAAGCGTCCCTGCCGGATTAATTTAACTTGAGAAAAGTACAGTTGTGTCCCAGAGCTTCATGAAAATTACAAACGAGTCCCTGCCAGAGCCTCAGGCACATGACTTGCACATGATATGTGGTAAAATTGCGCCTTCTCTCCTGTGCTTTTTTTTATTATTTATTTAATGCAAAAATAAAACCTATTTACATTTTAGTCTTTGAACTGGAGAACAATAATTTGCTTGTGCTTTTCATTGAAATAAATGTAATTATTAGTCCAAAAATCTTGCAAAAATTATGTTATGCTCCTGATGTGATTTTCTTCTTAGTATAAAATTTTTATTGTATTTTGTGATCATTTCTTATTATTAAAAAATCAAAGACAGTGCCTTTTTGTCTTACTGAAGTTCCAAAATTCATAAAAATTCAAATATTGTTCAAAAATTCCAAAAACATTAGAGTACTTGTATTTTATTGTCTTTTAATTTCTGGCCAATTTTCATGTATTAATTATTTATAATACCCAAAACAATTGAAAAAACATTAAAAATCTTATAAAAACACAGAAAATTCTACAAAAATTTAAAAAATTTGATTTCAGTTCCTGTTTGAAGATAATTGCTTCTAGTTTGTCCTAAAAATAGTTATTAGGAGTTTTGGGCATTTAAAATATTTTTAACTTGCAAATTACTTCAGGTTGTGCACATTTTCGTATTTTCTCACTGTTTGATTTTTAGAAAAATACAAAAATATCTAAAAATTCCTTAAAAATTCTCAAAAACATTTCAAAACTTTTAAAACACAAAAATATTTTTTCTGAATTTTTCTGAGAATTCTTGACAAATTAAAAAAATACAAAAAGAGTTGGTGTGCATATTCTTGTGCTTGTGCATATTAATTCATGTTATTTTTGAAAATAAAAAAATCAAAATACAAACCGCTAAAAATTTAAAAATATTAAAAATAAAAAATATTAAAAATTAAAAAATTCACAAAAACCAAGGATAGTTGTTCTTTGAGATTCATGTTTTCTCTTAATTTGTTTCTGATTAATTGAATAACCCTCGGGAATTGTAGCTTCCTTGAGTTCGACCTTGTCCGCAATACATGTTAATAGAGATTGTTGCTCACCCGACACGATCGTACGAGTAGCAAAAATAAAAAAATATTTTTTTGTTGTCACGAGATTTTGGGGAACAACGACGACACACATTTATTCACCTTTAATGTCCAACCCATAAGATTCTGTGCCCAACAATACCTAAGATTCTCCTATCTGATAAAGGTAGACACTTCATTAATAAAGAGGTTAAGAAACTAACTCAAGAATTTTACATTGAACATCGTGCAACTTCTCTCTACCACCCATAGTCCAATGGCTTAGCAGAATGCTCCAACAGCGAGATAAATATAATTCTTTGGAAGTGTGTTTCTCTAGATCGCAGTAACTGGTCTCAATTGCTTGACTCGGTTCTTTGGTCTTACATAACAACGTACAAGTCACCTTTGCGAATGTCTCCCTACCGCCTGGTATATGGCAAGCCATGCAATCTACTTGTGGAACTCATTCATAAATCCTTGTGGGAAATCAATGTTTAAAATTTGGATTCCGAGAAGGCCGAGAATAATAGAAAATTGGATATGAATAGAATTCTTGAGATTTAAGACTATGCATATGATAAAAACCTGATGTATAAGGAAAAATTCAAGAAGTGGCTTGCTAAGCACATCCGTCGAAAGACTTTTGAGTCGGTCAGGAGGTTTGGTTGTTCGACATGAAGTTGAAGATTTTTTACAAGCAAGTTGAAAAGCAGATGGGCCGGGTCATTTACAGTATAGCATGTGTGTGACAATGGAAATGTAATGATGTCAAAATTGCCAGCTAACACACAGTCTTTTGCGATCAACGGACAGCTACTGAAACCAAACCTAGATCATGATACCTTCTTGTCTGTTGTATATTCAATTCAAGTTTTATATGAAAATGAGTTGATAGCATACTGACGAGTCCGAAAATTACGTTTGTAAAAGAGATGTTGTTTATTTGATCGTGCGTGAAAAAATGATGATTTGATTTGTCGTTCGTGTGTTGTAGGCGGCAATCGGAATCGGTCAAAAATAACCACAAATAATATTCAATTTTTAATCTCGTGGTTTTATGTTTATTTTACTTGGGCAAGTCCCAAGGTCGAACACAAGGAGGCAAAGGAACAACGTAGAACTATGTCTATCAAAGTTCGTGCTCAGTTTTTGAGGCAGTCTTTTTTTGGAATTTTTAATGCAATAAAGGATGCAAAATGCCATTTCGGCCTATTTTAGGGACTAAAATATCAATTACGTTCAAACGATGTCCAAAAAATATGAAATTTGGCCACTATGCAAAATATGATGAAATGAATTTGGATTTTTTGGATGCAAGATGAATTTTTTTATGAATTTTTAAATGCAAACAAAATAAATTTCAATATTTACTTATAATAAATATTAAACCTGAGTATTCTCAAGGAGAAAAATTATCTAAAATCTATTACTAGGTAATTGATCTTAGAAAAATCCTAAACCTCGAAAATACTAGTTTCAATCTATTAAAAATCAAACATTGAAATATGCAAAATGATTTTTACAGGGCAAACTATGTATGCAAATGTAAGTCTTTTTAGGCACAATGTCAAGCACAATTAACTCTACAATCGATGATTTTTCGGGAATTTTTAGATCAATGGTTAATCAAATATAAATTTATGAGCATAAACTGGGCAAAATATGTAATTTTCCACAAAATAATTAATTATTAATTAACCATCAATCACAAATTTGTCCACAATATGTCAAAACGTAGAGGATTAGATGACAAACATCAAGCTATTTTTGGATAAATAAAATAAGGTCGTGTAGTTGTTCAAAACTAAGGGAGAACGCAGGGGTACAAATGCAATATATAAATATGAAAATAAGCAGAGAGGGACCTACGTTTAATTACCGTAAACTCCGAGGGGTGTGCCGTGTAATTTAGCCGAGATCACGTGCGGAGCACATGGCCTGGACTTTGGCTGCTGATGTGATGCTGGCATAGTTCCTCCACGCGCGCGCGGAGTACGTGGGGGGGGGGGCTCGAGGCTGGTGCCCGGCCTTGGTAGTGTCGACGAGGGATGGCGGAAAATATCCAGCGAATCAGAAGGAACTACGGCTCCTAGTGGTGGGTCGTCGGAGGTTGAAGGCGTTGGCGTAGTCGGTGTTGTTGTCGGTGGTGTGGCAGTTGAACAGAGAAGTAGCTGGAGGTGGCAATGGCATAGCGTCGTTGGTTGTTGGAGGTGAAGTCGAGGCGGAGTAGGCGGGGTTGGAGAGGCGAGCGTGGTTAGAGAAGATCGGGGACGTCGTCGAAGCGGTTGAAGTAGGTGGAGGCGTAGTTGATGGTGGTCGATGTCGGAGGTAGGCTCGACGACGGATGTCGGAGCAAAAGCAGTCGGCAGGGGGTGCGCTGCAACGAAGCTCAAGAGCTTCGGATCTCGCCTCAGTCTGGGGAGCATCGCCGGAGCTGTCACCCCCGGTGGAGGCGCTCTCGTTTCTGATGTGAATCGGCAGATGGAATTTGGTCGGGGCGGTGACGCTTTATTTATAGGACGAGGATGGTTTGGCCAGATCTAGAGCGAGATTTCAGGGATTTTGACGAGATCGGGCAGATCGGATGGAGTCTGGGACGAGGCGACAGCCGACGATGGGAGAAATTGGCGGAGGTGGCGAGATTCGCGGCGGGTGGCCACGAAATCGGGGGCAGCGGCGGTTCCCAAAAGGGAAAGGCGGCCTAGGAAGAAGACGACCATGGGTCGTCCGATCGGCCGAGATCGGACGACCCACGATAGAGACACGTGGCAGATGGGGGGCTAAAAGGAGGGCACGTTCTGGGCATGTGCGCGGGAGGCACGTGCCCCGCACGTACATCATCTTTAAATATGTTTTATATAAACGAATCAAAAATATTGCCAAAATTGGCTGACACGTGGTGGCTCCAGGAGCGGCCACGTGTCAGCACCACAAAATTGGAGAAATAAATTCCTTATAAAATCAAAAATAAATAGCAAATGACCTCGAATCGCAAAAGTTTCTTCATTAATATTGCTCATTTTGATGAGATCTACAACTTTCATGAAGACGTCAAAACCAAAATCGATCAATTGCATAAAGTGAATTTTTGGGGTATCCCATGTACATTGAATACCTTGATTTTGGGGTTTTGTGATGTTTTTGTCATTTTTTATATCAGATAAAAAATTTAGAAAAATATGGTAAAATCATAGAAAAATATTTACACATTAATCTAATTTTTTTGGATTTTTATTAATTAAAGTATGTACATAAAATATCAGGTCAAAAACCGCTAAAATACAAAATATACAAAAGAGGCCCAAAACCCAACTTTCACATATGTGCTCCGATTCACTTGAACTTGGTCTTGTTTTGAAAGTAATTGAATACATTAGTTCAAAAGTGAGTAGGATTAAAGCGGACACTGGATGAGGAAGATATGAGGTTTTTAGTCAGGAAATCCTGAAACTAGGGTTTGAGTTTTTGGTCTCCTTATTTGGGTTAGTGTTTTTTTTGTATTTTTCATTTATTCTTGTTAGTGATATGTACACTGTGGAGGTGGTTTTATGTCATTCGGAGTTAGAATGAATGAGTTAATAATCGGGGAAATTAGGCTATTTACATGTCAATTTTGGCTGGGATTTTTGGCTTCTTATTTTATACAGAAATTCATGCTAAAAAGCAATTCTTATGAAAATATGCATGAATGCTAATTATGCAGAATAGATGCAGAAATGTTTTTGATTTTGAGAGATTCGATCTTAATAAATGAGCTTTAGAGTGATGAATCCGAGATTCATCACCTACACATCTGCAAAATCAGACAAAGCCAACAAAAATATTTTTGAATGATATTTCTTTTTCTTCTTTTCTTCTTTTCATTTTTATTTTTTCTTCTAAAAAGTGTCACCCCTTTCATCTTTGTTATACTTAGGACATACTTTGTCCTAACTATAGGGGTTGTATAATATGAATTGTTCATTCTTTGATCCCTCAGTTGTTCCCATTTTACCCTTAGGGGGGACAGGTCGAGCCGATGATTCTGTACATTCCTACCCTTGACCCTCCTTGACTTGTGTATAGTCTATTATTCTTAGTATTATTTCATCCAAAGTATATAGGGGATGGTCGACTTCTCATTCTTTATTCTTTATTCATTACAATTTAGACTTTTCTATACTCAGTACAAGTTATGTCTTCTATTTTTCTCTCTAGTTTATGAGGACCATGCTCAAGCTAAGTATAGGGAGGTCTTATATACTTCGTATATACTTTAGCCATAACTCATACTTTCGTAATATGGGTAGCTAATAAAAATTAACATAAAAATATTAAAATTCTTTGTATATACCGATTAATAAATAGGGTAAAAGTGTTTTGCAAAATGTTTGAAAAATGGTTTGAAAATCTCTTTGAAAAATATTTAGAAACTTTTTGGAAAATGTTTTGTAAAATGTTTTCAACCTTTTTCAAACATTTTGTTTGTAAAAAAATCTTTTGTTTGTGTGAAACAAAATGTTTTGAAAATATATTTGCAAATGGATTGGAAAATGGTTGCAAAAAAAGTTTGAAAAATCTGTACATATTGTTTAAAAAATCTTTGCAAAATGGTTTTCGAATTTCATAAAAAAATTGTAAAAATTATATGTCAAATTAGATTACAAAATATGTTTTCAAAATGGTGGCAAAAATCTTTTCAAATTATTTTTAGAACTATGTATATAATTCAAGCAAATAAATCCTTTTTAACCTTGTATATAACGTGTATATTCCTAAATCCCAACTCTTATAAATAATAAGAAGCACTCCCTTGTAAATATCTGCATATACTCCCTTTTTGGTCAAAAATCATTTTGTTTTTGAAAACCCCTAAAATTTTGTAAAATGATAAATCCAAAAAGTATTTGCAAAAATCTTTTCAAAAATTGCATAAAATTTGCAAAATATTTTTCAAAAATCCATAAGAAATATTACAACAAGAAATTGCATCACAAAATTTTTTTCTGCATTGTGCATATCATTTGTATTTTTTGTATTGATATTGGTAATTGAACAAGTCTAAGTAAAATCTGAAGATTGGAGTTTGGTTGGACATTAAACCTACTTAATCACATGAACCTTATAGGAACTAGAACTGAGATACTTCAGACTACTAGACTTAATTATTTGAGATCACGAGACTTAGTTCAATATTGTCTTGACTGCCTAAGTAGAGTATTTTGGAGCACATGCATGACTCTTGTTGGTAATGACCTATCTTGCGCAAATGCATCTTACACTTTGCTCACCTAAGTTAAAGTGGTAGAGGGCTAGATTTGTCGGTATGAGACACAAGCCAATGGAAACATCAAAAGCCATCCATTTATGGTCATTGTAACCCAACCCGATCCACTAGTCATGAGGTCTAAAGATAGATGTTGTGGGTTGCAATAAAGCTTCAAAAAAGGGATAGTCTACTAGCTCAAGAGGAAAAAGTCCTTACATTTGATGTATAATATTCAAAAATTGGAAAATTCAAAAACTTCAAGAAGGTGGATAGACCTGATTGAAAATAAAATGTATGCTGGAGTGTATATATTTGTATAGTCAATAAGCAATCTTGAGCTTCAAAGTCATATGTATGAGAGCCTGCAGCCGGATGACTTGGCTACACTTATCAAGCATCCTAAGATAGGTAGCTACATTGGCTACCGTCCATTCTTCTCTCCCCCTCATCTTCTTGAGTTGGTTGTACTTGAACTTAGAATGGAATACCTTGCTTCTTGAGGAAAGATTGTTGGATTGGGGGATTAGGGCCACCATGTTGGAGATATATTAACTTTTACGGCTTCAGCCAAGAAGAGTTCTATATCACACACATTATCTAAGGTAGATTCATAATCGTAAGGGGTTATATATGAATTGACTTATTCTGACCTGGATATTGAGGAGACTTGAATAAAGTTTTGTTATTCTCGAAGGTTGTTGTGTTTCAAATCTCTTTCCCAATAAGGTTCCACCGCATCTAAAATCCAAAGGTCCTACTTAAGATCCAAACTTTGATTTTATGAAGACAAGCTTAAGAATTAAAGTCAATGAACTGTCTTTCTTTTTCTTTTCTTTAGTTTTATTTTCTATGCATATTGCATAAGTGTTTGCTAGGGAATAACAAAGGCAAGTATAGGGGATGATGAATCTCCATTTCATCACATTTATTCTTTCATTTTCGACTTAAAAGTCTAGCTAAATGCATGAAAATAACATTATTTTGATAAATTAACATTCATTATTTATTGTATAAATATTTATATAATACATTGTTTAAAACAAAAATAAAAGAACAAAGGAAACAATAGAAAAAGAAATAAAATACCTAAGCTATTTTATGACCCTAGAGCCCAAGACCTAGGCATCTTGATGACTATGTCGACAAGGAATAAAGTAGGGAGAGATAAGGGTCGAAAACACAATAAAATCCTAGTTTTATTTCTTAATAATTCATTTTGGACCTATTTATTATTTATTATTTATACCTCAAATAAACAAACTTTGTAAGTGAAAGCTGTAGATAAAAATCTATAGAAAAATACAAAATTGATTTCACATAAAAATCATATATAGTGTACTTTTTATACTCAAAATAAAAGCCAAAATTCAAACTTCCCAGATCCATATTCTCCATATGAACTTAAAATATACAAAATCACACTTTTAATTGTATATAACTTTTAATAAGTTAATTAATGAAGGTGGTTTTAATTAATTTGGAGTTCAGATGTAAAAGTTAGGTTTTAGACCCCTATTGTACTATATATCAGAATAAAATATTCATTTAATTATTCTTTATAATTTTATAATCTATAATTTGTAAAGATTATTTATAGTATGTGTACATATTTATAATATAATAAAACCCTAAATATTACAATAAAAATAAAATAATATACAAAAATACATAGATGAATATACAATACTTATACCTATATAACTAATATCCTTATTTATTTAAATGTAAAAAGTACATCATAAAAAATAAAACAAACATATTTAGGGGAATTTAGCTAATTTATAAATCCAGAAATTATGTATATAAAAGAATAAAATTAAAAAATAAAAATAAAATACATAATACATAGGTCAATATATCTAAAAAAATACCCTTAAAAAGAAACTGGTAATAAATAAAACCATAAAAATCAATTAAAATACTGCATAAAATAATAAACAATTTTTTGTTTTAACCATCTTTTATGAAATCATCTACTATTTTTAGTTGAATTTATAAAGGATTTATTTAATTTTCGTCCTTAGCAGCTGACATGGACCAATTAAGGCTCAACCCTAATTGACCTTAGTTAATTGCCTTTTCTACTTGTTTCTGTGATTGTTAGAGCCTTTGACCTATCTTTCTCGAATTTTTTACGGTTGATTCTTGCATCCATTTCTCTTGATGTCTTCTTGAATTTTACTCCTCGAAGATCAAACTTACCTATCAACCCTTCTTATCGATCCAAGAGCCTCTAAGTCAAGCATCGTTCTACGAGGAAGATGCATTGTACATAACCTCGCTTCCTACCTTCCTCAGATTTTTTTACCTTCTTCTGCCCATAAACCATAGGTTTGAGCTTCGATTCTCCTTCCTGGCGACAGCAGGAGACTGATCAACATCTCAAGGGGCTCGTCGGGTATCGAGTCGAGGCGATCTAGTACGTTGGAGTTCCTCCTCCTGCAACTCGCTCCAGGTGTGCTCCTGGTGAGCTTTCTTCTCCTGTTGTCGCCCTTTTCATCTAGTGACATAGCAGTAGCATAGGGCCGGTCTTTCTTTCATTTAATTCTATTTTATTTCCCATTAAATTAAAAACCCATCTTCATCGGAGCTATTGCTCCACCAGTTGTTTCCAATCAGCTCAATTACTCTCCAAGTATGCCATCATTTCCATCAGCTCCCCCTTCGTCTGCTAATCACACCATATGCATTCGTTCACTCTGTTCTCGCTCAGACCAGGAGATCCAGGTCTCCCTCTCTACAATTCATCAGAGATCATCACCCGAGCCCTTACCGCCTCGCCTCTACCTCCTGAAGCTCCCCAGAGCTTCGCATGTCCCCCCTAATGATTCCCTACAGAAAACAAAGCGAGAAAACACATGTGCAGGAGACTTCGAGGGTATTGTAGAAGCTCAAAGACTTGACCACCACCAGATATCACCGGAGCACCTCAAGCCATTTTAAGCTCTCCAACAGATCGGGGATATCTTCAAGAATGATTTGTGGCCCTTGGACCAACTACGGGTGGTCGGATTAGCCCAACGTCGTCGATTGCAGCTCACCCACGACCATGTTCTTCCCTGTTCTTCCAGGGAGGTCCCCAGTTGTTGGATCGGGCTTTGTCTCTAGAAGTTCCAGCCACCGTTGGATCTCCGCAACCCTCGGACATTGACGAAGCTCCACGATCAGACCTCCCGCGTTGATCGCCGAAGGGGTATCGTGTAGCCTTTGCCCACCATGCGTCTAAGTGACGACGATCACAGATGCATGATCAGGTGCACTTAAGGGGGTTAATTGTACACCATGCCCCATTTTTGTTGTATTTCCAATTTAGTCCTGTAACTATTTATAGTTTAAACTTTTTTGTAAAAATTGCATGTGAACCCCCTAATTTTCTGCTTATTGCATTTGTGTTGTGCCAAGTCACCTCACGTGCGGTCCCACGTGAGGTGGCCATTTTGCAGCTAGCCCTCTATGGGTTTTTGTTTTTACATTTAGTCCTTAAATTTGTTGTTTTAGTTATAAAACTTTGTGTTATTTACATATTCGCCCCTACCTTTATTTTTAAATTACAAAAACCCTTGCAAGTACATGTACTATTGTCCATCTATTTCATTTATTAAAACACCACACATTCTCTAAAAAATACATAAAAATGGGGATAGATGTTTGTTAGTGCCTACCTTCATGCCACATCATATTTTTGCATTTTAGGCATTTTCTCTATTTATAAAAAATCAAAAATAGAATGAAAAGTTCTGGTTTACAGTAGAAAAACCCATAAAATATAAAATCTTTTTTGAAAAATTCTAGAAAAATATATTTTATTTTTTAGTATTTTACAACTCCAGACTAAAAATCCCTAAAAATAGAAAAGGAAATAGAGTAAAAATTAAAAAACTCCAA
The DNA here is from genome assembly GCA_037367405.1 of Ottelia alismoides. Classification (NCBI taxonomy): domain Eukaryota; kingdom Viridiplantae; phylum Streptophyta; class Magnoliopsida; order Alismatales; family Hydrocharitaceae; genus Ottelia; species Ottelia alismoides. The sequence continues at coordinate 185,643 of JAZKJV010006344.1, read as the reverse complement.
AATCCTTTATAAAAATATAAAAAATCACCAAAACATCTAAAATATTTATTTTTGTCTCTAAATTTTCTTTATATTATAGTTATTTATTGAAATTGATTTGAAGAATTTTTGACGCATTTGTTATTTTTAATCTTCAAATCAAATTAGTCTATTTGTTTAACCCCTATTTTGGAATATTTTTGACTTTAAAAATATATAAAATATAACAGAAATATCTAAAAAACATAAAAATAATAGATAAATTTATGAAACTCAAAACTATTTAGTTCGGCTATTTTTTTTGTTTTTAGTTGCATTTATAATTCTATTACTCTATATTATCTAAATAGTTATATATACTCTTATAATATATATTAAAAATAAAAGGAAAATTAAAAAATAGAAAATATATAAACAAAAAAATTAAAATTTCAAAAATTAAAAAAATAAAACGAAAATCCATAAAAATTACAAAATTAAAAATCCAGAAAAAAAATCAAAATACCCTAAAAAACCCAAAATCATTTATTTATTTTGCCAATATTTTGATTGTCTGTCCTCAGTTGTTTCATGTGTTCGACCCCTACTTATCCGCTATACATTTTATTATAGGGTATAATAAATTTTGATTCATACACCATGTGGGTGAATTGTTGATTGACCATGTATTTTTGTGAGTGATCGCCTCAACGACATTTTATTTTTGCATTCCGTGAGGATATTATTTTAGACTTTCGCAAAACTTGTGTCATCAGTTCTCAGCTACCTCCATACGATTTGGAGGCACGGAACTTTCATGATGCTCAATTACATTTGATACACTTACGCAGTGTCGAGCTACAAAATATGGATTGAGTCCTTCAACAACTAGGTGTGGAACAGGGTATACCGATGTGACACCTCCATCCATTTGCATTCCATTGATTTGCAAGAGAAAACTACTATGGATGGGGCAAAGTTTAATGTGGTATACGTTAGTATATTGAACATACGAAGGAATTACATCGTGCCCACAGTTCACATCCCTTTAGTAGGAGACGATGTTACTGACAACTACATGTCATGGTACCGTCAAAGTACTCGACGATTCATCGACGGGCAGGGGTGCACACTAAACTACACCATAAGTTATCGGCAATGATAATTGTACAAGGTTCGATTAGAGTGCATTTCTCTAACAAGCATCATATTTATTACAGGTCTCCAGCTTCAATAAGATAGTGCGATTTGTGGGCGAGGATGCTATTCAGCAAAGGGGAAATTACCGTTGAAGCTAGCATACATTTGCATTATTCAATCCAGAGACAATTCAGGAATGGTCCAGAAGAGGAAGATGTCGACGTTGAAGCTGCATCACAACGATGGAGTTGTGGACGAGATCGGCGATGACTGCAATGACATGGGGTGGGCAGGTTTCGGGGGCAAGGAGAGATCCCTGAGGAGGCACTATTATCCTAGTCTAAATGGGAGTTTGAGACTCTCGTTCAAGATTGTGACATTGGGAGAGATCCTGCTACACCTCCTGCATAGCAGAAGGACAGAGTGCCTATATATGCGGAATTTCACACCACTATCCCCTTTCATCATTGGATTTGTGTGTCGCCGAAAATGAGGACGCAACTCAAATTGCTCATATAGATCAGCCCACCGGCTCATTAGTCTCGAGAGAAGATCGCCCGAGGTATCATCTGCAATGAAAAGACCGCTTAAACTATAGTGCAAAGGGAGAAAGGGATGCCGTCACTGAAACTAAACTTGTTTTTGTCTTGGTGTTTTTGTGGTAAATGGCATGTATGCCATCGTTTGACATTATATTTTGTACTAATGATATATGACATGTTTATGCCGTGAAGTTTTTGTTGTGACATGGACCATTTTGTTCTTATCAACTTGAATTACTCGTATTTATTTTCTTATAAACATGAACGAGATTCAATGGTTGAAACACATTGAAAGCAGCATCCCCTACAGAAGTAGCAGCAACTCTCTTGGTGAAGTCCCCAACAGCAGTGGCAACTCTGTTGGTGGGTGTCGTTTGTTACTTTATAAAGAAGCTGCATCTACAAGCAGTATCTTGGTGCACAGCTAGAGGCACCTCCTGGAGAGGTGACTTAGACCGCTTTATGACAACAGCCGCCAGGGGCCAGCCATAGGTTCGACTTGTAGGCGACCTATGGTCAATGCCACCTCTTTCAAAGGTGACTTCATCTCAAGCCAATGCCGCCTCTAAAGGCGACGGCTTTCCTATGGCACAACAAAAAAAATTCCCACTATTACAGCTAGTGTGGAGCACTGATCGGACTTCTAAAAGCTCGGACCCTACTCGATCCCAATGTAAATGAATGTCGGGACTGGGCCCTCATTTCTTCCATTTTTCAAGCACAAAGACTCAGTCTGACCCTGAATTGGGCCGGTATAGCCTGACCCGAGCTGCCGTACTTGGAGTGTTGGTTCTTATTATTAATGATGGAACCCTTAAATTCACGTGATATTGGACGGATATTACTAACTAATATATAATAAATATTATGGTCTCCACATCCGTGTTCAACGCACATGTCGTGTTATCTAATGATAGCATACAATATGACCTGTCATTTAAAATCGTCAAGGCTTCATCAGATTTCGAGCATTAGTGTTCCTTCCTTCTTTTTCGGATGTCGGGATGATAGATAGGTAGTCTAACGAATCATTCATGTTATATGAAATTAGCAGCAGTGGAAGTTCAATTGGTTATATACGAATCAGGCTTTACGCAAGGACGTTGTGGCCTAATCCAAACTTACGGGTTGTTATGCATGGGAACGTCTCATCTGTTAGTGTGCTAAAGTTTATCGGAACTAAAATTATGGAAATGCGTGCATTCTAATAGCCAGACTTTGCAGGGCTTGGACCAGGTCCTAAGTTTTCCCAGAAATCAGGACCTCGGTCAGACCCAAGGCCCGACGAAAATCCGCGAGAGTCTGGGTTGGATCGAGTAAGTCCAATGCATAGCCAATAAATTTTGGTCATTGCAGCACCAAGAAATTTTCCTCAGAAAGACATGAAGGCCTCCCCGGGAAAACCAGTCCTGAAAACGCATTTGTTTTCCCTGAAAGAGAAAAAAGTATGTAACAAATTCGCACAAGATTATATTTCCATAACTTCCGCGAAGAAGAAAAAGGATTTCGTAATGCATATATATACCCATATCTGACCATAGTTTGAACCCCTAATAGGATAAGGATACTATCCATTAATCACCAAGTACAAGATTACCAAAACCACACTAATGGTGCTAATTATATAGAACGGATATTTATTCAACTATCTCATCGCAACTATCAAAGCAACTCCAGGTGTCGTTAGTCTAGTTTATTCTAGATTCTACTCGTGATGGATGATTTTTTGTTTTACTTCGCCTTACATACAAGACATTGTATCATGAATTAGTAAGAATGTCAAAATATTCTATTAATGTCAAAATATTATATCACATAATAAATTCATGACAATTAAATGGACCGACGCTTTAATACTCCCATCTAACATTTAAGTGAATTACCGTGTTCCCAAATGATTGTGGTCTTATCTATTAAATCATCGATGCTGTTGGATATTACAGAAATACATGACCAAACTTAGCCTGCCATATAACATCATTGAAAACATCCGGATCTATTATTAAAGGAGCCCTGTAGATCGAGTTTCATATGTAAAAGTTTCAATCAATCGTCAGTAGTTATTGATCGTACACCAATTAGATAGTGTAATGTGGGAATGTGAAAATCCATGTGTAATGACGGTGCTCTCATTCATTGAGCCCCATATGATCTCTGATCTTAATCATCTCATCTTTGAGCATCATATGTGAGACTTCCTCGTGGTCATACTGCCAATTGCATTTCCCGCCGAATTCCTCAGGAAGAACTTCATGGTCAAAGTTCTTCTCCATTACCTCCACACTCTCCTTGCTCTTAGGGTATATGAATTTCACCTTCTGATAAGTCTTTGGGTCAAGGAAATACTTCACAACCTGAGATTTTTTCACCGAAGTTCATATTAGACATAATTTCACAGAAAACAATATGCTATGAAGAACAAAGTTCAGTCAGAAGTTAAAAGTTTGCAAGTGGTCTCCAAGAAGAAAGTTCACAGTTTCAAAATGCGAGATCTTCGAACTGGATCTATTTTCGAGTTTTTTTTCAACTCGGGAAAAGCCCATCATTCTCAATAAAACTGTATGAACAGCACATTTGTTTTTTTTTCAGAAGGTGAATATTCCTGCAAAATACGTTTAAATGTATTCTTTCTTTTTGTATCACCGCAAAGGAAAACTCCAAAAGGAACGGATATTAGTTCATACCTTCCAAAAGGTCTCAAATATCTTTGGAGGGTTGTAGAGCAATGCAGCGGAGAGCCTCTCAGGGTAGTGGCTCTGCAAGATATGAATTGTTTCCCTTGCAGTCTTGATAGGTGGGGCCTTAGTCAAAGACCATCCAGTGAAGTCCACCAACCACACCATCTGTTCTTGGCCCTCTGGCAGATTCTGGATAGCATTCTCCAGTAGATATATGAGATAACGAATCTGACCATCGTGTGATGATGTATTCTGGAGGGCGAGTAAGAGGAAGATTATTATGCTCAAGTAAAACTCAACTTCATAACAGGGGAGGAATACTTCAGGACATAATTACGTGAAGAACTGTGACATACTTCTTTTCCTGGATTCATCACGAGGACAGACCTCCCTTGTCGGTCGGAGAAGGCAGCACGGTATATTTTGCCTGTCTCGCCTTCCCTGCTCACTTGATTCTAGTCGGGGGAACCAAAAGTATATGTGCATTCAGGTGGAGTGGATATTGCAGAGTGAATGCACTTATCGATAATATTATCATCAGATGATTAATTACAACAAAATGGATAAAAAACGTCTATTTTTTTTGTAAATATTCTTTATACGAGACATTGTTAAATACAAAATTTTGAATTTGATATGAGGCAAAGTTGTCTTTCTTTGAATTTTCACAAGGAGTAGTTACATATATAAATATCTGTTTTTAGCTGATATTGGCAGTAATTGTTGCTAGATTTCATTGTATATTTTCAAGAGGACGCCAAAAGATTATCATTGATATACAAAGCATATGGCTAGTCATAAATTCACACAACAGTAACCCCCTAAAATCAAATTCAGTATGCTCTATAACAATCACAAGCAATATGAAGGAATGGTTATTTCAATATTTATTTGACTTAAAAGGGAATCGATAATGTTCATGGAAAGGTTGATGTTGGTATTAAAAATTTACCCAACGGATCTCCTCTGGTTTAACCGTTGATCTCCATTTGAGGCTTTCTTCCAGCATCTTTCTTGACTTGTCAACATTCCAATTCCGAGCTTCCAAATACCTTCTCAAGCATTCATCCGTGCAATATTGCAAGTTGTTTCCAGATGTAGTTAGCCCTATGGCTGCTTTAAGTTCTTTCACCTGACCAATTAAAAGCACACTGCAGTAACAACTTTTAATGCCCAATTTTTCACTTTGCTTAGCATGTATTGTTGAAAATGAGTGATAAAACATAAACAACCTCGTCAAAAGCTTCATCCGCCAATTAACATGCAAAGTGGGAAGATTTATATGTTATAGCAATGATAATATAAATTCACGGTTTTTTATATATTTTAAAAATGTGAAGTATTGTAATGCTCTTAGATTAACGCAAAGTTGTCAATGTAGAAATTCATCATTTTTTAATTTTATATTCTTGGTTTAGTTTGTAATTGCTGATTGAGATTTCTTCACATAAAAAGATCTGATTTAAGTTCACATCTTATCATGGTATTTGTAAGGGATTTTTACACCCATAATCCTGAGTAATTTTTGTAATAACATTCATAACCCTGTATAATCGTGAATTACATGAGAAATCCCGAGTAATGCTTAACTCTTACATGACATAGCCCTATGTTATGTTCCGTTTGAGATGCGCGTTATACTTAACGGTTTTCGTTAAAAAAGACAAAATTTCCCCTAATTCTCATTCTTATTTGCCAATCATGCCATCGTGTTCTCTCTCCATCACTTTGGAGGAGCTGGCCGCCATCACCATCCAGAGCGCGACGAGGGACCTCCTCGCGCGCAAGAGCCTCCGCCTCAGGCTGTCTGCACACCTCCCCTGCTACAAGCTGGTCATTCTGCAAGCCCCTCCCGCCAACCCCCCGTCGACCTCTGCAAGCCCCCCTCTCGGTTGACCTCTGCAAGCCAGCCCCATCCCTGTTGGTTCCCTGCAAGCTCCCTGAAGAATACGGGAAAAATCCTCAAGCGCATCACGGAAGCGTGATGATCGCATCGAATGCGATCGGGAGCGACTAGTCGCACTAGTTGCTCCGGGCATCGGAAATTAAAAAATTTTATGTGATGAAAACACATGATCCAAGAACACTTCTCGGATCGTTTCATCTAAATCACAAACAAGTAATAGGATTACCTCTTGAAGCGTGGTTGCGATCGAGTCTCTAAACAAAGAGACCTCCTGTCTCAAGTCCGATCCGACGGAAGAGACGCTTGCGAGCGTGTTGATGAGACACGTGCTTCTCGCAATTCATGTTGAAGATCCAAGACACGGATCTCCTGTTCTCGACAAACGAGATACGTCTTCTTCACGAGCAAGGCACGCCGAAGTAGACGGAGATCCACGAGCAAACGATCGGGCAGCATAACGACGATGTTGCGGCGATGGAGAATCTCTCTAGGGCATCCATGATGGACGGCCACATGAGAGAGATAGAGAGAGTAGACGTGTGTAGAGAAAGAGAGAGAGAGAGAGAGAGAGCATTCATTAATTCATATTAACATATCTCTTGAAGAGCAAGGGTGCATCTTCTTATATAGGGTTTTGGGAGTCCATGGATCTCAATCCATGGACAACACACAATCAATGGTTGAGATTGATTTGTGTTTCTTTCAATGTCTATGATCTTGTTGTAATGATTTGTGTTTCTTTCAATGTCTATGATCTTGTTGTAAAAACACAACAACAATTAATCTAATTTAATTTAATATATATTGATAAATCAATATATTTAAATTCAAATCAAATCAATTAATTATCCTTGGAGATAATGAGGAGATAAACCATATCCCCTAAAAAGGGGGGATGGCTACCAACATCTCATGAGATCTCATAATCTCATGAGATCTCATTATCTCATGAGATACATTATCTCATGATATCTCCAGGATTTACAACAACAATTGTTGTAAATTATTTCACAAAAATAATTCATAATTATCTTGTGAAATATTGCAATCATGCCATTGGAAAAAATGTGAATCACATTCACATCCCAAAACAAAATGTAAATTATATTTTAATTAATTATCCAATGTGAATCCAATTCACATCAATAATTAATTAACAGATATAAATCACAAATAGCTATCTCTTATATATTATAAATCACATTTATAATATATATGATTAATATGGATAGTACTATCCATATTATTCATATCCATGATAATTAAATCGTATTTAATGATCTTGGATCTCTATTCTCATGTGCCAAAATAATATGAATCACATTCACATTATTCACATCTTTGATAATTAAATCACATTTAATTATCTCAGATAACTCATAATATGAATCAAATTCATATTATCCATGATAATTAAAACACATTTAATTATCAATGTTCTCGATGCTTAGATACATATATCAACAATTAAATTATCCATGAACTCTTTCAAGGATAATGCGCTTTCTCCACGGATACTTGGAGATAAGGACAGGGAGATTGTATTGTTCCACGTATAGTGACTTGGATATGGAGATCACATCTTAAATCCAGATCTCGGGCCTCCCATAGATGCTTGCTTAAATCAAGACCGCAAATCTAATCTTCTCATTGCATCTGAATCACATTTAGATCAATGTACAACATTTGGACCAAGATCAGATTACTTCTCTAATGAGATGAGTCACTAAAATCCAGACCCGTTTCATCACTCGCTAGGAATGGAAGCGTCATGGTTATACAATCATTTATGATCACATCACTCTCAAGTATTCCTAATGCCTGTACATCCTGCATACTGGAAGACCCAGAATAAACCCGAAGTATTAGATCAACTTTCTACTGTCTACTTCAGGGTTTTATAAGTTTCTCATTTGATCATTGGGAGTTGGTATCGATCATAAACTTTCCAAAAGCATATATCATACCTAGGTCTTGATCATATACTTTCCAAAAGCATATATCAAACCTACAAATTCAGTCAAGCTTCCAAAGCGAGATGACCGTGCACGGAATTTGATTCTTCCCAATATCTCATGAGTGAGCTCATGTCTTCCGGTTCAGTAGTGAACCTGTATGATCCCTTTGAGAGATCGTATTACTCATATGCCCTATATGCACACCAGCGCGTCGGTGTATAGACCTTGGTTAGGTCATCAACCTATTGGTTTGCCAAATGTACATACTCAAACATATAGTAACACATCTGTCTCCGGTCAGAGGATGCGTGCCTATACCGTGACAGCATACGATATAGGTCTTTGGTTATCTCGATCTCGTTAAGTCAACTCTTTGACCTAACTAATCTGACACCTTCGAATCTCTATTCCTATGCAGAGGACCTGCATCAAGAGGTCGGTCAGATATCAACCTATGTGAGAAAGGATTGCCATCTCCTACTCAGGCTGGAGATCATCTCTTAACAATCACTTGATGTGCTTGATGAGTCCTCAATCTAACACTTTAGATATTCATCCAAGTACCAGCCTCTATGATTCAATAGTCGAATCAACAGTTGCATGATTATTAAGATGACCATGGTACATAATCCTAACTGTACTAAGGGACCTATTATGCAAATTATTTATTCTTCATTTCAGATCAGGGAATGATATGTGCAATAACATTTATTGCATAATGGCTCGTCATGGGCTCGTATGTCCAACACTCCCCACCCTCCCTCTCCCTCCCGTCAACCTCTGCAAGGCATACCCCCGTCCCCCACGCCCCTCCTCTGCAAGCCAGCCCCCCTACCCCCAATGTCGGTTCCCTGCAAGCTCCCCACCCTCTAGGCTCTCCTGTACATATTACTCTAGCCTCATGCTATCGCGGTGGAGTAATAAAGCTACTACTACTGTCAATTTGATAGGTTTATTGAGCTTTCCTTGAAATTACGTCCATAGACGAATTGAGAGCGATGGGGGAGAGCAAGGGGAGAAAAAAATCTCGTCTGCGTTGGCAAGTGTGAGTCAGGATGCATGAGTATAAGATAGATGTTATAGAGGGAGAGGAGGCGAGAGAAGAGTCTCGTTCACCGTTGAGGGGAGGGACATCTGTTTTCCTTGAGGGAGAAGAGAGGGGAGAAGGATAGAGGTGACCCACCGCAAACGAGGGCCTTTTCTTACAACCGCCATGTTGTTTTGGATGCAGCCGTACTGGGCACTGGAGAGATTCATATACGGTCGAGCCAGCACCTCAGAACATGTTCTTTATCGTTAATCGTCTACATGAAGGAGGGACTCTCACCTCTCGTCCTTGCAAAGAGAACCCCCCCCCCCCCGCCCCTCCTCTACAAGCTACACCCCCCACCCCCATGTTGGTTCCTTACAAGCTCCCCACCCTCCCTCTCCCTCCTGTCGACCAACGCAAGGCAAACCCCCTCTGCAAGAAACCCCCCTCCCTCTCATCCCGTCTCTGCAAATTCTACCTGCAAGCTTGTTCGTCATGCTGCTTCCCTCCACCTCTCCTCTACCGCCCGTCTGTAGGCTCGTCGTTGCGTTATACCATCGTCAAGCCCCAGCAACACCTTACTTCTTGCAGGCCCCCATCACACCCTCATTCCCGTGGTAGCCTTCCACCATTCATGATCTCCGGTTGCAGGTGTTGGCTCAAAAGAAAAGGGTGAGATACTTTTTTATTTAGGCTAATCCCTGACAGGTTAGATTAACTCAATCATCGGGTTAAATTGATGAAGTAAAGTAACGGAAGGTTATGGGTGTAAGAAGGCACACTTATTCAGGGTCCTGAGCGTAATTAACGATTATGCAGGGTTATGATACTTTTTTTATTTAGGCTAATTCCAGCCGTTAGATTGTGACAGGTTAGGTTAACTCAATCATCGGGTTGAGTTAATGAAGTGAAGTAACGGAAGGTTAAGGATGTAAGACAACACACTCATTCAGGGTCCTGAGCGTAATTCACGATTATGCAGGGATATGAATGTTATTAAGAAATTACTCAGGGTTAAGGGTGTAAAAATCGCTATTTGTAATGACAACATAGTCCAACATCGGAAACTCGCGAAGTGTGAGAATGGGTTAGAAGAGTGAGGGACTACTACTTGATAACTTGTGTTTGAGCATTTTCGGTGGTTGTCAACAAGTCCAATCGAGCACGAGTCCAACATGTTGTCAGGGTCAATTTTCCGCGATAATGGTCCAGGGACCTAAGCTCGGGAAATTACAAATGGGACCAGAGCATGTTCTATTTGATAGTAGAAAAGGCTGCTCAAGGGGACCTAAGCCTGGAGCATGCAACCGCTACTATTACTGAGAATAAGTGATGGACCATAATATTGCAATGAGGACGTTGCAAACAAAAATGGAGGATATTGTAAGACCATAACATAGTCCCACACCAGAAACTCAGAAAGTGTGAGTGGGTCATAAGAGTGGGCAACTACTACTTAATACTTGAGAAAAAATCCATTCTTGATACTACCAGTCTTTGAGTGTGTTTTGTTCATTTCTTCTGGAATGGCAAGTTGCCTTCCCAAGTATAGTGTCTTTTTTTGGGTCTTACAAACAACCGAATGGGGTACAAGTTTTACGACCCTACATAAGTTGCATAAGTGACACATTAGTTTTGATGTCACTTTCTGAACATCTCAAGCTTCTCATTTACTCCATCTCTAATCTCATCAATCAACACAATACAAATAACATACACCAAGATATTTCATCCTCGATGTGACTTGTCAACTCGTCCCTAATCAAAGTAAAAAGGAATGAACTCAAAGCTGAACCTTGATGCAGACCAACATTGATGTCAAAATAGTTTGTCTTCCCAGGTTGTATCCTTACACAAGATGAAGCCATATCATACATATTTTTTATGAGGTTAATGTATAGGATAAGTACTTGTCTCTTCTCAAAAACTTTCCACAATATCTCACGTGAGACAAAATCACAAGCCTTCTCCAAATCAATAAAAATATATGGAGGTTCTTACTTTTAGCTATATAAATTTCCATTGTTCTCCTCAGCAAGTGGATGGCTTCAATGGTTGAGCGACCTGACATGAATTTGAATTGGATTTCTTTTACCTTGAGGGTCGGTCGCATGGAGAGAATCTCCATGGTGGTTGTCCACCCTATTGATTATATCAACAGATGAATAACTAAGCATTTGATGGCAAATCATGGTTAAATGATTGTTGTCCTCTCTGGATCGTTTGAGGTGATTACTATTATTATTACTAGTGGTTGTAACATTCATGACACATTCATCAATGCACAATTCAAATAATCCATCAGGGGTTAGAAAATCATCTGCAATATGTTTACCATAATGATTTATGATAACTTTATCGTAAATTTGGAAAAACATATCCATTTCTAACTAACTTAGATAGAGATAACAAGTTCCTTCTAGCTTCAAGTACAAAAAGAGACTCTTTATGTAATAAGACTCACACTAGCTAAAGACAACCTAAAAGACACAAGAGCGACTACTGCAACAGTTGTAATAGATCCCATCTGGATGACTATTACTGCATCCTCAAGATTTCCTGGCTTCCTGAAATAGATGCAACACATTGCATACATGAAAGGAACCACCAGAATCAATAACCCAACTACCTTCTCAACCTACGATAAAATTAGTTTCAATGATGAAAATAGATTGTATACATGTTGGAGTGATACATTTATCCTTTTAAAAGGTTTTCAGGTAATTTGGATAATTTCTCTTCCAGTGCCTCGACTTCTTATAATGATGACAAACATTCACTTTCTTGGATGCCAGGAGAGTGGAAGTCTGGGAGGAGGAGCCAACAGCTTCACCCTTCTTCTTCTTATGGGTCGGACCCTTCCAGGACCCATGCTTATGACCGCACTTTCCCTTGGCTTGTGCAACCATTACACTTCTTGTAGGGTTCTCTTTCTGCATGATGTCCTCTGTGGACTTCAATGAAGCCATGAGCTCAGCATTAGATAAACATAGTTTATTCAGTTGGTACGATACCACATAATTATTGAAAGAGCTGGGAAAAGACAACAAAATAAAGTCGGTCTGCAAGTCTACGTCTATCTTTGCCCCAAGGGTAGCCAGTTTGTTCTTGGTCAGCACATAACTGATGCGCTCCATAGAGAGAATAAGCTCCAAGTTTCAGATCTAGTCTGAATAGTTCGGCCCGATCAGTTGGTTGACCTGTAGAAGATTGCTGAGATGGTTTATGGATTTCATCTGAGAGAGATAAAAGATGTACTTATTAGAATATATACAATAAAATTATTTATGTACAGAATTTCTTTGATTAAGGAATTTTAAATCAAAGGTTTCTTGATTTTCAATGCTTTGAAAGTCCATTGCCTTTTCCGACTTTTCAAATCAAGAAATATACTTATTGCTATATCTCTATCAAGATCAAGGATTTTCCTTCCATCTTTGTCACACCCCAATAATATGATAAAATGCAACTCAGGTGAAGGAAGCATGAACTCTTTCTGTCTTACAAGTCCAACTTACATTTCTCAATTCGGTATTTAACACCCAAACCCATCACCGCTGAGGTAATGTTGACTCGTTGTCAATTGAACCAACCATCAACAGGATTAGCACACGTCACGTGCAATTCAATATCACCTCAATTATATAAGGAACAATATTTGGGTCACTATGCGTATGTCTTGTCTTGTACAAGATGCAAAAAGCCCTAATCCATATGCGTTTGTACACCAGAGCCATGACTTTGCATAGGCATCTTCAATATACAATGTATGGCGATGGAACTCTTCGACTTTGCGGCGACCATGGATGTCATCTTATGATCCTCATATCCGTTCAAATTTTGATTAATTATTTAGAATCATATTCTTATGATTAACCCTTCCAAGGGAGTATAGTCCTATATTAATACACATTGTGGATTTATAATTGAAATATATTAATTTATGCATATTAAATTAATGTTATCCAATGTAACTAACAAACAATTTAATTTGCTTGATATTAATATATAGTATGCACCCTCACATAGTACAAGTTTATTATTCCAATTAGTTATTAGAGTACGCCTTAACAATGCATCATGTTATACTTCCTTGAAACAGATCTGGTCAAATGCTAGAGTTATACTGGAAGGGAGAATTTCCTTGACATGCAAGGCGTCATTATAGGAACCAAGTCAGCAAATACAGTCTAGACATCATCTCCATTCCAATTCAAAACAACACAACTAGGCTTACTTGTATTTGTAGTTTTATCGATCATTCCTTTTTTTATGACCAGCATGATACTATATAATAATCACTCAGAAATTCAAGAATCTTAAAATATTTTTAATGATCTTAAATCTCTATGACTAGATATTTATGATCATTAAAAATATTTTAAGATTCTTGAATTTCTGAGTGATTATTATATAGTATCATGCTGGTCATAAAAAACGAATGATCAATAAAAGTACAAATACAAGTAAGGCCTAGTTGTGTTGTTTTGAATTGAAATGGAGATGATGTCTAGACTGTATTTGTTGACTTGGTTCCTAATTAATGCCTTGCATATCAAGGAAATTCTCCCTCCCAGTATAACTCTACCATTTGGTCAAACTCAACCATGGTCGGTCCCAAGCCCGGATAAATGAGGGTTGCATTAGGTAGCTGGCAGCCAGCATAAAATAGTCGAAGACAACTTCCTAAATAATATTTTTTTAATAAAAAAATACTATTTAGGAAGTTGCCTCATGATAGTCGAGTCTTTTCAACATGGATTTAAGCAAACATACAGATTTCGTTGGGGCGTTCCTTACTTGTGACGCGTTGCATCGCCCGAATGCAATGAAAAATTAGCAAGGGTCACTACATCGCAGCCTGGATGTAGTTCAAAATTTGCAGGGGTTCTCGCATAAGGAACGCACGCGGGTAATCAAGCTAGTTCCGCTGCATCACCACCCAGATGCAGTCCAAAATTTGCAAGGGTTCTCGCATAATGGACGTATGCGAGTAAAGAAGTTAGTCCAAAAGAGATTGCAATGGAAGTTGTGGATTGGTAGTTGGAATATTGGTACTTTAACTAGAAAATTGATGGAGATAGTGGATACGATGGAAAGAAGGAAGATTCATATTTTGTCTTCGAGAGACTAAATGGGTTGGAGAGAAAGCAAGGGAGATCGAGAAGACATGCTTTAAACTTTGGTATTCAAGTAAAGATAAGGGTAGAAACGGTGTTGGGGTGGTTGTTCATAAGGATTTAAAGGATTGTGTGGTTGAGGTGCAAAGATTCGGGGATCGGATTATTTTTCTAAAATTGGTGCTTGAAGAAGAAATTATAAATATCATCTCAGTTTATGCACCGCAAATTGGTTTAGATGAAAGGACTAAACAAGATTTTTGGGAGAATATGGATAAGATTTTACAAGGAATCCCACAAAGAGATATGGTTTGCATAGGTGGAGATCTTAATGGACATGTGGGAAAAGATGCTTCATAGTATGCTACTGTTCACGGAGGACATGGTTTTGGAGATAGAAATGAAGAGGGAAAAGTCATTCTGGATTTTGTAACGGCATATGATCTTTTCATCGCAAACACTCTCTTCAAGACGAGGGAGGGCATTTAATTACTTATAAGAGGGGGCCAATTAGAACACAGATAGATTACTTTACGTTGAAGAGAAGAGATCAGTTGTATTGTAAAAACTGCAAAGTAATCCCAAGAGAGAGTTTGACAACCCAACATCGCTTGTTAGTCTTGAATGTACAATTAAAAGGGCTGGTAAAGAAAAGGAGGGTTCCTAAGATCACTAGAACTAGATGGTGGAATCTTCCACTGAAGAAATCGAGCTTCAGGGAGAACGTTTTAGAAGACTTGTCTTGGGATTGTAGCGGAAGTGCAAACGAGATGTGAGAGGCAGTAGCATCTTGTCTCCGGAAGGTAGCTAAAGAGATGCTAGGTGAGTCAAAAGGAGGAGCTCCAGGTCAAAAGAAAGCTTGGTGGTGGAGTGAAGTGGTGCAAGAGAAGCTAAAAATTAAAAGACCATGCTTTAAAGCTATGTCTAAGGATAGAACGGAGGAAACTGTCACAAACTACAAATTAGCGAAGAAGGAAGCAAAGAAGGCTGTAAGCGAAGCTAAGTCAAAAGCTTATGAATTTTTGTATAAAAATCTCGACTCTAAAGAGGGGTAGAAGGATATTTTCAGGTTGGCCAAAGAAAGAGAAAGAAAGGCCAAAGATCTTTCTCAAGTGAGATGCATTAAGGACAAGGATGGTCACGTGCTTGTTACTCAGAAGGATATAGAGACTAGATGGGAGCGGTACTTCCATAAACTTTTCATTGGGGAAGGAAATAGAGAGATCACTTTGGGTGATCTAGCTAATAGTGAAAGTTACTTGAATCGTGCAAGCTATAGATGGATACAAAGAAAGGAAGTAGAGGAGGCTTTGAAGGTTATGAGATATGGGAAAGGTGTAGGACCGGATGACATCCCTGTAGAAGTATGGAAAGTTTTAGGTGAGCGTGGTTTGACTTGGCTTACGAATCTATTCAATGCTATTTGGCGAAGCAAGAAAATGCCTGAAAATTGGAGGAGTATTGTGGTGCCTCTTTATAAGAATAAAGGAGACATTCAAAATTGTTCAAATTACAGAGGTATCAAGCTAATGAGTCACACTATGAAAATTTGGGAACGTGTGATCGAAAGAAGGTTGAGGCAAGTTTCCAACGTAAAAGAAAACCAATTCGGATTCATGTCAGGTCGCTCAACTATTGAAGACATCCATTTGCTGAGGAGAACAATGGAGATTTATAGAGCTAAAAGGAAGAACCTCCATATGATCTTTATTGATTTGAAGAAGGCTCGTGATTTTGTCCCACGAGAGATATTGTGGAGAGTTTTGGAGAAGAAACAAGTACATGTCCTATACATTAACGTCGTAAAGGACATGTATAATAGGGATTTATCTTATGTAAGGACCCCGTCCGGGAAGACTGGTTATTTTGACATCAACATTAGTTTACATCAAGGTTCAACTTTGAGTCCATTTCTTTTTACTTTGATTATGGACGAGTTGTATGTTATTTGTTGATGATATTGTGTTGATTAATGAGACTAAAGATGGAGTAAATGAGAAGCTTGAGGTCTGGAGACATGAGTTGGAGACAAAATGATTTCGTATAAGTAGGCTAAGACAGAATATATGGAGTGCACCTTTGATGGAATAAATGGCGAAGGAAGTGATGTGAAGATTGGTGACAATAACATTCGAAAGAGACATTCTTTTAGATATTTGGGATCTATTTTGCAACATGATGGGAAAATTGATGGAGATGTTACTAATAGAATAAATGCAAGTTGGCTAAAGTGGAGTGGAGCCTCTACAGTCCTCAGTGCTAAGAAATTTCCTTTAAAAATTTAAGGAAAGTTTTACAAAGCGGCTGTGAGACTTGCTATGCTCTATGTATCTAAATGGTGGCCTGTGAACCATAGACATGTGCAGAGAATGGCTATAGCAGAAATGAAAATGTTAAGGTGGATGTGTGGACACACACGTAAAGATCGGATTCGGAATGATGCAATCAGAAAGAAAGTTGGTGTAGCTCCAATCGAGGATAAGATGCGAGAAAACCGCTTAAGATGGTTTGGTTTCATCAGTTGATGCACCAGTTAAGAGATGCGGTGTTGGGATGTTGAGCTGGCTAAGAGAGCGATGACGACCCAAGAAGTGTTGGAAAAGAGACTATACGAAGGGATCTTAATGTTTTGGATATAAGCCCAGGATTGACCCAAGAATGGAGGCGAAGAATCCATGTAGCCTACCCTACTTAATTGTGGGAAAAGGCTTTGTTGTTGTTGTTGTTAAATTTCTAGTCATATCAAGCAAACAAGTTGGTTTTGCATGTAAAGGTTGAATAACAACTATTATAGTTTGGAATCTAGGATTTTCATGTCATGAAGCAATCATTCAAGGTTGTCGTTTGCCAAGTATTTCTCCAAATAAATGACGCCACAACTAATTAGGTAAATTCCATATTTCCATGATTATATTTGAATGATTAAAACAATTAAAGATGTCTACTTCGATGATCTAATCCTCTTCCGACCATATGTACTAAATATCATATATTTAGAGCATACAGACTCGGAATCACACGAAATAAATTCGAGTGGTTTGTTGGTTTGATTTGTGAAATAAATGTATATTATTATCAGGTCTCATGATAGAAAAAATAGAAACAAAAAATTATTAAGTTACAGATTCGGGATTCATGCAAAAAACAACACATTACGAGAATTTTTTGAATTTAAAACAATGCATGATCTTTGCCAACTTTTGGCAAAGTTTTGGCAGCTTGTCCGGACCATCCAAACATGTTTATCCCAAAAACTTTTTCATAACAAGGAAAAACATGAAACATGTCATATATGCTCAAAATAGATTTGAAATTTTAACAATATGAAAAAAACAAGTTCACGTGTATCATGATATACAAAGTCTTGTTCTCTAGGGTTTGGATTATATCCAAGACCTTTAAAAATGGCTCTAATTTCACTTTGAAGGGAAGAGGGTCAGGCCCTCCCGCGTCAAGGAAGCATGGAGATTGGATCAAATCCAATGTAGGTCAACTAGTCACACTAATAGGCATGGTAGCGAAAAAACAAAATTTTATAGATGAAACCACAGTCTCAGGAACCATTTCGTATTATTTCATCAAGTTCACACCAGTGTAGTTAAAAGCGAGAGGCGCTCCAAGGCGCTAGGGGGTGCAAAACGCCCGAGGCGCTAGGCGCTCCCTAGGCGCTCGCCTGAGAAAAGCAAGGCGCCATATATAGAAATAAATAAATTATGCACAAGTCTATGTAATATATGCACATACACACATGTGTATGTATGTGTAATTGTAGATATATGTACATATAACTTATATTTCAATCTAAGACCACTCCAATATATTTGTGGGTGTGTTTACATGCACGTATATAAATGTGTATGTGTACTTGTGTGTGTGTATGTATAGTTGTAAATATATGTATGTATAGCTTATATTTCAATTTAAAACCAGTCCAACATATTTGTGGGTGTGTTTATAAGCGTGTATATAAATGTGTGCATGTACATGTCTATGTCTATGTATGTGTATGTATATGCTATCACCAAATTATATTTTGCGATTAATCCATTATTTATTAATATGTGTATGTATAATGTATGCATATACTTGCATATGTATGTATATGTATTAAATATTTGTGTTTATGTGTGTATTTGTATGTACATCTGTATGCGTATATATTTGCATACATGTGTATGTGTTTATGTATAAGTATGCGTACATGCCTATGTACACATGTGTGTTTTGTCTATTTATATGTGTATATATATGTATTTATAATACTTCAAGCTAATATATATAGAGAAGAATATATGCTTTTTAGTCAAAAAAATATATGTAATATTTAGAACTAAAACATGAATGTACATGTATACATATATGAAATAGAAGTTTGTGTAAATTACATATACGTCTGTGTGCATATGTATAAGTATGTGTGTTAATGATACTTAGAACTAATATATATATATCTAATATAAAAACCTATAAAAATCACAAAAGTCGGCAAAAAGCCTTACTTTTGCCTTAGGCGCTCAAGGCGAGCGCCTAGAGCCCAAGCTAGGCGCTCGCCTGAGCGGCGCCTGAGGCAAAACGCCTCGCCTGGAAGGAGGTAAGGCGCTAGGGCCTCGCCTCGCCTCGCCTGGGAGCCTAGGCGAGCGCCCAGAGGGCTTTTGACAACACTGGTTCACACGAGTCTAGGCTTACCTCTTGAAATGTAATTGTGATCCCCAAGCCTCTAAACGAAGAGGCCTCATGACTCAAGTCCAATCTGACGAGAGTGCACTTGCAGGCATGTTGATAAGACGCATGCTTCCTACAATCATGAGCAACAATCTGAATGTGGAACCTCATGATTTCATCTGACGAACCATTGTCTTCACAGGCATGAGGCACCAAATACAACCAAGTTCCTCAAGCGATTGGTCCGACAGCATGACGACAATCACGATCTCCATCAACCTAGGGCAAGGGGACGGTCTAGAGTTGTGGAGGGAGATGATGGTGACATGTGGAGAGAATGAGAGAGAGAGAGGATTTAATTATGCAACAATTGCATCTGTGTGCTCTATCGAGAGGGCTAGGGTTACCCTCTCATTTATAATAAATTGGGAATCCACGGAACAACTCTAATGATCTGGTAATAGAAGCAGTGGGCTCCCACTTTAAGGATCAGGGTTCAAACCCACCATCCCTCAACTAGAAAAAATGGAACTCCATGGATCACAATCCATGTGCTCTTAAAAAATCAATTGTTGAGATTAATTTGTGCTTCTAAGTCAAATAAATAAGTTGAGGAGATTACACGTCATTTGAGTTGGAGGTAGGTTGAGGAGGGATGGCGAGCGCGAGTGCGAGTGCGAAGGCGACGAGTGCGAGTGCGAAAGGGAAGGCGGTGGTCGCCCGAGGAGGGGAGGGAAGGCGTGGTGTCGTGCGCGAAGGAGGTCAGTTGGAGGTAGGTTGCGATGGGTGGACTTCGGTCTCTTACAAGAAGCATGGTCGAAGGTGTTTTCGTTGCGGGGAGAGGGGGCATGTGGCCTCGCTCTGTCCTTCCCTCCCAAGGTGCTACTCTTGTGGGCGGGTGGGTCATCATCAGGCTTCATGCATGGCGTCTCGTTGGGTTCGTGGTTACTCCTTGGGAGCCGATCGTGCTTCATCTTCCTCGGTCGGGAGTGGGGTACGTGAAGGAAGGTGCAACTTGCAAAGTGCGGAGATTACGCGCGGTGGTCCCTCTTTTGCAGAGGTGGTTCGTAATGAGCGCAGGGTTGTCAATTGTCCAAAGCCGTCTTCGCTTGGGCTGCTGCAGGGGGGAAGCGTTCGAAGAGCGCGAAGCAGGAGGGAGATGTTGCTCGGGGAGTGGACGTGCATGCACTGTTCGGTTTTGCTGTTAGGGGCATGATCGATATGGACGTGGTCCTGCCCCACATTCGTGGGTTCTTGGGCGCAAGCTTCGGTGGTGATGTTGTGAAGCTGAGTGCGACGAGGTGCTGCGTGCGTGCCTTGTCGCCTGACCAGAGGGATCGTTTGCTTCGCAATGGAGATGTAGTGAACGTCTGCTGGAGGCATTTTCGGTTCGCGGATGGGGCCTGTTCGGAGGTTGAAGTGTGCATTGCGAGGGTTAAGGGCGTCCCTTTCCTGTCGCGCTCGCTTGGCTATTTGAGGAAGGCTCTACGGAGGTGGGGTTCGGTCAGGGAGGTGCTGGATGACGGTCTCCGACCTGGGTTGCCTGTGGAAGACGCGCGGATCCTGTTCGAATGCAGCAAGAGATTCCTCAATAGTATCAGGGAGAGAAGCTTGTTCGCGGAGGTGGAAATCGGTTGCTTTTCTTTTGTTGTGGAGTTGTTGATTGAGGTTCCCCCCCCCATCTCCAACGGTCCGTGCGGCGGAGACCGGAGGAGGGTCCAGGGACGCTTCAGTTGGCGAGCTGGCGGTTGGGTTTCCGAGGGATCCCCTTGGGGGAACGGATCTTCCTTTTCCTTACGCGCGACGGTTCGTTAACCACTCTTCGACTCTGTTCGTGCCGCCTGGATTATTCTTTATGCATGGTGACGTGGTTGCACTTCCCCCTGGTGTTTCGGCTACTGTGTTGGAGCCGGTAGCGGTCGCGGATTCAAAGCTGCGGATTGAGGACTTGGACCGTCTACAGGGTCCGTTTATTGGTTCGTCCGCTAAGGCGGGTATGGAGTCTCTTTGTGATTTGGGTCGCGATTGGGCGTGGCCGGATCCCGTGCTGCATGTTCATGTTACGTCATTCGGCAGCTCTGCGAAATGCTTTATTCCTTCCTGGGAGGTCCTTGGCACGCAGGAGGATGCTCCGAAGATGATCTCCTTCTCTTTACTCCCGTAGAGTCCGACGGTGGGGAGTCCTTGGGCTCAGCCCGCAGCAGGGGTGGTTACTGCGCCCTCTTCGTCGGACACCGGCCTCTACTCTTTCGGTGGCATCGGTCGGGGCGATGCGGGTGGCTTTGATTTGGTGATTTCTGGCTCCGGCTGCGGCGAGGGGGCGGCCGACAGGAGGAGTGGTAAAAGATACAGAAGGAGGAACAGAGCCAGATCGGCGCGACCGGAGGAAGGACCGTGTCCACCGTTAAAGAGGCTTGTTGCGGAGACCGCGGGAGTGGTCGGGATTATGGGAAGCTCCGTAGTTCCCAAATGAAAGTTCTCTCTTGGAATGTCCGTGGCCTTGGAAACCCGGATAAGCGGAGAACTGTGGGATCCAGGTGTATTGAATGGGGTTGCGACATCGTCATGTTTCAGAAGACGAAGCTACAATCTATGGCTGATGACGTTTGGAGGTCCTTTGGGGCGGGCGCCCTGGATCAGTTCTGTGCTCTTGACGCGACGGGGTCTACGGGCGGTTTGCTGGTGGCGTAGTGGTCATCGTCTTTTTCTTTGGAATCGGTGAGCCGCGGGAGGCACGTATTGACGGTGGTGCTCATTTGTTTTGTTCCCTCCGTGCGGTTGGCGGTTACCTGCGTTTACGGTCCGTGTTGTGGGGCGGCGCGGGTGGAGCTTTGGGATGATCTTATGGAGACGGGTAGGACCGTCGGTGGTGGTCCTTGGCTAATCGGGGGAGATTTTAACGTTACCCTGTTTTCGTCGGACATGCCTAGGGGCAGGGGTGGCCAGGATCCGGGCTCGCTCGCCTTCGCAGACACTGTGGATTCTTTGGGCCTCAAGGTGTTGGATGCGGTGGACATCGCGTATACTTGGAGGAGCTCCAATTCTCGGTCGCGGCTGGATCGATTCCTTGCTTCCAGCGAGCTTTTGGAGGCTTTTGATCTTTGCCTCGGTGGAGGCGAAGCCGCGGGGGTGCTCAGATCATAACCCAATCATTTGGTTCTCGGGGGAGGCGCCGGAGCAGCAGGGTTTGTTCAGATATGAGAAGTGTTGGCTGCTCGAGGAAAATTTTAGGGGCCTGGTGGAATCGCATTGGTCGGAGGCGGTTGTTTCGGGGTCCGCGGCATCTCGTTTTGTTCAGAAGCTTGATTCACTTCGGATCCAATTAGCGGCCTTCAAGAGGGTGTCTAGAGCGGCTAGATGTGCAGCAAGGGTGGACGCGGAGGAGACTATCCGGCGTCTCGATGCGCTTGGGGACACCAGGGATCTCTCGGAGCTGGAGCTTGTCGAGCGCATTGCTGCCCAATTGGTAGTTGCTTGGGAGGATAAGAAGCGCGTGGCGGAATGGAGGCAACGCTCGAGGAGCAGGTGGCTAAGGAAGGGGGACACGAATACCTCCTTTTATCGTGTGGCTAGTGGGAGGCGCAGTGCGATGCGGTCCATCGTTATTGGGGGGACTCGCGTGGAGGGAAATAGAGAGATGGGGAGGGCTATTGCGGAGCACTTCAAGGGCGTGTCGTCTTCGACTATCCCGAGGCTGTGGAGGTAGTTGGGATCGGGCACGCGTCTGGTGGCGAACGATCAGGTTGGCTGCCTTATTCGTGACTGGTCCTTGGAGGAACTTAAGGATGCGGTGTGGGAGCTTAATGCTGATGCGGCTCCTGGCCCGGATGGTTTCCCAGTCGCGTTTTACAAGGATTTTTGGGATCTCATGGGCCACGAGGTGCTTGAGGTGGCTCTGGAGTTCTGTCAGGGGAACGCGGGCTTCGACAGGATCAACCGCGCCCTAATTTCTTTGATGTCGAAGACGTCAGCGCCGGTCTCCATTGAGGACTTTCGCCCTATTGCGGTCTCGAATGCCATTTATCTCATTATTGCGAAGGTACTTGCTACTCGGTTATCTGGCATTATTAGCGATGTTATCTCCCCGTCGCAATCGGCCTTCATCCCGGGGCGGCAGATTGCTGATTGTCTCACGCTTGCGTCGGAGGTCATTACGGATTGGAAAAGGAGGGAGGTGCGTGGCATCCTGTGGAAAGTGGACTTCAGAAAGGCCTACGACTGCCTTGATTGGAGGTTTCTCTGGTCGGTGCTTAGGAGGAAGGGGTTCCCGGAGTTAAGGATAACGTGGGTGAGGCATAGTATCACCACCGCCTCGATGTCTATCTTGGTCAACGGTCGTCCGGAGGGGGGTTGGATCCAGCCGCGGAGGGGGGTTCGCCAGGGATGCCCTCTTGCACCTTTGATCTTTATTCTGGCAGTTGATGTTCTCTCTGACTTTGCGGCTAATATGGTTAAAAGCGGCCTCTCGCGGGGCTTTTCCAGGGGGATGTGCATATTCCTATCGTGTAATACGCGGACGATACATTATTTCTCTTGGAGGAGGGTGTGGCGGAGGCAAGGGGAATGGTCGTGGCTCTGGAGATCTTCGGCGAGCTGTCAGGGTTGGTCAAGAACGAGGCCAAGTCCATGTCTGTGCCCTTCGTCCCTGCGGTCATGGATCGTGATGCTTATACGGTGGCTCTGGGGTCCGCGTGCTCTTCGTTGCCGATGGATTACTTGGGGATGCCCTTGAATGTGGGAGGACGCAGATGGGGGACTGGCTGAGGGTTGTGGAGAAAGTGGAGGCGAGATTGGCAGGCTGGAAGTCCGCGATTCTATCGAGAGGTGGTAGGCTTGTTTTACTTAAGGCGGTCTTTTCGGCGATTCCGATTTATTTTTTGTCCAACTGTAAGATGCCCAAGGGGATCAAGGCTCGGCTGGAGAAGCGTATGCGAGCCTTCTTGTGGGGGAAGCGAGGGGAGGGGGCGAGGGGGATTCACTTGGTTGGGTGGGAAGATATTACTTGCGGGAAGGAGCAGGGGGATTGGGGGTCAAATCACTCGCACATATGAACGAGGCCTTGCTCCTTAAGTGGGCGTGCAGGATTTGGGGGCCGGGGGTGGATCTCTGCCTCAATGCCGTGCGGAGGATTTATAATGTGGGGGGAGGTTTGCCGTCGCAGATCTGCTGTATTGCTTCCCCCACCATGTTTTGGAGGGGGTGGTGGAGGTGTTCTTGAATAATGTTGAGCTTTTCAGGCCGGTGCTTGGTGGGGGGAGTCCTCCTTCTGGACGGACGATTGGGCAGGGGGGCCTCTGTTCCCGCTTCCCGCAGTTATTTGCATTGGCTGAAGATAAATCTTGTTCGGTTGCGGCTTGCTGGTTGGATGGGATTTGAAGTCCATCTTTCATGGCGAATTTCTCGGATATCTCCAATCGTTCTGGTCTTCGCTTCGGGCCAATAAGGGGAGGCCGAGGCTGGAGGTGTTATATCTGGTTGTTGTGCTATGGACGATCTGGCGGGGAGAAATGACCTATTGTTCTCGGGCCAAAGGTTCTACAAGGAGAATGTGGGTGTTGTTGCTAAACACCTGGTGAGGGATTGGGCGTCGTTTTGACTTTGTAGTGTGGTTTTTGTTGTTTTTCTTTTTATTGTCCTCCCTATTCCCTTCTTTTTTTGAATAACATTTTTGGGGAGTGCATCGCCGAGTGTATCCCCCTTGCTTCTGGATTTCAAAAAAAGAAATAAGTTGAAAACAATTTCTAATTTATTTCTTTAATAAATCAATTAATCAACAAATAGTTTTTAAATAAGGGTTGCCTCCATCCATTTTCTACATAGAGGTGGACGATCACCATGGTGTAACAACCATGGTCGTCCACTCCCAAAGAGGAGTGGAAGGAGTCAATTCCATTATCTCTCAAAGAATCTACTTAATTATTTAATTTAATAATTGAATAATCACCAAATAATTTCAAATTATTTGTGGCAACTGCAATTAGACCATTGACTATTAAGAATTATATCCTTCCGTCCAAAAATCAATGCAAATCATATTTACATTAAACTGTATAGCGTGAATCCAATTCACATTAACTTATAAATCATGAATCTCATTCATAGTTAACTCTCTTCATGACATTGTGGACCACATCCACATTATCCGTGATTATTGTGGATAATGGTATCCACATTAACCCCATCCATGGTAATTAAATCCAATTTAATTATCCAAGATGTCTCTCTACATATATATAAATAATATGAATCGTATATTTGTGATAATTATATACTATTTAATTATCCAACTTTCCAATTCTCAGATAATATTGCTCATGGAACAATTCTCGAACTATTTCAAGAATTGTGTCTTATCTTCAAATTCGTGAAGATAAGGTCATGACGATTGCGTATGTCGTGGATAGTGACTTGGATAGTGAGATCTAAAATTTCATATCCAGATCTAGAACACCACTCAGAAGTGTCTAATTATGCCAAACATAATCTCACATCTTCTCATTGCATCGAAATCACATTCGGATCAATGTCTAACAGTTGGATCAAGATCGGATATACAGTCTACTCTACTGAGAGGGATCACTAAAATCCAAACTTGTTTCATCACTCTCTCAAAATGGAAGCGTCGTGATATACAATCGTTTAAAATTACATCATCCTCGAGTATTCCTAATACCCGTAGATCTTGCATACTAGAAGACCATGATTAAACCCAAAGTTATGATATCCTTTTGAACTAAAATCATGTCTTGTTCCAAGGCGAGACGATCGTAGATGGAATTTGGTTTTCCAATATCTCATGAGTGGGCTCATATCTTTCGGTTCAGTATTGAACATGCATGATTCCTTTCAGAGATTATATTACTCATATGCCCTTGTATGCACACCAACTCAACAGTGTATAGACCTTGATTAGGTCATCAACGTAATGGTCTTCTTAATGTATATACTCAAACATATAGTGATACATCTGTCTCCAGTTAGAGGATGCGTGCGTTTATCGTGACAGCATACAACATAGGTCTTAGCTATCTCGATCTCACAAAGTCAACTCTTGACTTAACACAACCGATACCTTCGAATCTTTCTATACAGAGAACCTGCATCAATAGGTCGGTCGGAATCAGCCTTTGGAGTAAAGATTGGCATCTCTTTCGCAAGTTGGAGATCCTCTCTTGACAATCATTTAACAGTACCAGTTGAGTCCTCAATTTAATTCTTTAGATTATCAACTCAGAACCAACCTCTATGGTCCAACCATTACATCAACGACTATATGATTATAAAGATGATTAAAAGTACATAACCCTAATTGTAAAATAACCCTAATTGTAAAATGGGATCCAATAAGTGCGTGCATTCATTAATCTCAAACATGGAGTGAAAATCAAGAACTTTTATTGATATAAATTAAATTATTACAATAACATTTATTATAGAAATGATTAGCCAAGGGCTCACATGTCTAACATGTTGGATGTCTTTTCATATAGAGAAACAAGAAGCAACATGATGTCCTTCATTCTAGTGTTGATTCTAAATAATGTGCCACGACACTTAATATATGTGAATGTTTTGGGTTATATTTATTATATCTTTGGCATTTACCACCTCTATCCTTTTCAAATGAATTGTGACACGATGAAGCAATCTTTGTTATCAAGAATCCTATCTTTCATGAAAGCACCAACTAAATGAAGCTTGCCTGACACCATGTTGAAGATGTTCTTTCTAGAAAGCTCTTTACTCCTTAGAGCTGCTTCTTTCTTGCGGGGGTTCCCAGTGCATCATTTATACAAGTGCTCTCTGAACCGTGCTAGATAGTCACACATCACACAGCTCTCAAACCCAACCCATGGTGCAGGGGACAAAGTCAAAGTGTTGGATCCTTTAAAACAAAGCCCTTGATCAAGCAGCGCAGCGGGGCAATTCCTCATCGACTATATTCAAAATTGAGCTCTGGGACAAGGGAAAAACAAGATATTTTAACCACTTTGCAAGATAACTATCTGGCATTAGGCCAGGGTCAGATTCCTTTAGTTTCGTACTAAGGAGCAGCTTGCAGACATTTATTAAAGCACTTTCTCACCGTCAATCAGAGTCTATTCTATCCAAACTAAGCATGCATCACATATACGATCCAACTTGAGGCAAAGTGCTAAAGTAAAAATATATGCATTTCTACTTTTCTAGTCATACTGTTCTGTTTTGGAATTGTTCCTTTGGACTCCATATAAGAGACCCAATGTTCTATTTATGCAACAATCTTATAGTTCTCTCATAACACTTCTGCCCTTCAGGAAAACAAGGTCAGGTTACTCTTATTTGATTTGGAGTTGATTGGCTTGATGTTACCATGCAAAATACACGATCCAGTAATATATAACAATAACTCTGGACTCTTACTTTATATCCATTTTCAAAGTTGGCAATTCGAGCATATTGTGTTGTTGCAACCTCTTTATAAAAATTCATGATGTTTACTGAAGGGAAACCAGAAAAGATGTTTATTATCAAACCTTAGGGCTCTCTTATATAGCAGAAAAGCTCTATGGGTAGATTACAAAGAAGGGACAATAGAAAATAAACATGATAGAAAGCACACGATAACACAAATATCTTAACACTCCCCCTCAAGTTGGAGCATATATATCTGTCATGCTCAGCTTGGAACAACAGTGATGAAAAGGACCTCTAGCCAGAGCCTTAGTAAACATATCTGCAATCTGATCTCCTGCCGCAACATAAGATGTTGAGATAAGCTCCTTTTGGATCAAATCACTAGTGTAATGACAGTCTACCTCGATGTGCTTTGTCCTTTCATGAAATGTTGGATTGTTAGCTATAAATAACGCTGAATGATTATCACAGTTGAGCTGCATAGGAAGAGGTACTTCAATCATTAAATCGGTTAGAACAGATTTGACCCACATCATCTCAGTACTACCTTGGGCCATAGCCCTATATTCTGATTCTGCACTGAATCGAGCAACAACCGTTTGTTTCTTACTCTTCTATGAGACTAATGAGCTGCCAACAAAAAAAATAAAGCCTGAAGTAGATTTCCTGTCATTAGGACATCCAGTATAATCTGCATCTGCACACCCTGTAGCGGAGAGAAACGTGTCTCTCCTAAACAGAAGACCCGCACCTGGAAATGACTTCAAGTATCTCAAAATCATGAATACAGCATCCATGTGCGCTTGCCTGGGTTGCTCCATGAACTGACTGACTTTACTCGCAGCAAAAGATATATCAGGTCTGGT
The DNA here is from genome assembly GCA_037367405.1 of Ottelia alismoides. Lineage (NCBI taxonomy): Eukaryota > Viridiplantae > Streptophyta > Magnoliopsida > Alismatales > Hydrocharitaceae > Ottelia > Ottelia alismoides. The sequence continues at coordinate 157,386 of JAZKJV010006344.1, read as the reverse complement.
AATAATGACATACAATAATTTCTCTACCAGTTCTCTGTAGCGTCTCTTGTTGTCCACCTCCTCAGATCCATCATCATGAAGCTTCACATTAGGATCCATTGGGGTAGTAGTTGGTCTACATCCTGTCATTCCTGTCTCAGATAGAAGATCAGTAATATACTTCCTTTGTGTCATAACCATACCCTGTTGATTTCGTGCAAATTCCAATCCAAGGATGTAACGAAGCATATCCAAGTCCTTGGTAACAAACTGATGTCCAAGGAAGTCCTTTGCTGCTTGAATTCCATGTGCATCACTGCCAGTGATAACAATGTCATCAACATAAACCAAGATGACCACAATACCTCGTTGGTCACTCTTTACAAAGAGAGTGATCCGTAGTAGATCTGACAAACCCCTTCTGTTCAATCAATTCTGAGAGCTTCTGAAACCAAGCCTCGGACTCTGCTTAAGGCTATATATAGCCTTAAGAAGATGGCATACCATACTAGACTCCCCCTCAACAGCAAACCCAGGTGGCTGCTGCATGTAGACCTCCTCCTGCAAATCACCATACAAGAAAGCATTTTTGACATCCAACTGGAAAAGTGACCAATCTCTCACCACAGCAACGGAAATGAGAATACGCAAGGTAGAATGACGCGCCACAGGAGAGAATGTGTCATGATAGTCCACCCTATATGTTTGGGTGAACCCACGAGCAACCAACCTGGCCTTGTATCGGTCCACAGTACCATCAGCGCACTGCTTCATAGTAAAAACTCATTTGCTACCAACAACAGACGCACCTGATGGAGGGTGGGCGACACTCCACGTGTGAAATCCCCGAAACCCGAACAGGGACTAAAATGCAAAATCCAGCTGGATCTGGGCTAAATTGCAAATATGCTTTTATTACAGTATTCAAAAAATTTATTTTAGTAGTCCATTTCGTAGGGCTCGTCGATAGCTTTCCAACGAGTCCAAGAACGCTAAAATCCGACTTCGGGAGTCCGAGTTATGACCATTTTAGCGAGAGGGGGTCCAGGCCATATACGGATCCGGACCCGGATCCGAATCCAAGTCCCAACCCATATATCCAGCCCTTTCCCCTTCGTGAAACTCGCCCAAATCGCCCATGCCCTTGTTCCCTTCGACCTCCAGCCCCATTCCTCTTCCCTCTCCTTCACCAAGCTTCATCGGAGCTCGTCGGAGTGCCTTGGATCGACGATCCGAAGCCGTGCAAGGTACGATGCTGTCCCTCCCTCCTTGCTGCGGGTTCCACATGATTTGAGATTATATGTTTGTCTACATCCATTGCATTCAAAGCGCCTCTCGATTAAATTTGCGATTTTGCACTGTGGTCTTTCCTTGTTTCGATCCGGCTCCTTAAGACAAATGATTTCTTCTGGCTACTGCTTCGTGGATTTTATAGCTGCAGAAGTTGAATCTCTGAATCCTAGATGCTCGGATATAAGCGTTGCTTTGTGCATACAATGTAGATACTTAAATCCTTTAATACTACGGGGAGTTCCGGGAAATGTGGTTAATTGAAGTTGGGAATGAGATGTGAATCTCTTGTGCATATGGAGGATTGGGTTAGTCGAGAAGATTCGCGGGTTGGAATCTATTTTGTGAATCAGAAGTACAATAGTGAAATGGAACTAAGTGGACGTGTTGGGAACTTAGTTAGGATGCATTGTACCCCACCGCATGCCTACGGAGGCACCTCAACCCTAAGGTATTCTTTTTGCCTTAGAGTCATAGTGTGAGGTCTCATCCAGACCAAGACCACAGACTATCCACGAAGCTTGGTTACTTATATCCATATCTAATAACCATAATAAAAATGTGATTCTTTGTGAGATCTGGTTACCTAGTTTCTTTCTCTTTTGCACACATTTAACTTATATCCTGCTTGTTGTTGTATAGTTTTATCTAATTCGTATTGAGCAACTTTGCTCATAACGTACCTACGTGTGGATCCGTAGGTCCTCAGCAGTGAACAGTTTGGAGACATCACTTTTAGTGCAGCTTCACTACACTTCTTGTAGCACAGTTGGTAATAGTTTTTACTGTCTTCTTTACTTGTAGTTTCTTTCTGAGAGACATGGCAAGTAATATATAATTATTGATATCTATATTTATCCTTACATGTATTTTTTTGTGGACATGGAAATGGATAATAGAATGTAATGGAGTTGGTGAATGGAAATACATGTGCTTGTGAACAGGTTGAATGTCATGGGAAGAAAAAAAATTCCCTTGCATGTTTCTATTTTTCTCCTGCTTTTGTAAATGTCAAATATTCGAATGTGGAATATATGTGCGTGGATTGGTTTGTCGAGTACCCGGATCCTAGGGGCGTCACAGCTTGGTATCAGAGCAGTGGTACTCCATTCCATTTCACGCATATCATTCCTTATTGGTATTCGAATACTGGATAGTGTGGAAGTCTTCTGACCCAACATGAGTCCACAGGAGAATAACATGTTTACATCCATGTGCATATGTCTCTCTTAAGGGAAGCAACACATCTGATGGCGGGATCAAGTACATCTCCAACTTTAGGTCACATCGATTTCTCAGTTAGGGTTGTGTAGGATAACTCGCATGTAGTAGTGGCACATGACCATATGATAGAGGATGTTCGAGTTATGCAGGAGCTTCCTGATATGTTTCTAGATGAATGACCTGGATTACCACCAGTACGAGAGATAGAGATCGAGATCATGCTACTCAGCTGATATCTATCCCTCCATACAAATTGACACCAGTTGAGCTCAAGGAGCTCAAAGTACAGTTACAGGAGCTATTGGAGAAGGGATTCATCTGCCTCAGCACATCACCATGGGGAGCACCAGTCCTCCACGTGAAGAAGGATGGATCCCTAAGACTATACATAGACTATATTCAGTTGAAGGTCAAGAACCATTACCCACTTCCCAGGATTGATGATCTATTGACTAGTTGCAAGGAGCAGCAATATTCTCTAAGATTGACCAGCAATCAGGATACCATCAATTGAGGATCAAAGAGGCCGACGTGATGAATTCTGCATTCCGCACTAGATATAGCCATTATGAGTTCTTGGTGATGTCGTTCGGACTCACGAATGCACTTGTCACATTCATGGATTTGATTAATCGAGTCTTCTGTCCCCATTTGGACAAATTTGTAATCGTGTTCATTTATGATATTCTAGTCTACTCTCATGACTAATACGAGTATGAGTCTCATCTTTATACCGTACTAGAGACTCTCTGAGAGCACCAGTTGTATGCTAAATATAGCAAGTGTGAGTTTTGGCTTTCTGAAGTGGCTTTTCTTGGCTACGTGGTTTCAGGGGAGGTGTCAGTTGACCCCGCCAAGATAGAGGCAGTGGTGTCTTAGGAGCGGCCTAAGACGGTTACAGAGATTCGCACCTTCCTCGTCCTCGCCACGTACTACAAGAGTTTTTTTAGAGGGTTCTCTCAGTAAGCTCTACCCCTCACCTGATTGACGTAAAAGGATGTGCCATTTGTCTTGAGTGACAAATGCGAGTTGAGCTTTCGAACGCTCAAAGAGCGATTGCCTTCTGCACCCATCCTCAACCTTCCTTCTGGTACCTTGGACTTCACCGTGTACACAGATGCTTCCAAGGAGGGCTTGGGTGCAGTGTTGATGCAACATGAACATGTTGCGGCGTACGCATCACGACAGCTGAAGAACCATGAACGCAACTACCCCACTCATGACTTGGAGTTGGCGGTTGTAGTCTTTGCATTAAAGATATGGCGTCACTATTTGTATGGGATGATATTTAAGATTTTCACAAGTCACAAGAGCCTCAAATAAATTTTTGATAAGAAGGAACTGAATATGAGGCAAAGGCAGTGGATGGAACTGCTAAAAGATTATTACTGTACCATCTCCTACCATCTTGGTAAGGGGAATGTGGTAGCAGACGCCTTGAGTAGGCAACCATACACTGAGGGTTCGGCGGTCGAGTTGTAGACTTGGGATATGCTCAATACACTTAGTGAGTGACATCCATTTGAGGGCACATCCGATATAGTGACAGTGCCAACCAAGTATAGCATCTTGTGAGATAGGATCGTCCAAGGGCAACAGACAGATCAGAGGATCCAAGACTTGTAGCACAGATGTTTGAAGGATGAATTCGATGGATTCGAGTTCGTGAATCCATCGTATGGAAGGGGCACTGTGTGTGTGTCCTAGATGACAAGGAGATGAGGAAAGAGATCCTGGATAAGGTGCATAGCTCGAGACTTTCCATACATCCAGGTGGCATCAAGATGTATAGGGACCTCCGCTAACACTTTTTGTGGGAAGGCATGAAGAAGGACGTAGCTGAACATGTTAGCAGATGTCTTACTTTCCAGATGGTGAAGGCAGAGCACCAGAGGCCTCCTGGTTCTGTAGTCTCTTTCCATCCTGGTGTGGAAATGGGAGAGCATCTCCATGGATTTTATCACATCATTGCCGTGCATCCCTGGAGGACATGATGCAATATGGGTCATTGTGGACGGGTTGACCAAGTCAGCATATTTCATCCTGGTTAACATGACCTATACACCAATACAACTAACCAAGCTATATGTTCACCACATCATTCGGTTGCATGGGATACCCAAGGAAGTAGTGTCAGACAGAGATTCTCGTTTCACATCACACTACTGGAGAGAATTCATGAGAGCCTTGAGAATAAAGCTACATATGAGTTCATCCTACCATCCACAGACAGATGGAAAGTTTGAGAGGACCATTCAGACCTTGGAGGATCTACTACGAGCCTATGTGGTTGAGTGGAAGGGATCTTGGAAGGATCACTTCCCACTAGTTGAGTTACATACAATAATAGCTACCACGGCAGTATAGGCATGGCACCATTTGAGGCATTGTACGGGAGGCGGTGTACCACTCCTTTGTGTTGGCAGCAGGTGGGTGACAACACCATGTTCACCCCTCATATCATTGAAGAGACCTCCAGGGTGGTGGAGACTGATAGGAGGAAATTGCTGACCGCACAGAGCCGTCAGAAGAGTTACGACGACCGACGGCGTAGAGATCTTGAGTTTCAGGTATGTCGCCGTATATTCGTGCCATGATGGATATAATTCTTAAACAGACCTGTGTGTCTAAAGCATTTTTTCCACAAGTTGGGGACTTCGTGTTCTTACGTGTGCCCCCAATAAGGGGCGTACAACGTTTCGGTGTAAAGGAAAAACTATCACCGCGTTTTGTGGGGCCATTCGGGATTTTAGCCCGTGTTGGGAAAGTGGCCTACAGGGTAGCCCTTCCCCCACACCTCGAGGGCATCCATGATGCATTCCACGTGTCGAATCTCAGAAAGTACATCCGAGATCCCCGACACGTGATCAGCTACGAGGACTTGGCGGTGGAGCCAAACCTCTCCTTCCTAGTAGAGCCAGTGCAGATTTTGGACCACGCGGTCAAGAGGCTGAGGCGGAAGGAGATCTCTTTGGTCAAAGTCCTGTGGCGAAGTCAAGACGTAGAGGAAGCGACATGGGAAACTGAGGCGGACATGAGGGAGAAATACCCTTATCTGTTAACAGGTATAGAACTGAAACCGTAATCGGGTTCTTTTGAAATTTTTATGAGTTTTGCTCTCTTTGAGATTTTTATGGGTTCATTTCTCTGTGAGACTTGGACACAACGGGGTTCGGGCATTGAAATCGACTAGAGTCATCTTAAGTCTCGGGGACGAGACTTCTTTTGAGATTTTTATGATGTGAAACCCCCGAAACCCGAACAGGGACTAAAATGCAAAATCCAGTTGGATCTGGGCTAAATTGCAAATATGTTTTTATTACAGTATTCTAAAAAATTATTTTAGTAGTCCATTTCGTAGGGCTCGTCGATAGCTTTCCAACGAGTCCAAGAACGCTAAAATCCGACTTCGGGAGTCCGAGTTATGACCATTTTAGCGAGAGGGGGTCCAGGCCATATACGGATCCGAATCCAAGTCCCAACCCCTATATCCAGCCCTTTCCCCTTCGTGAAACTCGCCCAAATCGCCCATGCCCTTGTTCCCTTCGACCTCCAGTCCCATTCCTCTTCCCTCTCCTTCACCAAGCTTCATCGGAGCTCGTAGGAGTGCCTTGGATCGACGATCCGAAGCCGTGCAAGGTACGATGTTGTCCCTCCCTCGCTGCGGGTTCCACATGATTTGAGCCTATATGTTTGTCTACATCCGCTGCATTCAAAGCGCCTCTCGATTAAATTTGCGATTTTGCACTGTGGTCTTTCCTTCTTTCGATCCGGCTCCTTAAGGCAAATGATTTCTTCTGGCTACTGCTTCGTGGATTTTATAGCTGCAGAAGTTGAATCTCTGAATCATAGATTCTCGGATATAAGCGTTGCTTTGTGCATACAATGTAGATACTTAAATCCTTTAATACTACGGGGAGTTCCGGGAAATGTGGTTAATTGAAGTTGGGAATGAGATGTGAATCTCTTGTGCATATGGAGGATTGGGTTAGTCGTGAAGATTCATGGGTTGGAATCTATTTTGTGAATCAGAAGTACAATAGTGAAATGGAACTAAGTGGACGTGTTGGGAACTTAGTTAGGATGCATTGTACCCCACCGCATGCCTACGGAGGCACCCCAACCCTAAGGTATTCTTTTTGCCTTAGAGTCATAGTGTGAGGTCTCATCCAGACCAAGACCACAGACTATCCACGAAGCTTGGTTACTTATATCCATATCTAATAACCATAATAAAAATGTGATTCTTTGTGAGATATGGTTACCTAGTTTCTTTCTCTTTTGCACATATTTAAATTATATCCTGCTTGTTGTTGTATAGTTTTATCTAATTCGTATTGGGCAACTTTGCTCATAACGTACCTACGTGTGGATCCGCAGGTCCTCAGCAGTGAACAGTTTGGAGACATCACTTTTAGTGCAGCTTCACTACACTTCTTGTAGCACAGTTGGTAGTAGTTTTTACTGTCTTCTTTACTTGTAGTTTCTTTCTGAGAGACATGGCAAGTAATATATAATTGTTGATATCTATATTTATCCTTACATGTATTTTTTTGTGGACATGGAAATGGATAATAGAATGTAATGGAGTTGATGAATGGAAATACATGTGCTTGTGAACAGGTTGAATATCATGGGAAGAAAAAAAATTCCCTTGCATGTTTCTATTTTTCTCCTGCTTTTGTGAATGTCAAATATTCGAATGTGGAATATATGTGCGTGGATTGGTTTGCCGAGTACCCGGATCCTAGGGGCGTCACACCACGTACCTCACGATTGTAATGTCGTCATCTCTTTCTCCATAGCTAAACGCCACTGACTGTTCTGCTAGGCCTCCTGATACGACCATGGTATCTGTACAGCTGACAAGCCCACAACAAAGTGCTGAAATTCCTTGTACATACGCTCCAAGGAAACATGAGAACCAAAGTCCACCCCATATTTGGGGTACATCATATATGCACGCTTCTGCCTCCGGAGTGCAATAGGGATATCCAGATCATCAACACGAGTAGTAGAAGTATCATCTGCACCCTGAACCTCATTCTGTGCAAGCAAGTCACCCGTGCCATTAGAAGAACTCAAATGATCAAGGCATACCTCGGGCATGTTGGATGATGGAGGAGGCGCATGAGTCTGAGACCTTCGCTGGTAGACCTGTGGAAAGAAAGTAGGAGGTGGTGGTGGTGGCGGCGGTGGTGGTGGTGATGGTGGAGATAGAGTAGAACATGGCAATGATGGAGGAGGAGGCATATAGATATCTTCGCCATCCCCTGAAGGATCAAGCCTATCACCTGTGGGAGAAAAATACATAATAGACTCAAAGAAGGTGACATCAGCACTGACATAGTACCTTCGTCGAACAGGGTCGAAACAACGATAGCCCTTTTGGGTTTTGGAATACCCAACAAATACACATTTGACAGATCTGGGAGAAAGCTTGTCAAGACCAGGAGAGAGTTGATGAACAAATGCAACCGATCCAAAGACATGAGGCGTAAGCGAGAAAAGATCCTTCTTGGGAAACGCAATAAAGAACGAGACCTTTTCTCCTAACGCCGAAGAAGGCATACGATTCACCGAGTAACAAGCAGTTAGGACCGCATCTCCCCAATAAGAATGAGGAGCACGGCTCTAAATCAAAAGGGTTCTGGTAACGTCCAATAGATGGCGGTGTTTCCTTTCAGCCACCCCATTCTGTTGGGAGGTATATGGACATGATGTCTGATGCACAATGCCATGAGTTTTAAGAAATTGAGAGAGTTGAGTACTGTAGAATTCTAGAGCATTGTCTGAGCGTATGTACTTGATTCTGGCAGAAAAAATATTCTTCACTTCATTAATAAAAGACAGAATAACAGGACCAGCATCAGACTTGTTCTTAAGAAGGAAAACCCAACATAACCTAGAAAACTCATCAACATCATCAAGATAAAATCTGTGCCCCTGATGATCTGGGACATGACTAGGACCCCAAATATTGAAATGAAACAACTCAAACATACTACGACTACTTGTACCCTGACGACTCTGAAAAGAGGACCAATGATGCTTCCCAAGCTGGCAGGCCTCGTACTGGAAAGTGGAGCGAGGAGAAATCTGTGGAAGAACATGAACCAACTTGTGCAGAGGAAGATGACCAAATCGCAGATGCCACATATACGGAGAAACAGACCCACTGTGTAAAGAGGATGAGACACCAGCATACGAAGACTGCACAAGTTTGTAAAGGCTCCCTTGCTCACGGCCAGTTCCAATCATTCTGCCCGTAAGCATATCTTGAAACACAAGAGCATATGGATCAAATATGGCACGACAATGTAAATCTTTGGTGATTTGACTAATTGCTAATAAATTCATGGAAAATTCAGGTGCATAGAGAACACTAGGAAGTCGCAAGGTAGGAGTCAACTACACCTCCCCCAGACCAGTAATGGGGGAATGTGTACCATATGCTATCACGACTGGTCGTCCAGACTGGACAGGATGAAAAACACTAAACTGTCATCTGTCACCACAGAGATGATATGATGCACCTGAATCCATGATCCACTCTGACAAGTCTGCAATGTAACAAGTAGTAAAGGCATACACTGTACCTGACGTAGATGCTGAGGCTGAGGCAGCCACTTCTAATGATCCTGAAGGAGAGCTAGTGGATCCAGATGTGCCATGCATAATCTCTCTCAGTCGTGCTAAGAGCTCATCAAACCTCTGATCAGGTGAACTCCCAATCTGTTGTGTCTACTCTGCAACCCTGGCTGACGCAGGAAACCCATTCTTAGAATAGCAGGTTTCCTCGGAATGATCTGTCATGTGGGAGAAGGTGCATGGTCGACCCCGACCGCCGCCTCCTCTACCACGGTTGGAACTTCCTCGACCACGACATACTGTATAACTGCCTCTACCACGTGAAGCCGCCATAGCTGAAGATGTCTGGTGCTGTAAGGTACTACCAGAGGATATGGATAGTCTGCTCAATCTTCGATACGCCTCCTCCATCGGAGGTATGGTAGCATCGGTAAGGATCTGGGCACGAGTTGCATCATACTCCGGATCCAAGGTTGCTAGAAATATCCCAGTCATCACGGAGTCTCTATATGCCTTGAGTTGCTCTGGTGTAGCAGTCAAAGGTATGTAACCATATAGCTTCTCGAACATACCCCTCAGAGAAGTATAAAGGGTGTGAAGAGGACGACCATTCTGCTTCGATATGAAGATATCATGCTGGAGTTGGAGTATCTTAGACTCATTCTTTGTCGGGGAGTAAGTCGTGGCAAGAATGTCCCACATACCCTTTGCAGTAGGCTGACTCAGTATATCATTAGCTATCTCCGTGGAAACGGTCCCAAATAGGAATACACGAGCATACACATCATCCGTCTCCCATGACGCATTTATCCCAGTCTTGTCATGTGGCTCCTCTGTTATGAGGATATGCTTCTTGCCATTACATTACATCAAACTCATGAACTGCATGGCCCACGGTTCATAGTTGGTTCCATCCATTTTGACAATGGGTGCCGGACCTTTGAAGGCACCCAGGAATGGGATATCCACCTTGTTGTCGGACATGATGACAACAATCTCTATAGACTGGGATTACACCAAGCTTAGACGAGAATGTCTACTCGAACATATATGAAGGCGGTTGTGGGCGTAGACTCATACCACAACCCCTTCCATGCCTCGAAGGTTTCTTGGAAGAACTTAAGCTGTGATGCTCACAGATACGCGGAGCACAAGTGCGCTGAAATGCTAGGGCGTGAGGCACCCGAGAACAGACGTGCGCAGGTGCATGACCCCGCGTGAGGAGCTAGGGCGCAGGAGGCGCTCGGGCGCAGGGGAGCGACAGGACACAACCGCGCGACAGAGCAAGCGCGCAAGGGCACGCGCGCATGAGGCGCTAGGGCGCGCAGGCTTCGTAAGGCACAACGACGTGACAACAAAGGCGCGCGAGACAGCGGGGCGCGAGGAGCACGAGGGCCGGATCATGCGGCAACGGCGGCATGTGAGGCTTTTGGTAGGGACGAGGAACTAGGTCACAGGCTTCGGTCTAGGATCGTCGCTCTGATACCATGCTGAAGGGAAACCGGAAAAGATGTTTATTATCAAACCCTATAGCTCTCTTATATAAGAGAAAAGCTCTATGGGTAAATTACAAAGAAGGGACAATAGAAAATAAACATGATAGAAAGCACACGATAACACAAATATCTTAACAATGTTCATATAATATCCATCATTTAACAATCGGAAATGCAGGATTCTCGATATCATCCTTACAACCTCCACCGGCACAATTCTGGTCCAACCCTTAGCTTTTCATGTCCTTTATATCTTGGATTTTCACCTACTTCAAAAGCCTTGATAACATTTCGAGCATTATAGTGTAAATCCACTAAAGAAAATTATCTCCAACTATGCTGTGTTCTTAAGTTGCACAAGAGAAACATATACCCCACTTGTTGAGTCACCCATGCGTGACTAAACTAAGGCTAAAAACTACCAAGTGGGATATAACAATAATATACACATATATAGGGAAATTCGAAATTACAATCGCATATTTCCAATGTGGTTTAGTTACCTTATCTTCACGGTTGTTATTGTCATTATCCTCAACATTATGAGCAGGGCATCTCCGGTGGAACATTTGAACTTCTCAGATGTAGATAAAACCTATAATAGAATTAGAATTTTAGAGGAAATGAAGCAAAATTATCATTTATGCAAAAAATCACAATAATAAGTATAGCATGATGCTTGACTATTAAGAAAAGGGCTCACGAAAAAGTTGTAGAATTACATGAAAGTGTTTGAATTTTTATTTAAGTTGGAGAAGATACATTTTAAACAACCAAAAAAAAGACTAAGTTATATGATTAAGAAATCTTGTGTGATCATGAAACCACCTGAATCCTTCATGAATTATATAACAAACTACTTCATGACTTCGAGAAGATCATTTGGCAAGTAGATTTATATGCTTGGCATCCATGTCTTCTTTATCATCTACACACACCACTATTAAAATATTCCCAATCCTTTAGTGTTCTGTTTGATTCTTGTTGGATAAATGTGACCTTCATCTTGGCCTCCATATACCAAAATCAATGTTTTGATCAAACCTCATAATTTCCTACTATCATTTTTATTGTCGATGACTCCATAAAATTGCAACAATACCAGTCTGTTATGAATTGACCAGCAAAATATTGTAATTTAGAGTATTTAGCATCAATTGGAGTACTGAATGATAGATGAGAATCCATCATTGAAAGCATTGGTATGAGAGGATAAGTTAAGCATGATGTGGGTGGTGGATAAAAAGTTTCCCTTCACAAGCTCATAGCAAGAGAACAAAGGGGAGTTAGAGGGATCACACATGCCATGTGTGCGTGCATTCTCGCTTCGGCTTGCGCTTAAGTTCGGGCTCAAGAGATTCAATTCGAATCTCGGGTATTTTTCTACGTGCTTCCTGGCTTTGGACTTCTTAATCGATTATTTAACAAATTAACTGGATTAAGATAATCAAACGAGTGGATTCACAAGGAAAGACATCTAAATTTCAAATTGGTTGTCCACAACTCTAAAAGAAGTGGTTTTCAATGTCACTGTTAAAATTATTATATTAATGGTTGTAACCTTTCGGGTTCCGTAACTCATAACCCTTCGGGTTCTGTAACCTTTAACCCTTCAGGTTTCGTAACCCCTCAAGGGTATTGATGTATTTTTCCTCTTGTACTCTCTAGGATTTTCTCTCTATATAAGAGACCCTAGCCCTATGGAATACACATCCCATTTATCTCTCTTCTCCACATGGTATCAGAGCAACGGTCCTAGACCGAGGTTCTGACCTAAAATCCCCACCGTCACCTTCAAGCCTCGCAAAAGCCTGTGCGGTCCCTCTTCCCTGAATCAGGGCCCGCGAAAGGCCCTCCAATCGCCTTCAGTGCAGCAGCTCGACCCCAAAACTCATCACGAACCACTGCCAAGAATCCAAATATGTTGTCCATTGAGGGTTTTCAGCCCTTCTTCAAGGGCAAACGTGAATTCTAGAGTATTTTTTTGCTCTTACATGCATCCTTAGTTGATCAGAATCTTCTTTCTATTTTAAGACCACCATGGCATCTTCTTCTATCGAGACAAAGTCCTTGGCCACGAATATTATGGTACAAGGCACTACTATCAAACTCAAGGGCACAGAAAATTACGCGTTCTAGTCTCGATCTTTTATGGTGTTCATTGGTGGTTAGAGGAAACTCTACATTTTGACTAAAGATCCTTTATATGAAAAGGACAAAGAGTACGACAACTGGTAGACTGACAACTATTTGGTTATCAACTGGATGACCAACAGTGTTAAGGCTTACATTGCCTCAAATCTTCTTTACAAAATACGGTCAAGGAAATGTGGGAGGATCTCGAGCAAACATACTCCCAGAAGAAGACGAAGTCATGACTTGCAGACATTTACAGACGAATCTGGTCGGCATCTCAGGGTGATTCCACCCTCATCGAGTACTACAGGAATCCCTCCAGCATGTATGAGGAGTTTGCAATATTCCAGCCCTCATGTTGCACCAAACAGATACAAGAACGTTCTGATTGGAAGGTATACCGCTTCCTTGATGGCCTGCATTCTAGATACAATGCAGCGAAGGAGCAATTTCTTATATCAGACGCACTGCCAACAATGAAGGCCATCTTTGTCCGACTTGAGGAGCTCGAGATTCGTTGCCCAGCCTCCCATCTTGCCTTCAATGGAGAACTTTGCACACATCGCGTCATCTGGGTGAGGAGGCAGATGCAACTTGCGAGGAGGACGCAGTCGTGATCCAATTCGTGGTCGTGAACGGAAATCCGAACGAGGCCGTGACTTTGGTCGTGGCCGTGGTCGTGGGCGAGACTCTACTGCCCCATGCACTCACTGTGGTAGGGGGAATCACCCGACTGAACGATGCTGGCAAAAGTTTGGTGTACCTTCTTATCATGCCAATAATGCTTTATGAGGATGCACATGATGTGGAAGAAGCATCGCCTAACTCCAGTGGCAAGATTGTTCATCTTAATGACACAGATTACTCCCGCCTGATGCAGATCCTTCAGACTCCATGGCCTACTGCCACTAGTAATACTATCATTGCTGCTCTGGCTACTCCTTCAAGTACAATAGACAACTATGTTGTCACTTCTATTCCAGCTTGGATTACGATTACGGTAGCTCTACTCATTTGATTGGAGAAGGTAGCATACTCACCTCATCCATACCATCTACCTCCGTGAAGTCAATCCAAGTCGCTAATGGGACTCAATCACCGATTACTATTGTCAGAATTATGGAATTCTCTTCCAAACTCCGACTTTCTAGAGTTTACTATTCTCCTGATTTTTCTCTTAGCTTGTTATCAGTTCACAAGCTTTGTATTGAGCTTCATTGTAGTGTAATATTTGATGAGCCTTGTTAATTTCAGGACATCCGGACGAGGCAGATTTTTGTTGGGGTTCATGAGAAGAACGGACTATATTATCTTGACATACTCTCGGACTCCAGTTTTGTTGGTTGCATGCATCTCCGAAGACCCGCTCCTATGGCATATGCGCCTTGAGCATCCCCCTACCAAGGTCATCTCCATGATGTTTCATGAACTCTTTGCTCTGAAGCCCTTTCAATGTGAGGTGTGTGAGTTCGAGAAACACCATCGAGCTTCATTTTGTACCAAGTCGCGTAGTACTGGTGCTTTTTATCTTGTTCGTTGTGATGTTTGGGGAACTTGTCCAGTTTGCACATTAAGTGGTCATCGTTATATAGTTTTCGTTGATGATTATAGTCGACCTTCTTGGGGATATCTAATAAAGGAACATTCAGAGATTAATCAAATTGTCAGAAATTTCTTTCAATATGTTAAAACTTTCTTTTCTAGCATTGTTAAGATCATTCGTACTGAGAATGCTCTTGAGTTAACCCAACAGGACTTGAACTCTTTATTTGTGTCCTAGGGAACTGTTCACCAAACATCATGTCCATAAACCTCACAACAGAATGGTATAGCTAAGAGAAAACTCGACACTTGCTAAATGTTGCCAGATCTCTTCTTAGTCAAATGAGTATTCTTAAACAATGTTAGGGGGATGCTATCCTTACTGCAGTTTATCTCATCAATCATGTTCCTTCGTCTGTTCTTGGAGGGGCGACTCCATTTTCCTTACATCACCCTAATGAGTCTTCTTTTCCGATATCTCTACGAATTTTTGGTTGTATTGCCTTTGTTCATAACTTTCATGCAACTGACAAATTATCCTCTCATGCCATCAAATGTGTCTTTCTTCGGTACTCTCGTACCCAAAAGGTTGTCGATGATATGATCCTATTGGATGTCGATACCATGTATCTGCTGATGTCACCTTCTTTGAGCAAACAAGTTATTTCACACAGACTATGAATGGCATTCCTTTAGACCTCCCTCCTCCACCATCGTCTATACTCGCCAACATACCTCTATACTTTCTACACCGGAGTTTGTACATTTGCATGCCCTTTTTATGCAGGATGATATGACCACTTCGAGTGCTCCCACCACCACTGCCCCGGATGTACTTGAGGAGCTTCCTATATATCTATGTAAGCAAAAACGGCAATATACATATCACCCCATGTCATATTTTACTTCTACAGATGGTTTATCTAGATGTGACAAGAGATTTGCAGATGCTCTAAATGTTATTTCTATTCCAAGCATTCCGGTGATCATTTTAATGCAATGCAAGATCATGGTTGGTGACGGGCCATGGATGAGGAGATGGATGCATTTACCTCCCAGGACACATGGGATCTTGTACAGTGCCCCCCTAAGAGTTTGCCATGTGTCTTGTCGATGGGTCTTCACGACCAAATAGTCGCCCAATGGTTCTATTGACAGGTTGAAAGCCATACTTGTTGCCAAAGATTTCACACAAACCTTTGGGGTTGGTTATTTTGACACCTTCTCGCCCGTTGCCAGAATGGGATTGATGTATACCATTCTCTTCGTTGCTGCCAACAAGGTTTGGCCCATTTATCAACTTGATGTGAAGAATGCCTTTCTTTATGGTGATCTTGAGGAGGAGGTATACATGATACAACCGTTGGGGTATGTAGTCGAGGGGGAGCATGTATGTTGACTACACAAGGCCATTTATGGCCTGAAGCAGAATCAGATCTCCAGGGCATGGTTTGACAGGCTTACTACGTAGATGAACACATTTGATTTTCAAAGGACAACAACTGACTACTTTGTCTTTGTTAGACGGCGATCTTTTTTTTTGAAGCCAAATTAGACGACGATATACTGGTACGGTCACTCTTGTTGTCTATGATGATGATATGGTTGTCACAAGAGATGATATAGACGGTATTCTGGAGACCAAGACCTTCCTTCATAAGGTCTTTGTCATGAAAGACCTCGGCCAACTCGTTACTTTCTTGGTATCGAGGTAATACACACTACAGAGGGCTCCACCTTTCACAGAGGAAATATTGCATCGATATTCTGACTGAGGTAGGACTACTTGGATGCATGCAAGCCATCTGGCATTCCTGCAGAAGTGAGAAAATATTCAGCATTTACTGATCTTGCTTTTAAGGATGCAACATGGTACAAAAGCTTAGTGGGAAAATTACTCTATATCATTGATATTAGGATAGATATATCATATGTTGTGAGTAGAGCCAATTAACATATGGAAAAGCCTCTTTACAGTCACTAGTAAGATGTTCTTTTAATCCGTCGATATTTGAAAGAATCTCCCGGACGTGGACTCTTCTATGGGGTGAATCAACACAATAATATCTCCGCCTATGCAGATTCTGACTATGCTAGCTCTCTCGAGGACCGTCGATCCACTACAGGATACGCCATATTTGTTGAGGATAACCTGTCACTTGACGAAGCAAGAAGCAGACAGTGGTCTCCAGATCCAGTGCGGAAGAAGAATACAAGGCAATGGTTCAGGCCACATGTGAGATCATATGGCTTGTCTCCTTCCGAACAGAACTTGGCATGTCAGTTGCCACTCATGTACCATTATACTGCGACAACAAGTATGCCACATACATTGCCACCAATCCAGTTTCCCATAAACGGACAAAACACAATGAAGTTGATTGCCATTTCATTCGTGATGCAATATGAGGAGGATGAATCAGACTCCACACATCTTTACTGAACTTCAACTTGCAGACATCCTCACAAAGACTCTTCCAAGGAAGCGCCCCATGTACTTAGTATCCAACATGATTGACAGATACGCCCTAACTTAAGGGAGAGTGTTAGAGTTATTATATTTGTTAGAGGAATCGAATGCTCTGTTGTGTTATTCCATAGAGCCCTCGGGTCTCTTATATAGGGAGAAAACCCTTGGGTAAATTACAGAGTCTTACAAAATATAAATAGAAATTACGGAACAATAAAACGTAACATATATATATATAAGTCTCTACACTCCCCCTCAAGATGGAGCATAGATATCTATCATGCTCAGCTTGGAAGAACATCTCTGGAAAGGTCCTCTGAGCAGTGGTTTGGTGAATATGTCAGTCGTCTGATCCTCTGAACTGACATGAGAGGTGGAAATGAAGCCCTTCTGAATCATGTCTCTAGTAAAATGACAATCCACCTCGATGTGCTTTGTTCTCTCGTGAAAAGCTGGATTATTGGCAATAAACAATGCTGCCTGATTGTCACATTGGAGATTCATAGGCAAGGGGACATCTACAGTCAAATCTTCTAAGACTGCTCGGATTCCGCACTGGACCTTTCCACAACAGTCTGTTTCTTGCTTTTCCAAGAAACTAAAGAGCTTCCTATAAAGATAGCAAATCCAGAAGTGGATTTACGATCCCTTGGACATCCTGCATAATCTGCATCTGCACAAGCTGAAATAGATAGATCCGTATCTTTCCTAAATAGCAACCCTGTGCCTGGGGAAGACTTCAGATATCTCAATATCATATACAAGGCATCCATATGAACTTGCCTTGGCTGCTCCACAAATTAACTCACCCGGTTTACTGCAAAGGCAATATTCGGTCGAGTTATAGTAATATATAAGAGCTTACCCACCATCTCTCTGTACCTTCTTTTGTCCACCTCCTCGGTATCATCATCGTACAGCTTCATGCTTGGGTCCATAGGTGTACTTGAAGGTCTGCATCCAGTCATTCCTGCTTCAGCTAGCAAGTCCGTGACATATTTTCTTTGAGTCATCACCATTCCTTGTGCATTTCGTGCAAACTCTATCCCCAGAAAATATCGTATCGTGCCCAGATCCTTCGTAATGAACTGATTTCCCAACAGGGACTTGGTTATCTCAATCCCCTGAGCATCATCTCTTGTGACCAAGATGTCATCAACATATATCATAACAACAATTGTACCTCTAGGGGTCTTCTGGATGAAAAATGAATGGTCCGCATTTGATCTCCTGAACCCCTGTTTTTCAATTAGCTGAGACAGCTTCTGGAACCATGCTCGGGGACTTTGTTTAAGGTCATAGATAGCCTTATGAAGTCTGCACACCATCTGAGTCTCCCCCTCAGCAGCAAATCCTGGTGGCTGCTGCATGTAGACTTCCTCCTGTAGGTCTCCATACAAAAAAGCATTCTTGACGTCAAGCTGAAAAATGGTCCAGTTACGTACCACAGCAACAGATAGGAGGATGCGAAGAGTGGAGTGTCTAGCCACTGGTGAAAAAGTATCCAAGTAATCTACCCCATATGTCTGGGTAAATCCCCGTGCTACAAGTCTTGCCTTGTACCTATCAAGACGTCCATCCGCATGATATTTCACCGTAAAGATCCACTTGCAACTCACCACGGGGGCACCTGAAGGAATGGGAACAAGAGACCAAGTCCCTCGAGACTGCAGAGCACGCATCTCCTCTTCCATGGCTAGACGCCAGCAATCAATCTTCATGGCATCTTGATAGGTCCGTGGAATCTCAACAGACGAGACAGCAGCTACAAACTTCTGGAAGTCCCCATTGAGACGATGAAATGAAACTTGAGAAGCAAGCGGGTACGAAGCACACTGTCGCCTTGGCTTCCTTTGAGCTATAGGCCGATCAAGATCATCTATGACTGGCGGATCCTCCTCCTGTTGTAAAGACTCCTGCACCGGTGCATTGGCTAATCCATCATTAGTGGTAGCATCAGAACATACCTGAGGCGTGCTGGATGGTTGGCATGTAGCTTGAGCTGGCCCTGTTCGCCTTGTATAGAACTTAGGAAATGGTATAATTGAAGGTGGTGGTGGTGGTGGAGGTGGATTAGAGGATTGACTCAGACTTGGAGGTGGAGGCACATAGACCTGAGAGTCCGTGGATGTGGAGGAGATCAGTCTGTCACCTGCAGGGGAGAAGTACATGACTGGTTCGAAAAAGGTAACATCAGCACTCACATAGTATTTGTTATGAATGGGATCATAACAACGATATCCTTTCTGTGTCCTGGAGTAGCCCACAAAAACACACTTGATAGCCCTAGGAGAGAGCTTATCAAGTCCTGGAGATAACCGGTGGACAAATGCAACAGTACCAAAGACCCGAGGTGTAAGTGTAAACAAATCTTTGTCAGGAAATAGAAGAGAGAAAGGAGACTTTTCGCCAAGTACAGTTGTAGGCATGCGGTTAACCAGATAGCATGCAGTAAGGATAGCATCCCCCCAAAAAGATAAGGGTGCGGAACTTTGAATAAGTAATGTGCGATCAATATCAAGAAAGTGTCTATGCTTTCGTTCTGCAACACCATTTTGTTGAGATGTGTATGCACATGTGGTTTGGTGAATAATACCTTTAGAAGAAAGGAAGTGAGCAAGAGAACGAGTGCAAAATTCCAAGGCATTGTCAGTACGCACATACTTAACAGTAGACGAAAAAACATTTTGAACCTCATTAATAAGATTTTGAATAACACTTCCTGCTTCTGATTTATTTTTGAGAAGAAAAGTCCAGGACACTCTAGAAAAATCATCAACAACAACTAGATAAAACATGTGCCCCTGATGATCTGGGACACGACTGGGACCCCAAATATCTATGTGAAATAACGCAAATGGAGAGCGACTGCTCCGACCCTGACGACTGGGGAAGCTGGACCGATGGTGCTTCCCTAACTGACATGCTTCACAACGAAAAGACGAACCCGGAGATATCTGAGGCAGGAGGTGGCGCATTTTCTGTAGTGGCAGGTGACCAAATCGAAGATGCCAGGTATATGGTGAGACGGAGCCCTGAGAATGTAGTGAGACTCCAGCATACGAGGTCCGTACAAGACGATAGAGGCCCTTGTGCTCAGAACCACAGCCAATCACCCTGCCCGTTAGTATGTCCTGAAAAATAACAGAAGATGGATCAAATATAGCACGACAATGCAAATCTCTAGTAATCTGACTAATGGATAAGAGATTCATAGAGAATTCTGGTGCATGTAAAACATTCTGTAAGTGCATAGAGGGCAGCAAATCCGTCTCCCCCTGACCGACGATCGGGGAATGAGTACCATCAGCAATGAGTACAGAGCGACCGGGCTGAACAGCTCTATAGGACTGCAGGATATCTCTATCATGACATAGATGATGGGTGGCTCCAGAATCAACAATCCAACCTGTGAGATCATGGTTATGATATGAGAACGGAGGACTACCTGAGGCAGTGGCAGAGGCAGATGTACTGGCAGATGCCGAAGCGGCAATATCAGAGGCGTCAGCACCCTCTGACGATGACTGTGGCATGATATCACGAAGTCGTGCCACTAGCTCCTCGAACTTGTGATCTGGAGTAGATGCTGGTGGACCCTGGACATGATCCGCGACCCGTGCAGAAGGAGGAAAGCCATGCTTGGAATAGCACGTATCCTCCGAATGACCAGTACGACAACAGAATGAGCATGTAGACCGAACACGGCCTCCTCGGCCACGTCCACCACTTCCTCTGCCACGAAATGAGGACGAACCACCACGTCCCCTGGAAACTGCCATTGCTGATGGAGGTGCAGTCGATGTATTCGATGGAACAGGTACACGACTGAGCCTCCTGTATACTTCTTCCATCGGTGGGATGGTGGCATCTGCAAGGATCTGAGAGCGTGCTGCCTCGTACTCAGGGTCAAGGGCAGCGAGTAATACGCCAACCATAGTGGCGTTGCGGAACGTCTTCTGTTGTTCTGGCGTGGCTGTGAGCGGAATGGTGCTATAGAGTTTCTCGAACATTCCACGAAGCGACGTGTACAGGGAATGAAGAGGCCTATCATTCTGCTTCGTGGTGAAGATATCATGCTGCAACTGGAGCATCTTCGTCTCGTTGCGTACCTGAGAGTACGTCGTGGCCAAAATATCCCACATCGCCTTGGCGGTGGGCTGATGGAGGACATCATTCGCTATCTCCGTCGTGAGCGTTCCTGAGAGCCAAACCTTGGCATACGCATCATCGGCCTCCCATGAGGCATATATTCCTGTCTTCTCCGGCGGTTCATCCTCGGTAAGAATATGCTTCTTACCACACGACTTCATGAGACTGAGGAACTGCATAGCCCACAGTTCGTAGTTTGTCCCGTCCATTTTGACGATTGGTGCCGAACCTTTGAAGGCACCTATGGCGGGCATATCGACCTTTTGTTCTGACATACTGCTGGAGAAGAACAACTAGTGATAAACCAAGAAAATGTTGTCTACCAAGACCTTTGAGGATTCAAGTGCATATGTAGACGTTATGCACTTGAACCCAACATCTATTCAAGACCGACCGAGGGAGAGGCGCCCCGGTGGCGAGTAGAGGCTGTGGAAGCCTCTACCGAGGAGAGACGGCGGCTGGGGGGGTCCCGGTGGCGGGACTGGGCGGCGCGGGTGGGTTCCCGACGGCGGCTGGAGGCTGGGGGCGGAGAGAGAGAGCCGGTGGGAGGGCTAGGAGCCCCGCAGGAGGGCTGGAAGAGCCGGCTGGAGGCTGGCGGCGGCGGACTGGAGGTTCGACGGCGGCGGGCTGGGGAGGGGGGGCGGCGGGTGGAGAAAACCCTAGGGTTAGGGTTTTGGCTCTGATACCATGTTAGAGTAATCGAATGCTCTGTTGTGTTATTCCATAGAGCCCTCGGGTCTCTTATATAGGGAGAAAATCCTTGGGTAAATTACAGAGTCTTACAAAATATAAATAGAAATTACGGAACAATAAAACGTAACATATATATATAAGTCTCTACAATATTTACATTTATGTTCTTAACCCTTAGGTTCTGTAACCCTTCGGGGGTATTTATATATTTTTCCTCTTGTACTCTCTAGATTTTTCTCTCTATATAAGAGACCCTAACCCTATGGAATAAACATCTCATTCATCTCTCTTCTACATAATAAGAAGACAAAATCATACCGCAAATGATCATCAATAAAGGTCATGTAATGTTGATCGTTCACCTTTCTTAGAGAAGGGTGCCCCTGGACATTTTCCCATGAATACAATGCTCACAAGTTGACAAATCATGGACTTCTAGAAAATCTAGAGGTCCGTCCTTTACCAGTCTATTGATAATATCAGCAGACTCATGTCCAAGTCTTTGATGCTAGATCCTAGTTAAATGATCTTCATCATCTCTTGATCGTTTAGAGGTTTTATTATTGATAGTGGTATTAACATTCAATACATGTTCATGCATGTTCAATCAATTCATAGAGTCCACATGTTGTTAGAGAACCATCTGCTATAAAATCATCATAACGATTTACGATAAGTTTATTACAGAATAGGAATAAATATACATGTCCAACTAATTTAGATACTAATAAAATATTCCTTCTTATATCAGGAACATAGAGATACTCTAATAAATAGGACTCTTTCACTTGATAGCAATAGTCGATACGTCCCAATAGCGATTGATGCAATCATTTCATCAGATATCATCCAGATAACCATCTCATCATCAAGACTTCTGATTTCCTAAAACATATGGAGCAAACTGCATACATGAACAGACACACCAGAATAATTGATCCAATTATATTCTCGTCCTACGAGTAAGTTGATTTCAATGTTGTAAGTAGATGAGTTCCATGCCGGAGCTACACCCTTGCCCTTCTCAAGGGTCTTCAGGTATCGTAGACAGTTACGCTTCCATTATCCCGGCTTATTGCAGTGATGGCAGACATCTGTCTTCTTGGATGTCAAATGTGTAGAATTGCTAGAAGATGTGCCAACAGTTCGGCTAATCTTCTTTTTCTTTTGGACTGGAACCTTTTTGGATCCATAGTTCCTATTGTTCTTCATTTGACATGTGCAATCATTGCACTGCCAGAGGGATTCTCTTTCATCATGATGTCCTCAGCAGATTTAAGTGAAGAAAGTAAGTCATTGTTAGTTCTAGTTCATGCATGAAACGGGCCGCTGCATGGTTTGACAAAGGGTTACGTGGAGATGTTGAGGATATTGTGGTGGTTGGAGGTCCTTTCTTTGGTGACCTTCAATGGAGAGTGGCGTCGCTACCGATCCGGCTCGGCGGTTTAGGTCTTTACTCAACTATTGAGGCTTCTTCATAGCTGTTGAGGATATTGTGGTGGTTGGAGGTCCTTTCTTTGGTGACCTTCAATGGAGAGTGGCGTCGCTACGATCCGGCTCGGCGGTTTAGGTCTTTACTCAGCTACTGAGGCTTCTTCATATGCTTTTGTGGCCTCCATAGCTCAATCATGTATGCTCCAAGACCACATGCTACGAGACAGCGGGATACATGGTATGGATTCTGATTTCCTTAATGCTTTGGAAGGCCTACGTGTCGCACTTCCATCTAGTGATCTTACACATTTTGCTAGTAAGGATACCGTCCCCCCTAAAGCCCAGAATGCTTTGGCGAATTCTTTTTTTAGCAAAATCGTAAAAGATATGGAAGCTGAGTTTGACATGTCTGTTAGGCAAAAAGCAATTTTCCATTGTTTACAAGCTGAACATGCCCAAGATTTCCTACTTGCCATTCCTATTGAGGGGCTTGGATTGCATATGTCACCCATTGAATATCGTAGTATTCTCAAGTACCGCCTCATGATTCCCCTTTTCCCACCAGATGAGGCTTGTCCAGTATGCCACAAATCTTGCTTGGATGCTTTTGGGGATCATGCCGTTCATTGTCGCGAGCTTCCAGGTTTTAAATACAGACATGATCTTGTCAGAGATGTTCTATTTGATATACTCAGACATGCAGGTGTTGCTTCAAAAAAAGAAGCACCGGTGAATTTCTTAACTGATCCACAAGAGGGGAGATCGACACTTAGACCGGCAGATGTCTTGATATTTGGGTGGGCTGGAGGAAAGCATGCATATGTTGATTTGACTGGAGTGTCTCCATTGGTGGGTCCGATAAAAAGTGATTTTGTTGCGGGATGCGCTGCACAAAAAGCTGCCTTAGCTAAAGTGGCTAAGCATGAGAAGGCCTGCATTGACAATCAACACGTATTCATCCCCTTTGATTTTGATACATTTGGGTTCTTGGCAAGTGAAGCAATGGAGCTCCTTAAGAGGATTTAAAAAATCATGCATAGCAATGTTATGGTCCCCAAGTCTATGAATGTTGTATTTCGAAGAATTGGATTTGTCATTCAAAAGGGATTGGTGGCGCAGCTTGTTGCCCGTCTCCCATCAATTTCTATGTAACTTTCTTGATCAATGCATACATATATAATTTGTTCATGCATATGATAAGAAATTATAAAATTATTGAAAGTTCTAGGGAGAGGTATGAAATCAAATTGCATATCTGCGTCCATTTCTACCCCAAAGTCTCCAGCCCATGGATATACCCAAATATTTTGAGCATGTGTTACCTGACCGGAGTGTCTTCTTGCATTTTGCAACAAAGCATTTCTTTCATGATATTATTATGCTGAGTGTGGTTCACATCGTCAAACATCTCCTTCATATTCGTTAAGATGTCCTGAGCAGATTCAATGTCCATGTGTTGGTTCTAAAGCACATTGGATAATGAACCAAGAATGTAGTAATGGGCCAACATGTGTTCATCATCCCACTTCTTATCGAAATAAAAAAAATATTTTAATAATTAAGGAGATTAAACAAATTCTCGTATCGTACTTCTTTCTGCCTTACAAGTTCAATTTGTATTCTCAGTTCGATCTTCAACATCAACACCCCATACATATATGGAATTATCATGTTATCGACTAAACCAACCATCAATGAGCAAAATGTAATTTACGCTATGTGAAATCCAATACCGCCTCAATAATATAGGGAACAGTATTGGGATCACTATGCATATGACCTATCCCTTTCGAGAAACGAAGAATTCAATCCATATGAATTTGTATTCCGGAGTCATGACTACGCAATATCGTCTTCAAAAATACAACACATCTTCGTAATGTCGGAAGACCATGGATGTTATCATATGAATTAGTCTATTTTTGTTTAAATTAAAGATTGATCATTTCGAATCATATTCTCATGATTAATTTAATAAGGGATATAGCTAAGATACATGCTTATTATCTTAGTTTCAGTCTAATTAAAACGATGGCAATCAACAATCCAAGTGTTTGAATCTAGATGCACTTAATGGTATCATATAGTATACACCATCACTTACTACAATTATTATTTCAATTTTGGTTATTAAAGCATGTTATAGATTCTCATGCTAACCTTCCCTAAAATGGATCCAGCCAAGTCATGCAAACTTATATTAACAAGGGGCGCTTCCACTGCAAATATGGTGCAGAGTACCAATTAAGAAACACATTAGCATATCCAAGTATAGTCACTTAATCGTTCCAATTCGAGACAACACAATTGGTACATATTGTACTATGTGAATTTTATCGATCTTTCGATCGTGCATGATACTATACAATAACTATCAGTTAAAAAAATTTTAATTTCCATAATGTATGTTGCAACAATCTAGATAATTCGCAAAATCGATCCAATCAACTTCAGAATTTCTAATTGCATCTCAAACATACATGTGTATAAATTATTAAAGGAGATATGAAATAAAAAAGACTTTTTCATTTGTTGCATATATCGAAATTAAACAAGTGATGATCTCAGAAATTTGCAAGTTGCGATCATTGCACTTCAAATTTGAAAGCATTGCATAACTTGGACTTAAAATTCGTTGCGACCTCAAATATTTCAAAAATATTAGATCCAACTCCTGATGTCAATATATCAACTATATTTATATCAATTTTGAGTTTTAAAATATGAGAAACGAGTCAATAAAAGAATAGAGTCCTCGTCCAACTCTGCCTATGGTAAAATCCAATCTCTCGAGGTTGTACAGTCAAAATTGCGTGAAACTTTTTCGTACGGATTGGAAACTTGATGTAGGACTTATTAATCAACATTTTATCATGTTATATGACTCAAAAACTGCTGGAAGAAATAAGTGCGTTGTTATTTCTGAGAACCCTAGGCTCTCTTATATAGAGGAGAGGCCTATGGGTAAACTACATATGGTGGAAACATGGAAATAAAAATAAAGAAATGGTACATATAGAATATAGAAATATGTAAATATTCTCTACACTCCCCCTCAAGATGGAGCAAGATATCAATCATGCTCAGCTTGGACGAACACTTCTGGAATGGTCCTCTGAGTAATGGCTTGGTAAAGATTATTTTGTTGTTTGCTCTCCTGAACTAACATGAGAAGTAGAAATCAAGCCCTTCTGAATCATATCTCTGGTGTAATGACCATGGTTTTAAAAACGTGAGGCGGATCGAGGCGGTTTCCCGTAAACGAGGCGAGGCGTAAGCTCGAGGCGGTCGAGGCGTAAGCCTCAGTTCTAGGTTAAAAACTATACAAATATACAACTTCGTAGAAAAATGCTAGAAATAAGAATGCATTATACTCTCTGGCATGAAAGTTATAATATTGATTGGCAAAACAAGAAAGTTTCTAGTGTCCAGTACAAACAGTGGCATTAAAGTCCTCGAATAAGGCTCCTACAGTACAAACAAATTTTAAGACTTTAAGCAAATACAAACAGTAGCATATTTGAAACTTTAAAACAAGTACAGAAGTAGAGACTTTAAGGTGGAAGAAGAATACACAATAGCAGATTTTGAGCAAATTTTGCTCCTTAAACCAAGAGTAATAAGGAATGAACTTAGTTTGTTTATCTCTATCCATGAAATAAGAATACACAGCAGCAGATTTTGAGCAAATTTTGATCATTTGGTGATCTAAATTTCGTATCTAAATAGGTTTTAAGATTGCAAACGAGAAAAGAAAGTTACCAAGTCCAGAAGAAACCCAAGATCTTCAATGGCTGCAGCACCACTGCTCAGGGAGAAGAGTATTTGCTGAAGTATACAAGAGAGAGGCTAGAATATGCTACTTGGGGGGAAGAAGAGGAAAGAATCTCAAGTTTCACAAGCCCAGGACATCCTACATTGACATTTAGTGTTTTAGGTTCAAATTATTTTGGGATTTTTTATGGTTCCAGATGAGGCGTACGCCTCACAACCGCCTCAGCACCTCAACGCCTCGATGAGCGCCTCGTAGCCCTCGAGGCGCAAGTTGCCAATTTCACATACGCCTCTTGCGCCTCAAGGCGGTTTTTGGTGAAAAAGCCTCGAGGCGTACGCCTCAGCGCCTCGAGGCGCGTTTTTAAAACCATGGTAATGACAATCTACATCAATATGTTTCGTCCTCTCATGGAACGCAGGGTTGTTTGCAATGAAGAAGACATCCTGGTTATCACACTGTAACTGCATGGGTAGAGGAACATCTATGTGCAAATCCGCTAATACTTCTCGTACCCACATCATCTCTGTACTTGCTTGAGTCATAGCCATGTATTCAGATTCAGCACTTGATCTCGCTACAACTGTTTGTTTTTTGCTTCTCCAAGAAACGAGAGAGCTGCCAACAAACACTGCAAATCCCGAAGTCGATTTCCTATCTTTGGGACACCCTGCATAGTCTGTGTCAGCACATGTTGATACATAGAGAGTTTCTCCTTTCTTGAAAAGTAGCCCTGCACCTGGAGAGGATTTTAGATATCTCAATATCATGTATACAGCATCCATATGTACTTCTCGAGGCTGCTCCATGAACAGACTGACTCGACTCATGGCAAAGGTGATATCCAGTATGGTAATTGTAATATAAAGGAGATTTCCCACCATCTCTCTGTATCTCCTCTCATCGACTTCATATGTATCATCATCATATAGCTTCATGCTAGGGTCCATAGGAGTAGTAGAAGGTCGACACCTAATTATGCTCGTTTCAGCAAGCATGTCTGTAACATATTTCCTTTGGGTCATTACAAGACCTTGTGCATTTCTAGCAAATTCCAACCCTAAGAAATACCTTAGGGTAACCAGATCCTTAGTCACAAATCGACTGCCCAGAAATTCTTTTGTCATCTTGATTCCCTGCCCATCATCTCCTGTAATAATTATATCATCTACATAAACCATGATAGCAACTGTACCTTTAGGTGTTCTCTGCACAAATAAGGAATGATCTGCATTTGACCTCTTGAACCCCTGTCGTTCAATTAGATCTGAGAGCTTTTGAAACCATGCCCTTGGACTTTGTTTAAGATCACATATTGCCTTATGGAGTCTACAAACCTGTTGACACTCCCCCTCAGCAGTAAACCCCGAAGGCTGCTACATATAGACTTCCTCCTGTAGATCTCCATACAAGAAGGCATTTTTAACATCTAGTTGAAATAAGGGCCAATCACGTACCACATCAACTGAAAGAAGGACACCAAAGTGGAGTGTCGAGCAACTGGTGAGAACGTGTCCATATAGTCAACACCATAGGTCTACGTAAAACCACGTGCCACCAATCTTGCTTTGTAACGATCAATGCTCCCATCTGCACGATGTTTAACAGTAAACACCAATTTGCAACTTACAACCAATGCGCCAGGAGGAGCAGAAACTAGACTCCATGTACCACGGAATTGCAAAGCAGCCATTTCCTCTTCCATAGCAAGATGCCACCGGCTATCTCTCAAGGCATCCTGGTATGTCCGTGGAATTTCCACGGCAGATAGAGCAACTGCAAATCTCTGAAAATCTCTTGTTAGGCGATGAAAAGAGACCTGAGAAGCAAGTGGATAAGATGCACAAGTACGCCTCTGCTTCCGAATGGCGATGGGTAAGTCCAGGTCCTCGGGAACCTCATCCTGCATTGATCCCTCTTCAGAAATATCTCGAGACCCATCATTAGAAGTCATATTATCAGAACAAACCTGGGCATGCTTGATGACGGGTGATAACCGTGAGCAGAAGGTGGCCAACGCGTATAGAATTTTGGTAACGGTGGAACAACAGTCACATGCAGCTACGTAGATGGAGGAGATGGAAGGGGTGGTGGTGGTGGTATGACTGGTAAAGGAGATAACTGACTCGTGGGAGGAGGTGACATGTAAATATCAGTATCAGATTCCGAAGTAGGTAACCTATCACATGTAGGAGAGAAAAACATCACAGATTCAAAGAATATGACATCGGTGCTAACAAAGTATTTCCTACGTAACGGGTCATAACATTGATATCCCTTTTGAGTCCTGGAGTATCCCACAAACACGCATTTGACAGCCCTAAGAGAGAGCTTGTCAAGACCTGGAGCCAACTGGTGGACAAACGCGACAGAACCAAAGACACGAGGAGTAAGAGAGAACAACTCCTTCTCAGGAAAGGCTATAGAGAAAGGACTCTTCTCTCCGAAAACAGTCGAGGGCATGCGATTTTCCAGATAACAAGCCGTGAGAACGGCATCACCCCAAAATGAAAGTGAAGCCCTACTCTGAATAAGTAGGGTCCGAGTGATGTCAAGTAGATGACGATGTTTCCTCTCTGCAACACTATTTTGCTGTGAAGTATAAGCACATGATGTTTGATGAACTATACCACGAGATGAAAAGAACAATAAGAGTGCACGAGTACAAAATTCCAATGCATTGTCAGACCTCACAATTTTCACAGAAATAGAGAAAATATTTTGCACCTCATCGATAAACATTTGAATCACATCTCCTGCTTCAGATTTATTCTTTAATAGATATACCCAAGACAAATGAGAAAAATCATCGACTGCAACAAGATAAAACATGTGTCCCTAGTGATCAGGAACACGATTGGGACCCCAAATATCAATATGGACTAACTCAAAAAGGGAGCTACTGCTCCGACTCTGACGACTCGGAAAAGAGGACCGATGATGCTTTCCCAACTGACACGCTTCGCACTGGAAAGACGATCCCGGAGAAATCTGAGGCAAAATACGACACATCTTCTGAAGAGGTAGGTGACCAAAATGCAAATGCCAGGTATATGGAGAGGCTGGTCATGTGGAATGGAGTGACACGCCTGCATAGGGAGTACGGACCAGACAATAGAGACCACCCTTCTCACGGCCACAACCAATCACCCTGCCCGTAAGTATGTCCTGAAAAACAAGAGACGATGGGTCAAAAATAGCTCGACAATTCAAATCCTTTGTAATCTGGCTAATGGACAGTAAATTCATATAGAAAGCAGGAGCATGTAACACATTCTGCAGTCGCATGGAAGGCGACAAACTAATCTCCCCCTGTCATGTGATCAGGGAATGAGTCCCATCGACTATCACTACAGTCCGTCCTGGTGGAACCTGTCTATATGCAGTAAGTTGCTCTTTGTCTCCACATAAGTGATGTGTCGCTCCTGAGTCCATAATCCATTCTGTAATTGTAGATCCATCACAAGAGGTGAGGGCATAAGGGCTACTTGAGGTACTAGCAGAGGCGGATGTGCTGGCAGATGCAGAGGTTGCTACATCTGAATGGCCTCTTGAGGTTGTGTCTGGAGGCATAATGTTCCTTAGTCTGGCTACAAGGTCATCAAATCGTTGGTCCAAGATGGTGCAAGAGACTCAACCTAATCTGCTACTCGAGCTGATGCTGGAAAATCATGCTTAGAATAGCATGTATCCTCAGAGTGATCAGGACGGCGACAGTAAGTGCAAGGCTGACGGATCCGACCCCCTCTACCACGGGGACCACGGCCACGAAAAGTAGACGAGCCACCTCTTCCTGGATACAGCCATCGCCGAAGGTATCTGGTTAGTAGTAGAACTCGAGACAGTGATCCGACTCAGTCTGCAGAAAGCTTCCTCCATAGGGGGAATAGTGGCGTCAGCAAGAATCTAAGAGCGGGCAGCATCGTACTCTTGATCAAGAGCAGCAAGGAATACCCCAACCATGGTAGCATTTCTGTATGTCTTTTGATGCTCAGGAGTGGTCGTCAAAGGCATGAAACTATGGAGCTTTCAAACATCCCTCGCAAGAATGTGTACAGTGAGTGAAGAGGTTGTCCATTCTGCTTGATTGTAGAAATGTCATGCTGCAATTGAAGTATCTTGGTCTCATTATGTGTTTGCGAGTCGTCGCCAGAATATCCCAAATTGCCTTTGTCGTGGGCTGATACAACACATCGTTGGCGATCTCTATTGTCAACGTCCCAGAAAGCCAAACTTTGGCGTACGCGTCTTCCGCCTCCCACGAGGCGTAAATCCATGTTTTCTCCGTCGGCTCATCGTCGGTAAGAATATGTTTCTTACCGTTGGACTTCATGAGGCTCATGAACTGCATCGCCCAGAGCTCATAATTTGTCCTATCCATCTTGACAATCGGTGCCGGACCTCTGAAGGCACCTGCGGCGGGTACATCAACTTTGTTTTCTGACATGATGCCGAATGAAAAACACAGGATATGTAGACCGATAGAGTGGTGTCTACAATGACATATGGGGATTTGATTTCATTTGTAGACTTATGCAATCAAATCCATCTACCGAGATACGTAAAGAAGGAAGAAAGCGAACACTGGGGCCGACAGCACTTGGGTGCTGACGACCTAGGCGGGCTGAAATTGCCCTCGATCAACGGTGGGGCTTGGGCGACCACGGAAGAGGCCGCAGGCGGCGCTGATGGCGCAAGCAACGGCACTGACCATGGAAAAGGCCACAGGCGGCGACGGTGGGCAGCCTGCGTGCAACGGCGGCGCCGAGGAGGAGAGGGGGGCTGGCGGGTAGGGGCAAGGGTTAGAGTTAGGTATACGAGCTTCGATCTAGGACCGCCGCTCTGATACCATGTTGGAAGAAATAAGTGCGTTGTTATTTCTGAGAACCCTAGGCTCTCTTATATAGAGGAGAGGCCTATGGGTAAATTATATACGGTGGAAACATGGAAATAAAAATAAACAAACAGGAATATAAAAATATGTAAATATATCTACAAAAACAATAGCTAGAAGTCTATAACTTTAATGCTATGATCATTGATCGAAATCGGAGTATGTGATCGATTTTAACATCTGAATCTTCTCCCAAACATCACCAACTATTGGTGTGTCTTTTGGGCATAAGTCTAGACCCTGAGATCTCATTAATATCAAAAAAATAGTTCAAAATAGGGAAGAACATCAGCAACTTTGAAAGTCATCGAATCATTCGAATCGTTAAAAACTGCCGCAAGACAATGCACCCAATGATCGGGGTAATCTGGTCGATTGTTAATCGAATCTGAATGAAACCTAAATTCTCTAAAGCATGGCTCTGATACCAATTGAAGGACGTAGATAAAACTTTTATGAACTTCGCATAACGAAAACACAGAAAAAATAGCAAACATTTTGCATATTCGAAGTATTGATCATATAACGCTAGTTTTATCATCATAAAAAATGTATACAAAGCGAAATCATATACTCAAGGAAACAATTTCCTAACATGGTTTCTCATATTCTAATGAATATTAGGAAGATATCAGGGTTACCTCTTGAAGGGTGAGTTTCTAAAGCAAGAGACCTCCTGAATGACGTCCAATCCGAGAACCCTTCTCTCATAGCGTGATGACGAGTCGTATTGCTTCCCACAAACTTTAATATCTTCTTCTTGAAATTGTTCATGCAAAAATGAATTCAAGATGATATTAAGCTCATGATTTCGTCTCATGAAATCGAATCCTCTTGTACGTATGCGAAGCACAATGAATAAGGTGATCTTCTCTATCGTAGGGTCACGCCTACGAAGAGAAGATGGAGGCTTGATGATGGACGTGTAGGGCGAATTGGAGAGAATCCCAAATGTGTGGAAGAGAGTTTTCTACTCTCAAGTTATCCCTCTCAATATTCAAGGAACTTAAGCCCTTATAATGCAAGGCACTAGTATAGGGAAAAAGAGAGAGGCATGCCCTCTCTTATATACATGGTGGTCGTCCACTTAGTATTAAAGTCCTTACATGATCAAAGGCTATGATCCAATCCTAATCTTTGATTTAAGAGACGAGTTGCCACTTTATTATCATCTAAAATAAATAAATAACAAGCAATAAAATTAGGAGAGAATTGTAAAGATATAGAACTCAAGGTGGACATCCAACTTCTCCAAGCTTGGGCGCCTCCCTTGTCCTAAATCTTTTCATAATTTTGATTTGTTAGTTGTGGCATTATTATCATGATAATTCAATTATCGTAATTGGAAATTTTATGAGTGGATCCAATTTACATTTATTCCTTGAAAAAAATATGAATCATATTAACATATTTATTAAATATGTATTTTAATTATTATGAATCAATATTCATATTAACTAAATATATATAGTGTGGATTCTATCCACAAAACCCTGAATATACACATATCCTTGACAATACCAATTACTATCATATTATAGATATCATCAGGTATGAGTCCTAATCCAATTAGGACTCATGAGCAGAAATCTTGGATACTTTAAGATAATGTCGAACTGATCATACTATCCACGTATAGTGACTTGAAATTTGGATATCTATATTTATCCCATTTCAGGATTTATACCAATGGATCATTTACGAGTGTTGAGCTCGAGCTGAAATAATTCGCACTCTAAGTGAGCTCAACGAAACGCATCACACTCTCCGTGAGCTGGAAAATGCATCCGTAAGCTGACCCCAGCTTCCTTAATCATTTTTAATCATAGTCCAAACCATTTGGAGTTTAGAAATGAACTCAAGGAGTGTATTTATTTCCATTTCCATCATCATTTCTCTTTTCAATATTTAGACATTGAAATTAGAATTGGACATTGAACATTAGATTCAAATTCGATGAAACTTAGTCCAATTAACTCTTAAAACATTAAGCTAAGAAATGGAACCAGTAAAATCCATTTAGTTTCATCATTCCCTCATAATGGAAGTGCATGGTAGATGATCTATTAAGATAGATTTAACCATGAGTATTCCCAATACTCATACATCCTACATACTGGAAGACTTTGATATATCCGAAGTTCAAACCCTACTTTAACTATCTTCTTCGGAACATGTTAATAAAGTTCTCATTCGATAATTGGATGACAATATTAATCATATACTTTCTAAAAGCATATGTTAATATCTCAAATCTGTGTCTTATTCATAAACAAGATGATCATGCATGGAGTTCATTTTGACCTCAAAACATTTCATGAGCGAGCTTTATTTCCCAGTTCATCAACTATGAACATGTATGATTCCTTTAACAGATCATACTTCTCATATGACTTCATATGCACAACACTTGATGGTATATGAATCTTGGTTAGGCCACCAACCTATTGGTCTGTCAAATGTGCATACTCAGGCATATAGATGTATATCTATCTCCGATCAAAGCATGTGTGCCTGGTCGTGATAGCTACAATTTAGGTCTTAGTTTATCACGACCTCATCAAGTCAACCCTTCGACTTGACTATTCCGACACGTCTGAATCACAATTCCTATGTAGAGAACCTGCATCAAGAAGTTAGTCGGAAATCAGTTTTTAGATAAAGCTTGTCATCTCTTTCTCAGATTAGAGATCTTTATTGAATATCATATGTTAAGTCAGTTGTGTCCTTACAACTCCATGGTAGTCAATATGACCACGGTATATAAAAATTGTACAACATGACCTTAATATTAAGTGCATTCACAATCATTCATTTCAGATGGACATGATAAAATAATAACTTTTATTGCATTAATGGGTCATCAAGGGCTTACAAGTCCAACAATACATCCAACATATTTCCTAAGGTCTCATAACCTTCAAAGCCCCATCTACTTCCTTTTTATTGGTCTATAGCTTGCATGATTCATGTAACTTTCACTACTAGCTAAATTTCTAAAAGTGATCTCTTTATCCCCTTCCCCAGTGAAAAGCTTATGGAAACATTGCTTCCATCTATTATCTATATCCTTCCTAATAACAAACACATATCCTTCCCCATCCTTAATGCATCTCACCTGAGAAAGATCTTTGGTCTTTCTTTTTCTTGCTTTGACCAATCTCAATATATCTGTATGGCCCCTCCTTATAGTCAAGATTTTTGTACAAAACTTCATAAGCTTTTGACTTACCTTGCTTACAGCCTTCTTTGCTTTCTTCTTCATTATTCTGTAGTTTGTGACAGTTATCTCAATTCTATCCTTATACAAACTTCAAAGTAAGCTCTTTAATTTTAAACTTCTCCTGTGCCCCATCGCTCCACCACCAAACCTCTTTTTGGCTAGGAACTCCTCCCTTAGACTCGCCTAACATCTCTTTGGATACCCTTCGGATACAAGATGCTACAGCCTCTCACATCTCGTTTGCACTTCCATTACAATCCCAAGATAAGTCTTCTAAGCCTTCTCCTTAAAGTTTCATCGCTTAAATTGAAGATTTCACTATCTAGTTCTAATGATATTGGGAACCATCTTTATTTGTCAATGCTTTCATTTGCACATCTATAACTAGCAAGCAATGTTGAGATGTCAAGCTCTCTTCTAGAATTACTTTGTAGTCTTTGCAACACAACCTGTCTATTATCCTCATCGCAAAGTAATATATTTGTGTTTTAGTCGGACCACTCTTATAAGTAATTAAATGCTCATCCTTGTTCTTGAAGAGAGTGTTTGCTATGAAAAGGTCATAAGCCGTTACGAAATCCAGAATGACTTTTTTCTCTCCATTTCTATCTTTGAAGTCATGGTCTCCATGAATACTAGCATACCGTGAAGCATCATTTCCCACATGTCCATTAAGATCTCCAACTAGACAAATCATCTTTCTTCGTGGGATTTTGTGTATAATCTTATCCAAATCTTCCTAAAAAGCTTGTTTAATCCTTTCATCTAAACCAATTTGTAGTGCATAAACTAAAATGATATTCAGATTTCTTCTTCACACGCCAGTTTTAGCAAAATAATTCGATCCTCAAATATCTGCACCTCAACCACACTACCCTTTAAATCCTTATGAATAATCACTCCAACATCATTTCTATCCTTCTCTTTACCTAAATACCATAATTTAATGCTTGACTTCTCGATCTCCCTTGCTTTCTCTCCAACCCATTTTATCTCTTCAGACATGGTATCTAAATCTTCCTTCTTTTCGTCATATCTACTATCTCCATCAATTTTCCAGTCAAAGTGTCAATAATCCAACTACTTATCCGCAACTTCTTTTGCGACATCTTTTGGATTAACTTCTTTACTTGCATACATCCATCATGCGAGAACGCTAGCAAATTTTAGATTGCACCCCAACAATGCATTTTTCTTGGAATCAAGGCGAGGCATGCACTCGAGGTGGTTGAGGCGTAAGCCTCAGTTTATAAAGAAAAATATGCATAAAAACTAAAATTATGTTTCGATGAGACCTTTTGTTATATGACTAATGACAGTATAATATATAATGAAATTATAGAGATAAAAATACCAAAAAATGATATAACAACTCTATCCTTTCTACAAATTTCAGCCCAGTAAAGATGAATTCATTAATTATAAATGTCATTTAATGTAAAAGATTACATATTTGTCACTAAAATAGTGTGGTGCATAAAAATTGCAATTAAATATATGTCACTGAAATTTATGTCATGTGACTAATCTATAACATATGATGGAATTGAGATGCCTCGAATCTTGCTTGGTATATTGCATAGCTTGTTATGTGATCTCCCCAACATTGATGGGCGAAGCTCGCCATCTAGACGAGGTCTTATTGTCGAGTCAACGAATTTGAAGGGTCATCTAGAAAAGGGGCAGGTGCATAAATGACCAAACCTTTATAAACATCTCAAACTACCAATTTAGACAATTAAGTTCGTCAATAAAATGCCCCAAAATGTTCAAAATCTCATAAAATGCCTCATTGCATCATTATGCCTCGACTACCTTGGATTGCCTCGACCACGCAAGGTGTATATCTCAAGGCTAATTTGGACCACCTCACCTTGAGGCATATGCCTCGAGCGCCTTGAGGAACAACATTTAATACCATTTTGCATTTCAAGAATCTAAACACCAATAAATTCAAGTCTTAATTAGTCAAATCAAGTCCAAAATTGTCAACAAAAATACATAAATTTAATTTAATTTACCATGTCTCTGTTTTCAAACATGTCATGTGCATTATGTTATCACTATGACCTTTTTTGTTAATAATTTTATCTAAAGAGACATTTTGGTTTTATATACAACAACACGATAAAATCGCATTCATAGCACACCAAAAATCACTTCTCCACAAACTCAACCCCAGCACAAGACCATCTCTACAGACCATTATAATGAAAGACTATCATCCACAATGATGAAGCGGTCACACAAATCTAGACACATGATTACAATATAAAACTGTTAGAACACTCTTGTAACCTCAAATGAGTATGCAGATGAATGCAAGGTCAAATGAAAAGATCTTACTGAGTTACGAGTCAGCTTGTAAAAAAGTAACGTGAGCTCCGCAAAGTTTCGGAGTGGAAAGCACACTCAAAAGGTAACTCTTGAACCTGTTTCTTAAGGATTGAAGTGGATAAAAGAGAATGTGTTTCTCCTACTTCAAAGTGATGACAAGAGGATGGGGTCCTATTTAAAGGGCTTCTCGAGGCAAAAATAGCCATTAGAGAAGCATTACAGGAAATCTAAAAAGATTCGCAATGAACAGAGATGAAATTCTAGAGTCTATCGAAAGTAGTCGATGGAAAAGTTGGTTAGTTGACTGAACAAAATAGTAGTCTACTGAAATAAAGATTAATCGATTAAAAAGTTCGGTAACAGAATAAATAGTAAAGCCTTATAAATAGGGTAGTCCACTAAAAAATGGCAAAGCCTTCTCCTACTATAAATAGGGTCACCTACATGGATTCTTACTCAACTCCATGTTGAAAGATTCAACTATTTTTTACGTTGGTTGTCGACTACCTAATGCAACCCCTACAAAGGGGGATTTGAACCTTGATCTTTTGGATGGTAGGAATGTTGCACTACCACCACAAGGTTAGTCTACTAATGATCGGAAAATATTGATTGAAGAATAAATTAGTCAATCAAATGAGAAATTAGTAGACTGAAATATGTATCCAACAAGTATGCAATCAGACTGTCAAAGTGTGGTTGACCGCCAATCCAGTCAATCAAAAGATGGCATGCAGTCATTGTGGGGTCAGATGGTGATTGAAGTGGTCACTGATCAAAAGATAGACGAT
The DNA here is from genome assembly GCA_037367405.1 of Ottelia alismoides. Taxonomy (NCBI): domain Eukaryota; kingdom Viridiplantae; phylum Streptophyta; class Magnoliopsida; order Alismatales; family Hydrocharitaceae; genus Ottelia; species Ottelia alismoides. Next base: position 119,362 of record JAZKJV010006344.1, on the reverse strand, counting down.
TGACAAAAGTACTTGGACAAAAGTACTAAGTCTTCTGAAGTCATTTAGCCTGCCAAATTAAAAGCTAGTCAGATGAAGAAGGCTTGGTCAACTGAAATGAAAGTTAGTGGACTAATTTGCTTTGAAAACATATAATCTAAGCGTAATGTACGGAATGGGGACCTATTGAGATTATACATCACTTTTAAAGAAACTATAATGCAATGATTCAATATTAAGATCTGCATCCACTTCTTCACTTAATCCTTTTTTAAGACTTTTTCTTGTCTTCCTCTTAGCTTTGAGCTTTGGTGTTCTTCATTATCCATTTGAAATTTTTCATCATTCATTAATTTTTGAAACCTAAATACAAGCTTACAAGCAAGATTTTGTCATTGTTAAAGCATGCATGCTATATATGAACAAATACAGTCTTTTAGAGGTTCTAAAAATAGATTATTTTAGCTTTCTCTACTTTTGATATTGAGCTATGTACTTTAGACACCACTAAAGTTGAGCTTAATGGCTAAGAGAGAGCTTCTTTTTGAAAATCACATGGTAGGCAAGCAAGTTAAAATAACCTTGATGATTTGTGATCATGTGACCACAGTTGACAGGATTAAAAGTTTGAAGTTGGATCAGAAAACAAAGAGACGCATTCAAATCCGACTTAACAACATACGAGATTTAATATCGCTAGTAATGACGACAGTGGATTTCACTACTTCTAAAGATGACACAATTGATCTACTGACTAAGAAACTTGATATCTCTTTAGTCTCAAAATTAAATATTGAGAAGGAACTAAAATTAATTAGGAGGTCATCTACGGTAGGTTCAATGTTGTAATAACAAGCTTTTGGGAGAAGTGGTTGGCATTATTATTTCACGTTTGTGCATGTATTTTAATCCTAGGCTAGCATAGGCGCCTTTAAGCAACAAACATAGGAAGAGCATAGGCTTTAATATGACAAGATTTTAGCCGTGCATCCTTGGAGAATGTTCTCTACGTGAATGTTACTACAGGTCGCACTTAAAGGAAGAGTGTTTCCTAAACACAATCATGAAACAGGATAAGGTGCACGAACTTTGTAGCATCAATCTCAAAGTTCATTAGCAAGAGCACCCCCTTATTGTATTCAGTTGGGATGGGAATCCATGATTAAAAGCATCAATCAGTACTTATGGAAAATTTTAATACCATGTTAGTGGCAGCTAAAGCCTAAAACTTTCACGGATTCATGTGTATCCATTCCCAAGGTCATATGGCATAAACGGGCCACACATATGTGTGCACACTCCTTAGACTCAAGCTTGAGAGAGTCAATTCGGTTTCTTGAATCTCGAATACTGTTGCTACAGGAAGCCTTGTGGGAGTGGTTAATTGATTGATTAACCAATAGCTAATTGAATTTATTTATTCCAATGGTCGGATCCTTAAAGATCGGCATTGTTGATTCCATAATAGTCATCAACAATTTTTAATATAGCAGTTGCAGGTATCATCGATATTGCCTTGATGAGGGTTATATATTTTCCTCAGTTCTGAGAATATAACATAAAGCAATCCTTCTTCTTCTTCCTCTATTTTCTTTCTCCCAACAAGATCACGATTAAAGTATGTCGTCCATGATCATGTTTTATTTACCGGGAAATTGAGGAAAATCTTCTCTAAAGAAAGCCCATAATTGACGCTTTGGTGATCACTTATCATACATCTGATTATTTTTGTTCAACATTCGTGCACGCTTTCATGTTCATGCCATGTCGTTTGGTTTTTATTTCTTCTCTTTCCTAATCTTTCTTATTATTGTGAAGTAAATTGGACAATTATATTACAGTTTTGAGATTATCTAATGATTTATATTTTTCCAATTTGGATCTATGGCTTACGAACAGGGCATGTTTAATCACGAAAAAAGTTGGGGGACTCCATTAATCTCAATAAATATCTTACGCCAGCTTAAAAGCAGCAAACCATAAAGCATGTAAACCACGAGACATAAGGATTTACATGGAAAACCTATGCGATGCACTCCTAATTGGATTGATAGGCCCAGAGAGACATCACTCACGCTATGATATTCCAATCTGATGGTGGGGAACACAAAATAAAGAGTAAGGTTAATCCCTTAACATCAAACAAGCAAATCTTGGCATAAGTCTCATCCCTTGTGCTCCCCTAGGGAAAAGGACTCCAGTACAACACCAATCTCGCAAGGTTATCCCCAAAACATTCTAAATTCCATATCATTCTGTCAACTCTTCGTCCTCTTTGCTTGGTCACAGTCAACTGTTCCCCACTACTAAACCAGGAAAGCGGACTGGTTAAAGAGCCGGCATCCCAAAGAATCGAGGATATTTAAGGATGATATTTCTCACGAAATAGCAGCATGGAATGAGACAATTCCTCGAGATTAAAGAGAATACGAGTGCCATACTCGGTTATCTCCTCAGAGATAATACCACGGTCAGTACAGGTCAGGGCCAGCAGCGGGCAGGTTTGACTGATTATCTTAGTAGTAGTAAAAGTCCACGAATTGCATAACAAACCCAACAAGCCTCACAAATTAAGACCTGAAAACGACTTCCAAATTTGAAATAATACTGACCACAAAAACGAAAGAGTCGGATCTTTCCAGAACCACAAATTACAGAGCCTTCATAACGACACTCTTTCGAAGTCAAACTATGGGCATCATTCATATCTATTTTTGCATGAATTTCCAAATAATATATAAATATAATTACGAATAACACCACCGAAAAAAATCCACAAAAGCCAAATAATCAGAGGCTCATAGCAAGGGATCCTACTAAACAGGAAATATAAAGAATCAAGGAACGACGTAAAAGAGATAGCGTTATGGGTGCAAATCATCGCAATAACTCGATTGTCGAAAACCCACAAACCAATATGCAGAGCGGCAAAAAGAGAGAAGCAAGTAACATCAACACATAAATTAAAAAAACGTTAAAGCAACATTAACCCATACATCGAGCACTACTAGTTTGCACGAGAGAGGTGCACCTGAAAGAGAGCAGGACCACAGTTTGGAGAAGAGATGAATACGTGTCCTCTCCTCTCCTTCTTCGGAGGAAGCGACAATGGCGGCGATGTGCAGGTTCTCCTTCGCCTCAGCCCCTGTGCCGCCTCAGCTATCCAGCCTTTTTGCTGCGTTAGCCCTCTCTTTTTAAGAAAGAGGGAGCACGTTTCTGGCATTTCCGTTCAAGAGGGAGGGCGAACTTTGGGGGAATTTTCAGCGTCAGTCCAAAAAAAGGGCATGCCGGGAAGGACCATTCAACTTCGGTTCTTTGTACGCCGGTCAAGTAACTCGAGGGTCCGAGCCGCCTGATCGAGAAGAATCAGGCTTGACTTGACCCGTTAGTGAAGGGTCCATCATCTGGTGCACGAATCTCTGGTCCACCTGCCTGATCCGAGCCTGTCGGCTAGATCGGATGGCTAAGATCCTACATCCACCCACAACGTCAGTTGAATAGTTAAAACGTTCCTGTTATTTTATTATATAAATTTAAAAAGTAAGACATCACTCATGGTGTCTAATTACATCATAACACCCGTAAGTATGTGTAATTACACCATGATCGTATAATCATACTCTATTTAGCAAATACATCCCTGCCCGCCCATTGTAATGGAGGAATTAGCAAAATTACAAGGGTCAGGGTGTAATTTACAAAGATAGCAGTATAATTACGTTTGCTAGATTAAGGAATAAAAAAGATAATTCAGATTTTCTCTCTTTACTCCAAGCTTTTCCGTTTGTTATTCTATTCCTATTTCTCACCATCTGCATCTTTTTTCTTTAAAAAAAACTATTACTTGTTTCATAACAGTTACTATTTATTCTACATTTTCAAGAACATCAAACAAATAATATGAATGAACCAACTTTTTCCACCTTTATTTCAATAGAAAAGTATTCCCCACGAAAACGCAACCATTTGAAATAGATTTCCAATTAGTATGTAATTATAATTAAATCCTTTTTTAATGTCCCGTGGAGGAGACTTAATCAATCATGTTGAGTCGTAGGAGAGAAGAAGACAAGACTTTAGATTTTGGTGGGCACGTTATGAATTTAGATAATTCTCCCATTTTTCAAAGTGGTCACTGATCTATGCCCAATCATGTGTTGGGTAATATCAATCCATTTATTTTTCGTCGATGCAGAAATTTTATACGGTAACTATAGTAAGCATACATATTGTATGCACTTAAATACGTATCGGTAAATGTGGTATATAACAATCTCAGCCACGACTTTTTATTGATAGTGGCATGGCAAAATAATCTAGTAGAATAAGAAAATACTTTCCTTAAAGCATATGGTGTGTTCATGAACATATATCGATTGCATCTATTTTATTAAAAATTTCGAAGACAACAACTGCTTTAGCTGATATTAATTTTTGCCCCACCAACTCCCGTTTTGCCATTTACCCCCGTCGATGCCACAATCTTGGTACCCTATGATGGCAATGAAACCCTAGCTAATGTGTCGCCACCCCTCTGCCTTGTTCTCCACCATTGTCGCCTCTCCCATCCTCCTTTGGGTGCATATCTAACATGAAACTGATGATGAGTATGCGCTCTGCCAACCCTCGACCTTTCATCGACTACGAATACAACCCTCTTCAAATGGCAGACCTCTAATTTGCAACCCTTATATGATCGTAGTCCATAAACCCTAGGGGGCGTGTTTTGGTAACCGGGTTGAGTTAGGGTATCCTCTTGTGAATAGTAGATGTTGGGATGGTTGGGAGGATTGGAGAGGGTTGGAATGATAATGTGATGTGAGGCGACATTGATTATGTGTTATATTAACTTTTTTAATGATTATAATATGTTTTACAATAGTTTTTATTTAAATGTGGTAAAAAAATAGGGATATTTACACTCATGACCCTGAGTAATTTCGTAATTACCCCCGGAACCCTGCGTAATCATGATTACACCCAGAACCCCGAATAATGCTTAACCCTTACATTACATAACCGTGTGTCAACTTCCATCTATTTATGTCGTTAACTTTGACAGATTCCATCTATTTTAGACAATTTTACCCCTCGAACAAAATCACATTCTCAAAAAATGCCCCCATCTTTCTTCCTCCTCCAACCATTTTTTTCCACACATTTTTGGAATGTTTTTGATCGTGACCCACTTCCGCAGCTCCTAAAACTGTGCGGCAGTGAGACAGAACGTGGCACGTGCGCCAGGCGGTCAGAAGTGGATTTTTACCCCCTGTGCAATCTTCATCATGAAGGACCTTTGCAAGCCCATGGGGTCGGGAATTGCTCCCCTATCATGGAGCGGAAGGTCCTCTCTGATGGCGGCATCATCTCCGGGGTTGCATATGGAGGCCTACGTCCTCATGAAGTAATTAGACGAGGCCCCGTCCATGAGGGTATGGAGCATCAAGATGCCAATTGCGATCCCCTGCTCCAGGAACACGGTCACCTGCACCGCCACCAAAGCTTGATCCATCTCGGAAATGGGTAGAGGGGGTACTAGAGAATGGAACCGGGCATTATCCTTGGGAATGTCAGATGTCAACTCTTTCAATTCGTCATCAGACTTTGCGATGGTCAGCACAATGAAGTCCCTGTCTAAGTAGCGTATGCCAGGAGCGACGGCATTGTCCAGCACCAGTCGACTGGTCAGGGGGTAGAAGAGCTTGAGGGAGAGGGAGCGTTCGAATCTGGGGAGGTGGGCAGAGAGGAAGACGGGCATGGTGAAACCGGGGACATGGTAGAGGAAGATGCGGTCTGTGGTGCCCGGTATCGCATGCCAGATAAGGTCGAAAAAGGTGAGGGGGAGCGTTCTCGGCGGCACAGAGTTCTGAGGCAGAGTGACTTTAGAAAGTTGGAGGATTTTCCTCACCATGAGAGACCCCTACATCCCGATGAACTGCATCCCAAATGAAGCCCCCCACCCTCGTCCGATGCGTTGCCCTCCATCAAAGACCCCCCACCCTCGTTGCCCCAGCCCCTATCCGACCTTGCCCCCGACCTCAAGACCCACCCCGACCTCGACCCCAAGACCCTGCCCCGACTTCGCTCCCGATGGGCTCCATCACAGGACCCAGCACCCCGCCCCCAATCGCATCCACCCACCCAGCACCCTACCCCCAACCCGCTCCATCCCGCCCTGCCCGACCCAACCAACCTCGACCCAACCCCTGCCAGCCTCAATCTGACCTCGCCCACTACACCAGGACTCGCCCCCGACCCCAAGACCCCCTAATGACCACAAGCTTCCGATAAAGCCCTCCATGGCCCTAAACCCCACCCCCTCGATGATGAACGTGAAATTTGCCTATTTAATAATCGATAATTGTAGTATATGAGGTGAAAATTGGTCTATCAAAATACCACACTCTTTTGAATGTTGTGGAATATTTTTACTTGGCAAGTCTACCAAGGTCAAACACAGGAAACGGTGATTTTTAGTTACGTGGTCTTAAATTAAATTAAATAATTAATTAATGGTTGATTAATTTATGTGTTCGAAGAGTATAATACAATGCGATGTAGATGCGAAGAAATGTGATGACAAGGAAGTAAATAGAGACACTAATTATGATCAGGATCTTGTGATTTTAAACGTATTAAATCCTCAAAGATATGATCAATAAATCCTCAAAATTAATCACAGATCAAAAGTGGTTTAATCGAAGAATATTTATTAATTAGAGCTCAAGTTTGCATTTAACCACAGTGAATAACTTTAGATATCAAGCTTTTAATCCCTATAATATTATTCTATGATAATGATTTTTAAATCATAAGGAAGTCAGGGAATGCCTTAATCAAGCCTATAGTTCCTGCAAGGATATCAAATTCTTCAAACTGAACAATGTTATTCGATAAATTCAAGAATATCCAAAATATTTGACAATCTATACTTGATAAGGATGTCTCTTCATTTCAATTCAATAACCAAGGTCCATAAGATCATTGGTTCTCATCTTTCTCCCTGTAGTAAAATGATTCAATCCGATCATGCTTTGATTATTTTCATACAAATTCCTGCAGATAAGGTTAGAAATTTCTCATTAGGAATAGAACAACTCAGTCAAGAAATGGCCCGCATAGATCAAATTTATCCTCAAATAATTATCATTCAAAAATAGCCTCAGATCTATTCACAAACTGCTAAATGATAGAGCATGAAAAGAGCTTCAAAATGACATATTATATGCTAAAATCAGAGTTTGTATGTTAAAGATATGCTAAATTGAATTTGTCAGGGACTAAAATGTAATAAATAAAATTATTTTCTTTTTAAAACAGTCCCTGGAAGTCTTATCTTTAATTACTGAAATTTAGAGGATCTCTGGCGCAATCTTTTTCAGGTTCCCCAGGCATCTGCTTAGTTGGTGAGGACTTGTGCGACATTTCCTGGAGCTTAGGGGGCTTTTGTGTAATGTGTCTGATGGTAATGTGTTTCTCACACGACTCCAGATGGGGGCGCCTTGTAATTTCAGGAACCTTGGGGGCGAACTCTGCAATTTTCCTCCGCCCAACGTGCTCCTCACATGATAGGGGCTCCGTGTTTGGTTGCAGGGTTGGGCAGGGTTGGGTTGGGCAGGGGTACCCCTGTGAATAGTAAACTGTGAGGAGGATTGGGCTGTTTGGTTGGAGGGTTGGGAAACCCTTCCCAACCCTGCAACCAAGCGTCTAACGTGCGGGTCGAGGCAGGCAGACAGTGATGGAGATATGGCAGGGCGGTCCACGATGGTTGTGGAGAACAACGACGGTGGGGAGCACAACGGTGGGGATTCAGCGAGGGGGGGCCATGCATGGGCCGCAACAAGGATGAGGTATGGATGGCGGCGCGTAGTTGCAAAGGAGGAACAAAGGCGCATTGTTGCTCTGCAACCGTCAATGGTGGACTGATCTGATGACGGATATCCGTCTTGCGGGAACGGAAGACTACTGGGAGGTCTTGCAAAGAATAACTTCCTCTCTATTCTCTGTGAATTGGATCCAGATGAGAGCCGAAGAAGCACAAATGATTTTACTATAATTATACCTACTCCATTCAATCCGTCCCAGTCTGTAATCTAACAACAAAAAACAGGGGATCATCAAATCTAAGCACAGTTGGGATACACATATTGGACAAGCTACATATTTGATTCAGAATGATATTCAAATCACAAGAACCCTCAAACAAATTCTGGAAAGATTCCAGCAATTGATCTTCAAAAATAAAATAATGTGCAGTGAGTGGGTGATTGAACCTTGTGAACATGATGTGAATGATATCCGTGACTTGTGTGTGTAAGATTGTAAAGTGAAACGAATTGAATTTGATTGAGAAGTGTGCAACAGAGAACAATCAGAGCAGAATAACGAGTGCGGATAGATGTTCGGATCAGATGCTCAGATCGGAAGAATATGAAGAAATGGAATAGGATTTGATAAGGTGATATGAATCGTGCAGGCAGGGTGAGGAATGAGTGAAATCTGAAGTGTGAAGAAACTATGTTGCATTCGGGGTTTAGGACAAAACAAAGAAGAAGGGTAGGGGAAAAAATAAAGAAGCAGATAAACAAAGCAAAGAGAAGGGGACACACTTGTGACGGGCTTCTTCACCTGGAAGTGGAGCAGCGATGTGCGGCTCCAGATCTTGGCGTCGATCAACGTGGTGGAGGGTCGTTGAGAGGCTTCAACAGCTACATGCAAAGGCAGCTACAACGTGAGGGGATTCTCAGGGATCTCGCCTGGGGTTTGAGCACCTCGTCTTTTCTCTACTCAAGGCATCACTGCTGTCACCCGGACACGATGAGGGGCTGGAGGTTTCTTCTTGCTCGGCAGATGAGTCGAATGAAGGGAGAGTGACAACCTTTATAGGAAGGCGTGAGTGAGCATCGGTTGGTTATCGAGGGGTCGCTTCGTAACGACTAGAGAAGGAGAGTGGGCACGGTGGTAATGGCCGTCGAGGGCGGCGGCATTACAAGCCTGAGGCGACAGGGGTTACGGGAGATGGGCAATAGCCAAGAGGAAGAAGGAAGGGGTCACGTGCTAGGCATGTGACCCGGAGGGGGGCTGGAGATTGAGTGGGGTGCCACGTGGCGCGCCCAGGGGCTGCCACGTGGCACCCCAAATTTTTTTTCAAAATTTAAAGATAAATAAATATAGAGGAATAGAAGAATACCTCAGATCGAAAAATTTCCTTCATGAAAGTTGTTTGTCTCGACGAGATCTACAACTTTCATGAAGGACACATGAGCAAAAGAGGTCATTTGTGCGAAGTGATATTTTTAGTGGTTTTTCCATGTGTATAGAAAATCGGCTTTTTGAGGTTTCCTAATTTTTTGGTGATTTTAAAGAGGATAAAAATCTAAAAAATTAAGATAAAATACAAGAAATTTATTTATACACTAATCTTTTTTTATTTTTAATAAATAATAAAGTAGGAAAATAAAATAGAAGTACGAAACATACAGTTTTTGTACAGACTCACAACGAACACTTGGACTCAGTCAGTTTCTTTGATTTCAGTTTTTATTTGGATTTGGATTTTTATGTTGCTTAATAAAACTTTCATCAAAGAACACAAATGAAGAAGAAATAAAATTAAAAGGGTTAATTATGTACATAAAAACTCAGGTCAAAAATAGCAAAAAGTCAAAATGCGTAAAGAGGCCCAAAACCCAACTTTCACATAAGAGCTCCGAATTTTACGAAATTGGTATTGTTTTGATGGTATTTAAAATTGGAGTACTTTAAAAGTGAGTAGATCGAAATCGGGCACTGTATGAGGGAGATATGCACGTTTTAGTCCGTCAGATGTGAAACTAGACTTTGGGATTATTTCACACTTATTTGAGTTAGGAATTTTTTGTATTTTTTATTAAATGAAGTTAGTAATATCTACATAATGGAGGTGGTTTTTGGTCAATCGGAGTTAGGATGAATTATTTACAAATGTGAGAAGTTAGCGGCTTTTTGGGCTAATTTACAAATGCAATTATGCATTGATGAAATGCAAATATTATTTACACGTGTATGAATGCTAATGATGCTCTGTTAATGATCAAATGCATGTGAATTTTTTAGAATCGGGCCTAATTGACCAATTTTAACATGATGAATAAGGGATTCATCGTACCACTATACTTAGACCATGCTCGTCCCCGAGCATGAATGAATGACTTAGTTGAATACATCCTGACTGTGCATGTGAATTTTCAAGGCTCAATTTATAGAAGACCCTTAATTTGAGTAATCCTAAAATTCTAGGTTTAACCATGCTTTAATCAGAAGCAATCCAACTTTTCTAATTTTCAGACTCTCTGTTTGTACATATAGTATAAGGATACGAGTTTTAGTGTACTGCATTCATGAGAATTAAGTTGAGACATCACCCAAAGTTCCAATCCAAGAGACTCTCCTCCGGACCTAATCCTCAACACTAGGGAATAAGTCTATTCTTGCTTCAGTCAATCGTCACATTAGTTGTCAGTCTTGAAAGTGTAGATGAACGGCCAGATGATGGAGGGCATAGGATTGTGTCTAATTTTCTCTCCCTCACATTGGAACAAAGTGCCTCTCGAGTGCCTTTATACTCACACAAGTATATTTTTATTTTTGTTGATCAATGTATCCGTCGAGAGAATTTGGATTCGTATGCACTTGTTTTTGCAGAGGTCGTATTGACTCACAAGGCGAATCAATAGTCGCTGATTTAACCTCCAGGGAAATCCGAAATTCAAACAACAATTAACCAACAATAATGATGAAACAATGTGAAGCAATATGTGGAGCAAAAATTTATTATAACTCTACAATAGGTGTGTATAGTGCAAGTATGTGTAGAGTGTCGAACTCAGGGAGCAAGCAGTATAGAACGGGGCAAAAATGCTCAAAAATGTGTGAACGTGAATATTTGTCTATCTAAGCTATGTTTTTTGTGGGTTTTTGATTTTGTATTTTTTTATTTAATTTTTGATTTTATATTTTTGTATTTTGATTTTTAATTTTCTGATTTTATATTTTCTTTTTATATTCTATATTTTTTATATTTTTTTCAATAATAGAATATATATACAATATAAGACAGAGAGGAAAAGAGTATTTATAAAAATAGTTAAAAATAAGGAAAAATCAGAAAATAAAGTATTTTTGGTCTTTTTGTATTTTTCTAATGTTTTTGTGGATTTTCTAGATTTTTCCTAATTTTTTTGGTATTTTGAAAGTCAAAAATACAGAAAACAGTGAATAAAAGTTGTTGGCCGAAATTAAAATGAGGATGAAAAATAGCAAAAAGTGTCCATAATTCCTCAAATTAATTTTAAACTAAAGTCAATAAAATAGGGAAGATACAGAAATTGAAATTCTATTTTTAGGATTTTTCTTGAATTTTTAATATTTTTAGGAAGGTTTTTGGGCTTTTCTAATTTTTAGGAGTTTTCATTTGTATTTTTTTGTGATTTTTGGACTGAAGTTAGAAGATACAAAAAGATACAAGATATTTTTTTGGAAATTTTCTAATTTGTTTTTATAATTTTTATGGATTTTATAATGTAAACAGTACTGAAAATGCGTGTTTTTGAATTTTTATAAATAATAAAATGCAATAAATATGCAAAGTGAAAATATGTTGTGAAACTACTATGCAACGGGAGATTAAGTTGATTTTAATGGATTTTTTAGCAATTTATGGACATGCAATAAATTCAAGATAACAACAAGAAAGTACACACAGGCAAGGGGCATAAATGCAATTAAAGAAACCCTGAAACTTAAGATAGTTCTCGGCCCTGCGTGTAAAATTTCCACAAAATTGATAACTAATAAAAAACCTTCTGGATCAATCACAAATAGCCAAAACTCCAAGGGTGTCTTCGCGAAATTCCTAAAGCCACGTGCACGAGGCACGTGACTGGCAGGGATTAAAAAGCAATTAATGAAACACAGGATGGCTAAGTTGAAATTTCACCAAAATATTACAACGTTTCTGGAATTTTCTAGGACTACTCAAAAATACATGAAACAAAGAGCCCTTGTCTACAAAATAGCCAAGCGCACATGCTCACGCACGTGCGCCTCGCTGGCAAGGGCTTAATTGCAATTCTACGAAATCTGAGGGTCTATTGATAAAGTTTACAAAAATAATAACACTGCAAATGAAAGATTGTGTAATAATAAATAAATAGCAAAATCGGATGGGTATCACAGCAATTTACCCAACCTTGGGCGTGATCCAGCGGTGTGGCGTGGGCCACTTATCCACGTGTCGTCTCCAAATCGTGCGATGCCGCTTCGCCCGCTGATGGCTGAGATTAAAACGTTAGGAAGTGATCGGACAACTGGCGAAGCTCTCGATCCTACGGCGCCTGGAGGATCTGGGGAGACTTCTTGATCCGACGGCGGAGAGGGACCGACGAAGAACCGGGAAGAACTTCGCCAAGACGAAGTTCCTCCGGCCGTATCGTTCCCCTCTGGTGGCCTAGCTGCTCCCAAAATGCCCCTCGGACCTCCTGCAGCGATGATGATGCCCCCAGGTACCTCAAATGGGGCCAGAAACCAACAGGTGTCCTCCGACACTTCACGGTTGCTCCGACGAACCTGGAAGCGTGGTTCTTGACGGTCTACGAGGCTCAGACGCCTCCTTCAGGACCTGCAAAGAAAGGAAAAACACAGCAGAACCAAAGGCAGATGTCCTGGCTGTTATTGGCAGGTGGAGGTAGTGCGTGGAGTCGAGAATGGCCGCCGGAGCTCTTGAGCTCTAGCGAGGTGTTCTATGGCAAAAATCTGTGCTAATTAATTGATTGCGCAGCAACTAAATACACGAAATGAAACCCGAAGCTAAAAGCTAACTATTGACTAGAAAACAAATAGGAAACGACCTCGACTGGCTGAGAAACCAGGAGATGAGGACCTCACGGTCGGAGCCAGAGATGGGGGTGGAAGCGCATCCCGGCCCTCGCCTGACCTCCGCGTGCGAGCTGGAGGATGCCCTGTCACGGCATCCTGTCCGGAGCTAGGTGCTAGGATCAAATGAGGGTCAAAAGAAGGGTTCAAAGAGTCAAGGGGGTGACGGGCGGTTTTTTGAAGAAGTGGCCGAGTGGGCTCCTAAAACGAGGTGCAACAGTCACGCCAGCGATCCAAATCTCGAGATGAACCTAGGGCGTGAAAGCTCGATGATAGAGGAAGAAAAGTCATGAAGGGTCGATCATGAGATGGTTAAAGGGTGTGCCTCAAAAAAACCGTGAAACCAGCCAAAAATGCATATCTGACATAGCAGCAGAGGGGGGGGGGGTCAGAGAGTTGACCCGCGATCAACTCTCGGACCCTCCTGGTTGGTCCATGTGGACCAACCAGGAAAAACCCTTGAAAAATGTTTATAAATTCATTTAAAAATAGTAAATGATTTATTTAATTTTAAGTTATTTAATGAAAAATGATTGTTATTTTATAAGTTATTTTATTATGGTTTTTATATTTTTTTTTGTGGTATAAAATTACAAGTTACTATTTTAGGCTTATATTGGTATACATGTCTATGCATTTTTAATATTTTATTTTTATTTTGTGTATTTACTTTACTTATTTTTGTTTATTATTTTATAAATTTATAAAATATTTTTATACACTTAAATATATTTTTATTTTATTTTTCTTAAGTGTTTTATAGATGCAATAAAATAAAACTATATTATATATAGGTATGTGTATTGGTATTATACCTATGTCTTAGATATAGGTATTTTATTTTTGTCTTTTCTTTCGATTTTTATTCTTATTTTGATATACACATTTATTATAAATAATATTCACAAAATTATACAAATATAAAATTATGAAAATAATGAATAAATAATAAAAAGAATATTCTAATCTGTACAAGTATACAAGTAGGGTCCAAAACTCAACTTTCAAACTGTAACTCCGAAAAATACAAAACGACCTCCATTAAATAGTTTATTTTAAATTATATACAATCAAAGTGAGTTTGGTGCGTTTCGAGTTTTTATTTGGGAGATATAGGTTTGGGAAGTTGGGATTCTGGAATTTTATTCAGACCATATCTTTTTCTCTATACATTATTTTTGTTTGAAATCAATTTTGTATTTTTCTTTATTTAATTATCTACAACTTTCATGTACAATTTTTTTTTATTTGAGGTGTAAAAAGTGGAACCAAAAATAGGTCCCAAATGAATAAAGAATGAATTAAATAAAAGGTATTTTTGTTGTATTTTGGCCCTTATCTCCCCCTACTTTATTCCTTGTCGACCTAGTCATCGAGATGCCTAGGTCTCAGGGTTTCGGGTCATAAAATATTTACAATATTTTATTCTTTTTCTTTTCTTTTCTTTATTCTATAATTTTGGCTTTAAAAACCGCATTTTATACAATATTTACGCAAATATGCATGGATGATAAAATGGCTAAATTAAGCCTATTTACACGCATTTACTAGGGTTTTCAAGGCCAAAATGATAGAATAAACATGATGAAATGTAGCTTCATCATCCCCCTATACTTGCCTTTGCTAGTCCATAGCAAACACTTATGCAATAAGTACAGAAAAGAAAAACAAAGAAAAGAAAAAGAAGAAAAATGGAATAAGTTTAATTATCAAACTTTTCTTCACAAAATCAAAGTTTGGAGCTTAAGTCAGACCTTTAGAATTTTAGTGGGGGCGGAACCTTAATGAGAACTAGACTTGAAATCCAACAGCCCTCGAGAACCCTAAAACTCTGCTCAAGTCTCCTCAATAGCCAGGTCAGGAATATTTCAACTCATACGCAAACCCTTACGACTATGAATCTGACTCGTACAGTGTAAGTGAGGGTGGCTCTCGCCAATTGAAATGACAAAGAGACTGACTTCTCCAATATGACAACCCAATGATTCCCCAATCCAACAACTCATTCCTCAAGGAGCAGGGTATTCCATTCAAAGTTCAAGTGGCAACCAGCTCAAGAGGAGGGGGTGAAGAGAAGAATGGACGGTAGCCAGTGTAGCTACCTACCCTAGGATGCAAGACCAGTGTAGTCAAGTCATCCAGCTGTAGGCTCACATGATTTTGACTTTGAAGCTCAAGCTTGCTTATTGACTTTACACATATGTACACTCCGGCAGGCATTTTTATTTTTGTACAGGCATGTCCACTTTTTTGGAGTTTTTTGCTTTTTGCTTTTTTTTGAATACTATATACAACAACATTTACATAGGGAGTTTTTCCTTTTGAGCCAGTAGACTATCCCTCTTTTGAAGCTTTATTGCAACCCACGATCTCCTATCCTCGAAACTCATCATCACTGGACAGGTTGGGGTGCACTTCCCTCCCTAGAGGAGGACAAGTGTTTCCACATGTGTGTGTCTCATACCGGCAAATCCAACCCCCTCACCACTCCAACTGAGTTGAGTCAAGTGAAAGGTGCAGATGTCCAAGTTAGGTCATTATCAACAAGAGTCGTGCGTGTGCTCCGAAATACTCTACTTAGGCAGTCGAGAATCCATTGAACTAAGTTTTGTAATCCTCAAAGAATTAAGTCAACTAGATCTGAAGTACCTCAATCCCAGTTCCTATAAGGTTCCTATTAATTAGGTAGATTTAAGGTCCAACCAAGCTCCAATCTTCGGATTTTACTTAGACTCGTTCAACTATCAAACTCAATCCAAAAAATGCTCATGCTATGCAAATGCAGAAAATATTTTTGTGATGCAATTTTCAAAGATTTTAAACTTTTTATGGATTTTTGAAAAGATGATGCATATGCATTTTTTTATATTTTCAAGGAAAATTTTCAAATGTTTTTGGATTTTAATTTTACATTTTTTGAAAAATAGGTTTTGGATAAAATCTAGGTTAAAAATATTTATACAGGGACGCTTCTTATATATACAAGAAGTGGATTTTAAGAATTTACAGGGTAAGTGGTCAATTTTATAAGTATATATATAGTGAATTTCAGATGAGATGTATGCATTCCTCAATCTTATTTGACAAAGGTTTTTCAAACAATTTTGAAAACTATAGTCCAAAATAATTTTTACAAACAATTTTTACAAACATGTACACACATTTGAAAATCATTTTGCAAAGGTTTTCCAAAAAGTATATATAGATTTTTCACATATTTTTGCAACCATCTTTCAAACCATTTGCAAATCATTTTTCAAACATTTTATTTTACACAAGAAAGTAATTTTACAATCAAAATATTTTTTCAAAGGTTGAAAACATGTAACAAAATGTTTTCCAAATAGTTTTCAAAAGATTTCCAAAAGGATTTTCAAACTATTTTTCAAACATTTTGCAAAAAAATATTTTTACCTGATTTATTAATTAGTAAGTACAAAAAAGAATTGGAGGAATAATCAACATCTTTTTATTAAGGTTTTTTAATGAATTTAATTGTATAATTAGCCATATTTATTAAAAAATACGAAAGTACGAGTTATGGCTAAAGTATGTACGCTGTATATACGCCCCCTATACTTATCTTGAGCTATGTCCTCATAGATCAGAGAGAAAAGAGAAGACATAACTCGTACTGAGTATAGAAAAGTCTAAGAATAAATGAATAAGAGATGAATGAACAAATAAATGGGAAGTTGACCGTCCCCCCTATACTTAGGATCAAATAATCCTAAGTATAGCAGACTGTACACAAAGTAGGGAGGGTCAAGGGTAGGGATGAACAGATCGTACTTGGACTGTCTCCCCTTATACTTAGGGTAAGATACCCCTAAGTATAGACAAGAAGAGGAGACAATGGAGAGGATCAAAGAATAGAAGCACTCGGGGTGCACACCCCCTATTCTTAGGACAAAGTACGTCTTAAGTATAGAAGTCTGGAAAAAAGGGGCGGCACCTTTTCGATAGATAGAGAAGATAGAAGAATAAAAGAAGAAAAGAAGAAAAGAAGAAAAGATATCAACAGATGGAAGAAGGTAGAGAAGAATGTACGCATCACTCCCCCTATATTTAGGGTAAACGAAGCCCTAAGTATAGGCAACAACAGGAGCGATGAGACGGAACGATAAATGAACACTCGGCTCATCCACCCCCTATACTCAGGACAAAGTACGTCCTAAGCAAGTCAAACACGAGAATGGGTGGACGAGCAATACGGTAGAGGGACAGAGGTGAACAAATGAATATACAACAGAGATGGATGTACACGAGATCAAGAAGGTTGAAAGCGAACCTTCTTGCGGGACTGATGAGGAATGGATCTAGTATGGTGTAGGTCGACATCGGGGTCCTCAGATGACGCAAACCGATCAGGGTCGACATGGTGATGGTCCTCAGTGGCCTTAGGGTGTGAAGGCACAGACGGATCAGTGAAAGAAGTACGACTAGGTCCGTCCTTGGGAGTCTCGTTGATATCGAAGTGGAATGGGACGAACTCATCATCATCGGAAGAAGTGTAATCTGTGTCGTCCTGCGAGGTCTCGTCCAGGTTAAAACCAAAAGGAACGAACTCTTCAGTAGAAGTAGTCGAACTCTGTTTGTCCTCTACAATCTAAACCGGATCATCTTTTTCATCAAAAGGCCCGAATTCTCGGATAAAAGCGATCAAATCAAATTCGGCCTTAGTCTCATCATTATCTACATGAGCAGGAACAGACTCATCGGTGAAAGTAGTCAAATCAAGTCCGTCCTGTCTAGTCTCTAAATCTTCCCCCCACTCAATGGTGTCGATCGTGTAAATCCCGCGGATGTCATCGACACATCGCCAATCACAGGAAGCGGAAACATTGAGGTCTATGCTTTCCGAGGCTTCCTCCTTGGAGAGGAATTCTCGGGTCTCATCATCGGTCATAAAGAAGGTCTCTCTGATATCCTCATATAGATCATAGTCCTTGGGGTCAGCCAGAACATGTGTAGTCGCATCAGGTGCAGGTCTTTGGTCAACAGTCTGTGTGGTGATCAACACTTCGCTCTCGTCAGCAGGACGGAAGCGAATCTCTCCTGACCCATAATCAATAACGACCCTCGCAGAGGCGAGGAATGGTCATCATAGTATGATTGGAGAGTGCTCCCCTGTGGAGGTCTCCATGGGCAATACGACAAAATCAACATTGTAGCTCGTGCCCTGAATCGAGATGATGACGTTTTCAAGGATACCCTTCGGCCTCTTGATAGATCCATCAGCAAACTGAACTATCATCCTAGTCTTCTTGAGAGGCCCTAAGTGAAGAGACTGTACCAACGAGAAGGGTAATATGCTAATCGAAGCACCGCCGTCTAGGAGAGTGTGATCACATGTGTGGCCAGAGATGGTGCAGCTAATGAAAGGTGTGGTAGTGTTCCTCTTCTTAGGAATGGGACGATGTGTGATGGCGTGGGTAGTGGCCATGGTCAAAATATGACGCTCAGATTTGCTCCTCCGCTTTCTCTTCTTGGGAAGAGGAGCAGATAAATCAGTCATGGCCTGCTGAAGTGGGGCATGGATGATCTCATGAATAGTGGCCACCACTTCGGGTTCAGTCAACATTTTTTTGATTTTTTGTACCTCCTCCATACAAGGGAGGAAGTCGGAATCAGCATATACACGAGGCATGCCAAGAGCAGTCTGTACAACAGCATCCTCGAGGTCAAAGGTGGGACTGGGTGTGAATGAATGTGCGGTCAAAGGGTCTGGCAAGTGGGCACTCTCCTCATAGTCCGACTCAATCATGTGTCTCCCAAATTCTTTTTGGATTTTAAAATTTTCTCATTTTTTGTATTTTAGGCGATTGCAAGCTCTCATGGAAATTCTCGAATGAACCCATATCATCAAATGGTGGAATATCATGGTCGCTCTTATTTAGGCTAGTGAGGTCGTCAATCCTCTATCTCATATGATCCATCGTTTGGGTCAAGTGCTCAAGGGTGGACTCCATGAAAGGTAACTCCAACAGATCAGTCTCGGGTGGATGTGAAGGTGGAAAATATGGAGGTGGAGGTGGGTATGGGTAGAAGTCTGAGTCCTGATACTTCAACTGAGGCGGATATGTACAAAAGTCAGGAGTAAAGTCCTCCTGGAAAAAGGGAGGTAGACCGGCTGAGTGAACGAAGGATCCGCCAAGTCCGGATAAAATATGCTCCAGGGGTCCATCTCGAGACAAAAGGAGATAATGATCAGGAGAACACGATGGTCAAGTCAAGAGGAGTGAGCAAAAGGCGCAAATGCGCAGAAGCGATCTAGGATGCACACAAGAAAACACAAGCAAAACTCACACAAATCAAACCCCCAATTCACCTACTCGACTCAGCAGAGACCGAAAATTTGATCTTTTTATCTTGTCTATTTTAGAGTTAGGTGAGAAGTCCAAAAGTTGCACGAATACTTAGGGGGCTGAATAGGATTTGGGCACTAACCTTAGTGTGTTCGCGAGCAATGTAAAACAAAGACAATGAGGGGATTACTCGCCCCAAGACAATGTTTTTCTTTTTGGTTGATTTTAGGGTCGAGTGATATTAGCAGTCCCAATTTTATTTGTTATCACTTTTTTTTGGATTTTTAGTGAGAAATGCACGCGCCTATCGAGGAATCAATTTTAATTAGCACCTAGGTTGGCAAAATCAAAGGGAGAGGCGGAAAAGCAATGCAAGCCGCAAATCAATGATGTATGCTAAAGAGAAATGCTCACCTTGCCTCCAGCACTCTACATGCAAAGATGCTCAGCAGAATTGAAACCTATCTATATGCAGATGCAAGCCGATGAAATCACCCTAAGATGAGTAGCTGTTATTATCGTGAAGAACCAATGCTAATGACTCAGAATGGAACCGAAGTGTCCGGTCTTGGGGGTCGATCGGTGTCCACCACAGTGGATCCTGCACGCGCTGTATACGACCCCTCCCGGCGCGGTGGTTCCGAGTCTAAGTGAGAAGCAGTTTAAAATTTGACTAAGTCCAAACATTACTATAGGTATATGCAATGGTGATTAAGGTGTTTGTACCTAATACTATCGACAAGCAACTCCTAAATCTAAGGGCTCAATCACACAAAATAAAGGAAACAAATTCGGAAAACAAAATGAAAAAGGCGATAAAAGCTGACAAAACCGCGGTGAGCCCCCAAGTGAACAATCACATGGAAATTGGGCCCGAATGTCCCAGAGTCCGAGTACCTATATTATTACAAATTAATGAGGTGGTCTCTCTCACACTAAAATTACAGAAATAAATACAAGAAAATAAATGCTACAGCTAAAGATAGAGCTCGGTCTTCAAAAATCCACTTCGTCTCCTTGGTGCTAGGCTGGCTAGAGCCAGCTTCACGTGGGTGCTCAGGCGCCTAGGGTGGAGCGCCTCCCTCGATCCGCGGTTCCTCGCACAAAGTCAATAAAAGAGGAGGTTAAACAGCTCAACATATATATCAAAAATAAAGAAAATAACACAAGCAGAAATAAAAGCCGCGAAATAGACAAATAATCACAATCACAAACAAAAAGCCAAACTACACACTGTTGCTCCCCAGCAACGACGCCATTTGTTTAACCTGAAAAATCGGTGATCTTAAGTTCCACACAAGGCGGGAACTCAGTCGCTGAGTCGACCACGCAAAATTCGGATTAAAACAACAATTAACCCACAATAATGATGAAACAATGTAAAGCAATATGTGGAGCTAAAATTTATTATAACTCTAAAATAGGTGTGTATAGTGCAAGTATGTGTAGAGTGTCGAACTCATAGATTGGGGCAAAAATGCTAAAAAATGTGTGAATGTGAATATTTGTCTATCTAAGCTATGTTTTTGTGGGTTTTTGATTTTGTATTTATTTTTTTATTTTTTTATTTTATATTTTTTGTATTTTGGTTTTTAATTTTATGATTTTATATTTTCTTTTTATATTTTATATTTTTATATTTTTTCAATAATAGAATATATATACAATATGAGAGAGAGGAAAAGAGTATTTATAAAAATAGGTAAAAATAAGAAAAAAATTAGAAAATAAAGTATTTTTGGTCTTTTTGTATTTTTTTAATGTTTTTGTGATTTTTCTAGATATTTCCTAATTTTTTGGTATTTTTAAAGTAAAAAATACTGAAAACAGTGAATAAAAGTTGCTGGCCGAAATTAAAATGAGGATAAAAAATAGCAAAAAGTGTCCAAAATTCCTCAAACTAATTTTAAACTAAAGTCAATAAAATAGGAAGTTACAAAAATTGAAATTCTATTTTTAGGATTTTTCTTGAATTTTTAATACTTTTAGGAATGTTTTTGGGCTTTTCTAATTTTTAGGAGTTTTCGTTTGTATTTTTTAGTGATTCTTGGACTGAAGTTAGAAGACACAAAAAGACACAAGATATATTTTTTTGGAAATTTTCTGATGTGTTTTTATAATTTTTATCGTTTTTTCAATGTAAACAGTGCTGAAAATACGTGTTTTTGAATTTTTATAAATAATAAAATGCAATAAATATGCAAAGTGAAAATTTGCCGTGAAACTACTATGCAACATGAGCTTAAGTTGATTTTTGTGGATTTTTTAGCAATTTATAGACATGTAATAAATTCGAGATAACAACAAGAAAGTACACACAGGCAAGGGGCATAAATGCAATTAAAGAAAAGTATGAGGGACTGCATGTAAAATTTCCACAAAATTGATAACTAATCAAAAAACCTTCTGGATCAATCACAAATAGCCAAAACTCCAAAGGTGTCTTCGCAAAATTCCTAAAGCCACGTGCACGAGGCACATGACTGGCAAGGATTAAAGAGCAATTAATGAAACACAAGAGGGCTAAGTTCAAATTTCACCAAAATATTACAACGTTTCTGGAATGTTCTAGGACTACTCAAAAATACATGAAACAAAGAGCCCTTGTCTACAAAATAGCCAAGCGCACGTGCTCACGCATGTGTGCCTCGCTAGCAAGGGCTTAACTGCAATTCTACGAAGTCTGAGGGTCTATTGATAAAGTTTACAAAAATAATAACACTGCAAATGAAAGATTGCGTAATAATAAATAAATAGCAAAATCGGCTGGGTATCACAGCAACCCAACCTTGGGTGCGATCCAGCAGTATGGCATGGGCCGCTTATCCACGTGTCGTCTCTAGATCGCGCGATGCCGCTTCGCCCGCCGATGACTGAGATTAAAACGTTAGGAAGTGATCGGACGGCTGGCGAAGCTATCGATCCTACGGCGCCTGGAGGATCTGGGGAGACTTCTTGATCCGACGACGGAGAGGGCCCGACGAAGAACCGGGACGAACTTCACAGAGACGAAGTTCCTCCGGCAGTATCGTTCCCCTCCGGTGGCTTAGCTGTTCCTAAAATTACCCCCGGACCTCCTGCAGTGATGATGATGCCCCCGGGTACCTCAAATGGGGCCAGAAACCAACATGTGTCCTCTGGCACTTCACGGTTGCTCCAGCGAACCTGGGAGCGTGGTTCTTGACAGTCTACGAGGCTCAGACGCCTCCTTCAGGACTTGCAAAGAAAGGAAAAACACAACAGAACCAAAGGCATATGTCATGGCTGTTATTGGCGGGTGGAGGTAGTGCGTGGAGTCGAGAATGGCCACCGAAGCTCTTGAGCTCCAGCAAGGTGTTCGATGGCAAAAATCTGTGCTAATTGATCGATTGGGCAGCAACTAAATACACGAAATGAAACCCGAAGCTAACAACTAACTATTGACTAGAAAACAAATAGGAAACGACCTCGACTGGCTGGGAAACTAGGAGATGAGGACCTCACGGCCGGAGCCGGAGATGGGGGTGGAAGCGCCTCCCGGCCCTCGCTTGACCTCCGCGCACGAGCTGGAGGATGCCCTGTCACGGCATCCTGTCCGGAGCTAGGTGCTAGGATCAAATGAGGGTTAAAAGAAGGGTTCAAAGAGTCAAGGGGGTGACGGGCAGTTTTTTGAAGAAGTGGCCGAGTAGGCTCCTAAAACGAGGTGCAACAGTCACGCCAACGATCCAAATGTCGAGACGAACCTAGGGTGTAAAAGCTCGATGATAGAGGAAGAAAAGTCATGAAGGGTCGATCATGAGATGGTGAAAGGGTGCGCCTCAAAAAAACCGTGAAACCAACCAAAAATGCTTTTCTGACACAGCAGCAGAGGGGGGGTCAGAGAGTTGACCCGCGGTCAACTCTCGGATCCTCCTTGTTGGTCCACGTGGACCAACCAGGAAAACCCTGAAAAAATGTTTATAAATTTGTTTAAAAATAGTAAATGATTTATTTAATTTTAGATTATTTAAATGTTTATTATTTTATAAATTATTTTATTATGATGTTTATTTATTTTTTTGAGGTATAAAATTACAAGTTACTATTTTAGGCTTATATTGGTATACATGTCTATGCATTTTTAATATTTTATTTTTATTTTGTGTATTTACTTTATTTATTTTTGTTTATTATTTTATAAATTTATAAAATATTTTTATACACTTAAATATATTTTTATTTTATTTTTTTGAAGTATTTTATACATGTACTAAAATAAAAGTATATTATATATAGGTGTGTGTATTGGTATTATACCTATGTCTTAGATATAGGTATTTTATTTTTGTATTTTGTTTAGTTTTTTATTCTTATTTTGATATACACATTTTTTATAAATAATATTTACAAACTTATAAAAATATAAAATTATGAAAATAATGAATAAATAATAAAAAGAATATTCTAATCTGTATAAGTATACAAGTAGGGTCCAAAACTCAACTTTCAAACCGTAACTCCGAAAAATACGAAACCACCTACATTAAATAGTTTATTTTAAATTATATACAATCAAAGGTGAGTTTGGTGCGTTTCGATTTTTATTTGGGAGATACAGGTCTGGGAAGTTGGGATTCTGGAATTTTATTCAGATCATATCTTTTTATATGTATATTATTTTTGTATGAAATCAATTTTGTATTTTTTATTTAATTATCTACAACTTTCATGTATAAAGTTTCTTTATTTGAGGTAAAAAATGGAATCAAAAATAGGTCCCAAAATGAATAAAGAATTAATTAGATAAAATGTATTTTTGTTGTATTTTGGCCCTTATCTCCCCCTATTGTATTCCTTGTCGACCTAGTCATCGAGATGCCTAGGTCTCGGGGTTTCGGGTCATAAAATATTTACAATATTTTATTCTTTTTCTTTTCTTTTCCTTATTTTGTAATTTTGACTTTAAAAACCGCATTTTATACAATATTTACACAAATATGCATGGATGATAAAATGGCTAAATTAAGTCTATTTACACGCATTTACTAGGGTTTTCAAGGCCAATATGATAGAATAAACATGATGAAACGTAGCTTCATCAATATCCACAGAAGAGTTTAAGAGTGCTACTAGTTGCTCAGGTGATCTAGTTAGATACAGAAGTTCATTCACCAGTAGAGTTAGAGGAAATGAGAGAATAAAGTCCACATGGACCTGAAGAAAGCTTAAAAACTCATGCCTAGTGAAATTCTGATGAACTTAAGTGGATTAGGGTCAACTCAGCCTCAATCTATGATCTATGCAATGAAGAGTTGATTTCTCAAAAGATAGGATAAAACTATGAATGATATATTTTTGGTTGTTTTCTTGCTTTTTGAAAATATATTTTTAGGGGAAAATTTGCAAAATTTTTGAAGTTTTTTTGTTTTGAAAAGTATGCAATTTTGAAAATTATGCAGACACCCCCCATACTTATCAGAAACCATGTCCTCATGGTGAAAACACGGTATAAAAGGAGGATCAGAAGGGGTGAGTGATTGTGAAAAGTATTTTTGTTTTCTATTTTTATTTTTTTGAAGTATGGAGGTGGACCCCCATACTTATCTAATGCAATGCAGTAAAGAGAAGGATACAAAGAAAGGAAAAGATACCTAAGGGTGTGGACCCACAAAATGTTGTTGGTTTAACGTCCCAACTCGACGATTCAGTTTATCAAGAGTATCCAGTGTTGCGTGTGAGTACAGAAGCTGTATTCAGAAAACCCAAATGAAACTCTTGATATGATACGGATATCCTGACCCAGATGTGAGAGTGCGGTTGATGAATTTGATAAATGTATGCTCTCATTAATATGGTGAAGACATTAATTCGTTGATGAATCAGAATGAGAGATGAATCAGTTTGATCTTGGATTGGATGTGATGGGAGGGAAATAGGTGGACCGGTGAAAGGTTCATGGACCAGATATAATGTATTGAAGTCGAGCTCTACATGATCAAGAATTGATTCCTCCATGACGTTCTCTGTATATTGTGATAAATCGTCATTTTCCTCAAATAATCATCATGGTTATCCTCAGTGGCATCTATTGTGAATTTTATTTCAGTTCTCTTCTTGAGTTATAAAGATGATTCTTTCCAAGACATATGATTAGGAGATTCAGAGGCCTGGAGTAGGGGAATATTGGCTAATGGATGATTTTCTTCGATTGTTTTGAGTAGTTCCTTGGTATCATCCAAAAAAGGATCAGAGAATAGAAAATCACTCTGATCAGACTCGATAAAAGAAGATGTATCCATATAGTCATCAACTGAATTGATTTGATCTTTTTTCCTTGTGGTGGGGGTAATGGAATTGAAAATTTCATCTTTGAACAAGTCATCGCACAAAATCTCCAACATATCATCATGTGTTGGTTGGAAGGGAGTTTTGGTGCATGAAGAAGTCAACTCATTGTCTGATATGTCCTCAGATTCCAGCTCAAAATCTATACTTTCCTTAATTGAAAAATCACATCCGGAATCAATATCAAATGGTATATCTCCTTCTGTTTCTTCTTCCCACTCAACATAAGTGCCATCCTAAATTTCAACTTTTGTCTCAGACCAATCAATATCATTAATACACCGAGGTTCATAACTTTCAAAATCGTCTGAGGAAGGATCAATGCTATCATCAAAACATGTCTTCATCTTTGGCATACCCATGGCTGAAGTTAATTTGAGATCGGTATTTAGTGTTTCCCAGGCTTCATCTAATTCAAAAATTTCCCGATCAGTGAGAGGACATGGCGGGTCTTCAAGTGCAGAATCTAGATGAGACATGTCCTTATGAGTGAGTTGTGAGGTGTTCAGATTAACCTCCAGAGGGTCTTTGGTGAGATGGATGGGGGCAAAATCATCAAGAATAACACAGTTCTCTATCCATCCACCGTCCTCAATTTCATAGTCACAAGAAGTATGGGTGACATGATCCACAGGAATATCTTTATCATTGATTTTCAATTCCACTCTCTCATCTTCACAGTCAAAATGTGCCTTGGCAGTGGCCAAGAACGGTCGTTCAAGTATGTTGGGTCTCTCACTTAGTGTATTGGCTTGATTGGACTTTTGTTGTGTTGCAGCCAGTTGCTGAATGGCCTGGGTCAAAGTATCAAAATCCACAGCTGAGGTTGGTTGTGTCAATAAGGGCTCAATCAGTTGTTTGGGCTGGGTGTGATTTTGGACCCAATGGACTGTGTCCTCTGCTGCAGAGAAATAATGTGTGCTGATGGGTGGTGGTCGAATGAGAGGAGCTATGGTATGTCGGATTGTCGCATTCTCTTCTCTCAAAAGTTGTAGCTGTGGGAAGATGAGGTCCATGGTGTTCGGTTTCTCTGTTCCCATGTCTCCTAAGTTAGGTGAATTTTCAGATTTCTCAGTCGAAGGAGATGGGTAGGACTTACAGACTAGGTCGTAATCTAAAGATTGTTGCAATGGATTTTTCAGAAACCTAAGGCCTAGCATACACAACACAATACACTAGACAATTTGTTGATTCACCAACTCACACAAAAATTTCCGCGGAAGCGATTATCTTTTCGATTTTAGTTTAATGATTCAACAAAAGTTTCCAGAGAAATTAGAGTCCTTAAAGATGAGGTGGGTGTGGAAGATTGTGAAAAATCGATGTCCTAATCCGGTTGGGGGATCCAGGGTGCGGTACTCAGATCGTTAGATCTGCTCTTCCCACAAGAACCTGTGCCCAACACGTCGAGGAGTTACGATTTTCCTCTGCAATCCCACGTAGCACCAAGGATTTTTGTCTCTATCCAAGGATTCTATGTGCTCGTGTTTTTTGTGTCATACACGTGCATCAAACAAGCATTCAGAATTTTTCCGCTTTCTGCTCGGGCCACTGCGGTGGCCTTTCAAGCTTATATTTTTAGCGTGATAAAGCACGTTTTGGTGATCTTTTTAGGTGAGCAGAGGGAGAAGACCACGGAGATGATGCAAAGAAGAAGTATTTTTTAATTTTTTTTCGATTTAAGTTCGGAGCACAAACAAATGCAGGAAATTTTAAAAGCCTAAGATGCCTAAGAGATTACAAGTTTGCGAAAATGCATAAAAGACAAATGATTTTTTTCTTTTAGAAGCCCAAGTACCTGCAAAACAAGAAAATGCACGGATTAGATAATTGAAAATAAGTTAGAATGAAGAAGGAAAAATTGCAAATGTTGCCTAGTCCTCGGCAACGGCGCCAAAATGTTGATGCGATTTTAAGCAGTTTAAAAAATTGGTTTTACCACGTCATTGTTGTTCCACAAAAAACCACAATCAAACAAATAATATTACAACTACGAGCACGATGAAAGTATGCAAAAAGTATGCGGCAAGTAGAGGATCGAATCTACAGGGACCAAGAAAATTTGCGATATTAGTTCTTCGTTCAAACTTAAATCAAATCTTAGATCCTTTGCGACGAAAAATAGATGATGGAAAATTGCGATCTACGGAGAAAGTATTTCCAAGAGCTTAGATTGACTAAATATGGATGTGAGTACAATTAAGTGAATGAATGAGGTTTAACTCGCAACTTAATAAGGATGAATTGAGGATTACTTGCAACATTTCAAAATGTAATAAAATATTTGAGAGTTGTAATGCATATTAGAAACAAACTATAGTAAATAGAAGCCATTACCAAACAAGTTTTTCCATCTTAAACAAGAGCAACAAATATAACAAAATGCATGAGAGATATACGAATAAGAAAGGAAATGCTTCTCTATCCAGATGACGATGGCGACGACGACTATCACGAATGCGTGAGCTGCTATATGGGGAGAGGAACACCGCACAAAAATTGTCGTCGCACGAGTGACGGGATGTTGCTAGTTGCTAGAAGATAACACGCTAGAGTTGGTTGCACGTATGCCGGTTGCTGGACGAACGCCGGTGCGTAGTGGTTGCGAGCTGGAGCTGCCGTGAAGGTGCACGGCTAGAGTATACCGCGAGGAGGAGACCACGTCGAGGAAGGGAGCGTACAACAGGTGGTGCACAGCCGTGCACGGGAGAAGCACTAGATGCCAAGGAGGAGGCTGCACGAGGAAGGTAGTGGCATTTTTGAGAAGAATGTCGGGGGGCTGTTGGCGCTATCCTTGTACCTGCATGAAAAAAAACGAGAGAGAGGGAGATGGAAACAAGAGAGAAAGGAGGCATGAGGGAGAGAAGAGAATTGCGTGCATGAAGAGGGTTACGAGAGAGAAGAGAATGGAGGGGGGGGCGTGCATGAGGAGAAAGGCGTGAGGGAAGGGTGTCGTGAGTGCATCCTTTTATAATGGAATTTGCTTGGAGACATCCCGTGCAAGTGAAGACAAAATATCATTATTAGTGTATGGAGAGTTAATTTTTTCGTGGGGAAGGATGAGTGTATGAGAGAGGGAGAGACTTTTATTATTTGCATGGGGAAGGATGAGGTGATGGGTCTTAAATACTTTTTGAGCCATGTGTTGTATGGGGAGGTGAGAGGGAATAAAGAATGTGAATTTTGCACAATGTTTCCTCTCTATTTCTTACTAACAAATTGTATAGAGCCAAATTGGTTTTAATGATCATGCAATTTGTTTTGGAATGAGTAATTGGTTTTGTTGATGAAAAGAGAATTTTGGTCATTAATTTAATTATGCATTTTTGGAGATGATTTTCTTGTTGTATGTGCAATATCGATAACATCTGAATTAGGTGATGCTGAGGTGTATGTATAGATCATTAATGGGTTTCTTTTATATAATTTGTATACTCTTATACTAGTATAATGTGCACTCATCAGTCAATAATGTTGCTCGAATCTGGTTCCCTCAGAGATGCTTCTTGTTGTGATGTGGACGCTTGCAGTGTATCAATATCGGCCACCATCGTGGGTGTTTCGGGGATCGGATTGTTAATGATGGAATGTGGTGTGGCAAGCGCCGTGTCCGATCTATGTACCTTACTCAGGGATTGCCCATAAGGAGAATGGATTGATAGGTCCAGAGGGGCCTCTGAGTCTCCTAGAGTATAGGTAGATGCATGAATGAGCTGGCAGACTAAGTCATCAACAATTTCCTATTCAGATGAGGCTGATTCTATCATAGAGGTTGGGTTTTGACTCCAGGGCCCAACTGTTGCTTCTGTATATTATGTCTCAGCTTCTAATTTTTCATATACAGTGCTCGACTCAGTGTCAAGTCTTTGAAACCTAGTTTTCTTCATTTTAAGTTCTACTTTTCCAAACTGGATTCTCCCGGATGTGTAATCAAATATAGCTCCTGCGGTCCTAAGGAAGGGTCGACCTAGTATCATTTGGGAGTCTTTCCAATTTCTAGGGACATCCATGTCAAGTATTGTGAAATCTACTGGGTAGTTTTGTCCTTCTATATTGATGACAACGTTTCGAATCTCCCCCTTAGGTCTCTTAGTTGATGTATCTGCGAATTGAAGTACAACTGCAGATTGCTTAAGAGGACCTAGATTCACATGCTCAAATAGGGTTGTGGGCATGAAATTGATGGATGATCCATTGTCTAATAAAGTTCTTGAAAACTTGATTTCCTTGATTTGGCTAGTGACGAAGTGAGCACCCATGCCTCTTTTCTTCCTTGGCAGCTCATTTTTATAAGACAAGATGTGGCAATAGAGAGTATATGTTTCTTTGTTCGGCTAGGAGTTTGTTTGCTAGCCCTAGTTGGTGTGCATCTCACCTTAAGGTACTTTCAAAAAGTTGAGTCTCTTTCTATCATCTCGTCTAAGGACAGAGTGACCTTAATATTTTCTTTACAGATGCGGGCCATCTCGCCATCATTTTTTTGGTTTTTTATGTTTTTCTTCTTTTCTGTCGTTAGAGCACGGGGGAAAGGAATGGAATTGTTGTGATCAAAAGCATCATTTTTATTGAATGAAAAATTGTTTATAGGACTTGGACTGAAAACAGGGAAATTGGTGGTCAGATGATGCTGGTGTCTTGGTGGTGTTTCTTTGTCAGACTCAGAATCTAACTCTCCATTATCTCCGGGTGGTGTAGGTGGGACTTCTTCTTTCTCCTCTTGTCTTCCTTCATCAATTCCCCCAGGGTTGTGTGAATTGGTGGACACTGGGGCTGTCACCGGGTTCCTTCGCTCGATCAGGCATGGTTACGGTCCTTCCGATCCTAATAGAAATATGATAAGCATTATTGTTTGATGAGAGCTCGTGTTCAGGTATAGAATACTCAGAGATTAATACATGATTATGTCCAAGGCTATTTGGGTTAGCTTGGACTTGAGCTGGAATCACGGTATGGGGTGCAGTCACTTTGTCTCTCCATCGAGAGAGTCGATTTATGTCAACTCTCATGTCATGAAGCTTGTCCAGCACTCTCTGGAGTTCTGGAGAGATAGAAGAGGAGGACCCCTGGATCTACCTTGCCTGAGGCTGCTGATATTATTTGAATTGTCCCTGCTGGCCTTGGCATTGGTTTTGTTGTGGCTAAGGATGCGGGTTCTGATAACCCGTGTGGTACTGTTGTCGCTGCTGCTATTGAGGCTGGTAGGTGGGTTGGGCTTGCGGTGGAAGAGGGTTCGGAGTAGAGTTTTGGTATGAACGGTTGATCGGTTCTAGGTTATACCAATGTTTATCTCCATGACTTGTGGAAGTTCCTCGTAAACAGTTTGAGCGGAGGTTTCTTCAGTTTGATGGGATAAGACTTGGTCTCCACCCCAATGGCTCTGTTGCCCTACCCCTTGACCTTTGAATGTAGTGAATTTGGTGTATGGATGCATGGGGTGAAGTCAGGGCAAGTATCTTAGATACCCTTTCAGCCAATTCCTCCATTTGCTTAGGCAATCTAGCCAATTTCTCCATATCAGATGATTTATGGAGTTCGTCCACCTTTTTATAAATCTGTTCGACCATAGTTAGCTTATTAGCTATTATTCCCATATCAGCACTCTGATCGGTCGTCAGATTATTCACCATCTTTTTGGAGTCGGCTATGTAAGCCTGGTTAGTGGTTTGTGCACGACTGGATTCAGCCAGTCTCTCAAACACCTTGTAGGCAGTATCCTCGTGTCGTCCCATGTAGCTTCCTCCACAAGATGCACTTACTAACCCTTGAGTCTCAGGGTTCAGCCTGCTAACAAAGACTTTGGACCAGCATCATTTTACTTATTCCCTGCCCTGGGCATTTCTGGATTAAGTCTGCGAATCTTTCCCAGGTTCTGTGGAATGTTTCATTCGGGTGTTAGGTAAAGCTTGTGAGCTGGATCCTCATCTGATTAATTCTACTAACTGGGTAGAATTTCTTTAAAAAGCAGAGTCTTGAATGTGGCCCATGTAGTGACTACTTCCCCTATGTTTTTTAGCCAGTAAACTGCCTTATTAGTCAAGGCGAAGGGGACAGCTCTCAACCTTATGTAGTCCTGGCTAATCCTAGGGTGGCAGAGGTTAGCACAGACTAACTCAAAGTCACGGAGGAAGATATATGGTTCTTCATGATTATTCCCTCCGAATTTCGGCAACAGTGCAAGGAAATACGGTTTGTGTTCGAACGCATCCTCAGGGTGTATCTACCTCAACAATTTATAGTCATCATCCAATTCAGGGTGGTACATGTCTTCCACAACAGCCTCGCCTTGTTGCATTACTGCTATATGTGCCCTAAGTAGTTCATTGTGTTGTTCAGCAACGATTATCCTAGCCAAGAGTGCCCGAATAGGGTCATTGTCATTCTCATCGTCACTAGAGTTCTTCTTTGGATGCATTGTGATTCACCTTCAGAAAAGAAGAGTTCAGTATTAGTTGTCGAAGTTAAGTGAAGATTTGCTAAGGATAAAAGATTTCTTATGGAGGAGTGAAAAGATGACGATCCTGAGACAAGAAGGATCGAGAGAGTCTTCACAAGAATGCAGACACAAAGCAAACATAAGTCAAATTCTCAGGTTCACCCACTCGACACAGATGAAGGCACAACATGGTTCGGCCGCTTATCTTTTCAATTTTTAATTTAATGACAAGACAATCTTGAAAATTAAGCGGAGCTCTTAGGTACTGAAATATTTCACAAAGACTGTCCTGAGTTCGTACAACTAGTTGCACCTACTCTCAGCCAGTATAGGTGTAAGTACGGACCGTTTAAACGGCTCCCCGTGTTACTTGAGGATGGAGCCTTCCGCGGTATCCTCTAAACCATCCACTCTGCTAAGGGAAGTCGGACCATAGAATGGCTACCCGAGACCCTCACTGAAAAGTAGCTAATTATTTTTAAAAATAGTAGTCTTTGTGCAATTTATCAGTTTTGTCTCTATCCAAAGTGTGCGTTCTAGTCTTTACAAACAATGAGTGGGTTTCTCTCCATCAGACACAGGTTAATTTTATGTGAGTTTTATTTACAGTCTTCTTGATTAGCAGTCCCAGTTTTAATTAAGATGATCACTGTAGTTTATGTGAGCACAAAAATTCATGCCTATCGAGCAGTCCCAATTCCTTTAAATCCTAAGTTGTAAAACTTGAGAAAGGAGAATCGGAAAATCCAATGCAAATGTAAATCAATGATGCATGCTTAAGAGAAAAACTTATAGTGAATCCTCACGTTCTTCATGCGAGATGCAATACAAGGAATTTAAAATTACACTAAATGATATGCACCGATGAAAAACGTCCTAAGCAGATAGTTCTATCGGTGGGAAGAATTGAATTCAAAATTTGGCTAATGCTGAATGATCTATATTGCGTATAGTTAGTGAACGTGTGGCCTAAGAATTACGAGCACAATCAATGATAATAAACAACTATATATGTGCCTAAGTCCTACGCCACTCAAGCCGGGTTCCAACCACACAAAAGGGGTTGAAACAGACCCGACACACCACAGAAAAGTTCAGTTTGAATTATTACAAGGGTTCAAAGAGAGGGACCTTGAGAATAATGCAGAAATTATCTAAGCTCTCTCTCACAAAAATAAAATTCACAGATCCTTGAATAATGTCCAAAAATTGCTTCGAGCTATCTGCAAAGAGAGAGGATGTGGTTCGTATCAGAATTACAAATGAAATGCAGAAAAGAAAAAAATGACACAGAAATAATTTTCATAAGAATTAATTATAGAAAATAATTTTAAAACACTAAAAATTCACCGTTCCTCAGCAACGACGCCATTTGATGAACATGAAATTTGCCTCTTTAATAATCGATAATTGTAGTATAGGAGGCAAAAATCGGTCTATCAAAATACCACAGTCTTTTGAATGTTGTGGAATATTTTTACTTGGCAAGTCTACCAAGGTCGAACACAGGGAACGGTGATTTTTAGTTACGTGGTCTTAAATTAAATTAAATAATTAATTAATGGTTGATTCATTTCTGTGTTGGAAAAGTATAATACAATGCAATGTAGATGCGAAGAAATGTGATGACAAGGAAATAAATAGACACACTAATTATGCTCACGATCTTGTGATTTTAAAAGTATTAAATCCTCAAAGATATTATCAATAAATCCTCAAAATTAATCACAAATCAAAAGTGATTTAATCCATGAATATTTATCAATTAGATCATTAAGCTTGCATTCAACTACAATGAATAACTTTAGATCTCAAGCTTTTAATCCCTACAGTATTGTTCTATGATAATGATTTTTAAATCATAAGGAAGTCAGGGAATGCATTAATCAAGCCTATATTCCTGCAAGGATATCAAATTCTTCAAACTGAAAAATATTATTCGATAAATTCAAGAATATCCAAAATATTTGACAACTTATACTTGATAAGGATGTCTCTTCATTTCAATTCAATAACCAAGGTTCACAAGGTCATTGGTTCTCATCTTTCTGCCTGTAGTAAAATGATTCAATCCGATAATGCTTTGATTATTTTCACACAAATTCTTGCAGATAGGGTTAGAAATTTCTCATTAGGAACAGAACAACTCAGTCAAGAAATAGCCTGCATAGATCAAATTTATCCTTAAATAATTATCATTCAAAAATATCCTCAGATCTGTTCACAAATTCCTAAATTATAGAGCATGAAAAGAGCTTCAAAATGACATATTATATGCTAAAATCAGAGTTTGATGTTAAAGATATGCTAAATTGAATTTTTTAGGGACTAATAAATAAAAGTATTTTATTTTCAAAACAGTCCCTGGAAGGCTTATCTTTAATTACTGAAATTTAGAGAATCTCTGGCGGAATCTTTTTCAGGTTCCCCAGGCATCTTCTTAGTTGGTGAGGACTTGTGCAACATTTCCTAGAGCTTAGGGGGCTTTGTAAAATTTGTCTCATGGTAATGTGTTTCTCACATGACTCCAGATGGGGGGAGCCTTGTAATTTCAGGAACCTTGGGGGAGAACTCTGCAATTTTCCTCTGCCCAACGTGCTCCTTATGTGATAGGGGCTCTAGGCATCTAACGTGCTGGTCGAGGCAGGCAAACAATGTTGGAGATAAGGCAGGGCGGTCCACGATGGTTGTGGAGAACAACAGCTGTGGGGAGAACAACGATGGGGATTCGGCGAGGGGGGGCCACACATGGGCTGCAACAAGGATGAGGTGTGGATGGCGGCCCATGATTGCGAAGGAGGAACGAAGGCGCACTGTTGCTCTGCAACCGTCAATGGTGGACTGATCTGATGACGGAGATCCGTCTTGCGGGAACGGAAGACTACTGGGAGGTCTTGCAAAGAATAACATCCTCTCGATTCTCTGTGAATCGGATCCAGATGAGAGCCAAAGAAGCATAAATGATTTTACTATAATTATACCTACTCCATTCAATCCGTCACAGTCTGTAATCTAACAACAAAAAATAGGGGAGCATCAAATCCAAGCACAATGAGGATTCACATATAGGACAAGCTACATATTTGATTCAGAATGATATTCAAATCACAAGAACCCTCAAACAAATTATGGAAAGATTCCAACAATTGATTTTTCAAAAATAAAATAATGTCCAGTGAGTCGGTGATTGAACCTTGTGAATGTGAGGTGAATGATACCCGTGAGTTGTGTATGCAAGATTGTAAAGTGAAATAATTTGAATTTGATTGAGAAGCGCGTAACAGAGAACAATCAGAGCAAAAGAACGAGTGCGGATAGATGTTCGGATCAGGTGCTCAGATCTGAAGAATATGAAGAAATGGAATAGGATTTAATAAGATGATACGAATTGTGCAGGTAGGGTGAGGAATGAGTGAAATCTGAAGTGTGAAGAAACTGTGTTACTTTCGGGGTTTAGGATAGAACGAAGAAGAAAGGTAGGGGAAAGAATAAAGTAGAAGATAAACAAAGCAAAGAGAAGGGGACACACTTGTGACGGGCTTCTTCACCGGGAAGTGGAGCAGCGATGTGTGGCTCCAGATCTTGGCGTCGATCAACATGGTAGAGGGTCGCTGAGAGTCTTCAACAGCTACATGCAAAGGCAACTGCAACGTGAGGGGATTCTCACGGATCTCGCCTGGGGTTTGAGCACCTCGTCTTTGCTCTACTCAAGGCATCACTGCTGTCACCCGGACACGATGGAGGTTTCTTCTCGCTCAACGGATGAGTCGAATGAAGGGAGAGTGACGAGCTTTATAGGAAGGCATGGGTGAGCGTTGGTTGGTCATCGAGGGGTCGCTCCGTAATGGTCGGAGAAGGAGAGCGGGCACGGTGGTAATGGCCGTCGAGGGCGGCAGTGTTACAAGCCTGAGGCGACGGGGGTTACGGGAGATGGGAAACAACCAAGAGGAAGAAGGAAGGGGTCAAGTGCTGGGCACATGACCCAGAGGGGGGGGGTGGAGATTGAGTGGGGTGCCACGTGGCGTGCCCAGGGGTTGCCACGTGGAACCCCAAAAAGTTTTCAAAATTTAAAGATAAAGAAATATAGAAAAGGAATAGAAGAAGACATCGGATCGAAAAAGTTCCTTCACAAAAGTTATTCGTCTTGACGGGATGTACAACATTTATGAAGGACCCATGAGCAAAAGAGGTCATCTATGCGAAGTGATATTTTTAGTGGTTTTTCCATGTGTATAGAAAACCGACTTTTGAGGTTTTGTAATTTTTTGTGGTTTTAAAGAGGATAAAAATCTTGAAAAAATACGATAAAATACAAGAAATTTATTTACACACTAATCTATTTTTTTTTGGATTTTTAATAAATTATAAAGTCGGAAAATAAAATAGAAGTATGAAACATACAATTTTCGTACAGACTCACAACGAACACTTAGACTTAGTCAGTTTCTTTGATTTCAGTTTTAATTTGGATTTGGATTTTTATGTTGCTTAATAAAACTTTCATAAAAGAACACAAATGAAGAATAAATAGAATTAAAAATGTTAATTATGTACATAAAAACTCAAGTCAAAAATAGCAAAAAGTCAAAATGCGCAAAAGAGGCCCAAAACCCAACTTTCATATAAGAGCTCCGAATTTTACAAAATTTGTCTTGTTTTGAAGGTATTTAAAAATGGAGTACTTTAAAAGTGAGTAGACCAAAATAGGACACTGTATGAGGGAGATATGTGCATTTTAGTCCGTCAGATGTGAAATTAGACTTTGAGATTATTTGACACTTATTTGAGTTAGTATTTTTTTGTATTTTTTATTGAATGAAGTTCATAATATCTACACAATGGAGGCCGTTTTGGGTCAATCAGAGTTAGGATGAATTATTTACAAATGTGAGAAATTAGCGGCTTTTTGGGCTAATTTACAAATGCATATATGCATGATCAAATGCACATATTATTTACACATGTATGAATGCTAATGATGCTCTGTTAATGATCAAATGCATGTGACTTTTTGGGAACCGAGCCTAATTGACCATTTTTAGCATGATGAATACGTGATTCATCACTCGACCGCAAGCTTTTGATGATCCCTCCACCACCTCACGCATCCGCCCTCCAACACCTGCCTTCCTTCCGCGATGGCTTTCTTTCTTATTTTTCTTTTTATTTGATATCAACCATTTGATCGATGTTAGGTTAGATTAACTCAATGATGTGGTTGAGTTATGGTTGAAACTGACGAAGGGTTATGGGTATGAGACGAAGTAAGTATTCGAGGTTTTGTCATGTAATTCGTGATTATAGAAGGATTTTGGAGTAATGATGGAATTACTCAAGATTATGGGTGTCAATATCCCTAAAAATTTTTGGAGTAATGTTACCCCGTCATAACCTATCAACCAAACGAGCCCTAGGTATGACTAAGCATTGACCCTTCAACTTCGATGCGGAAAGGTCACGTTGCCACTTTATCATACTTTGTCCTCCCCCTCCTCGTCGTTCTTCTTGCAAACGTCCTCCTTCCAGTCCGACGATGAGACTGCGGTTTGGGGGTGGCAAGAGATCCCAAGTGGGGAGGGTGTAGTAGAGGAAGGAGAGGATCTAGAAGAGCTATGGGGTTGGCGATGAGGGAGACATGCTATTGGATATTAGGAAATGGCTGCGGAGCGGAAGAAGAGCACATCACTAGATAGGAGGTAGAAGATGAGCGTCAACATGAGGTAAAGCATTAGGTTGCCTTTGTTATCATCAGGGGATGGAGATCATAACGACGATAGAGTTTAAGTGTTGCTCTTCCTTTCTTTATTATTATAACTTTGACATTTTGAGGTTTCCAGAATTTTTTGAACAATTGTAATTGCCTCGCAATAAATAGGATCTTATGAAGAAACATAGGATGACATTGTTTCTACTCCAATAGCAACAACACCTTCTCCACCACCACGCATCCTGACGGGCATAAACGCTTCCTTGTCCATGCCTCCTTCTCCCATTGAGACGACATCCACTATGTACAACATTGAAGAAGGAGAGGTTCCTCCTATATCATGTTCTCTCATGCTCAAATCACATACTGAGCTCTCGCAAGCTTATGATACAGAGGCACTGGGTGTCTTACGCCTTAAAGGTTGATGTGTCCTTTTTGGAATTTTCACTGTCGCTTGGATGGTAGGGAATGAAGTAAATGTTTTATGTGTTTAATCTATCATAACAAAGGGTAAAACTTTCCAACGACGAGTGTTCTTCTATTTTGCGAGATGCCATCAAGAATGATCTTCATCAATATCTTGCTTTAGAAGGAATCTTGAAGGCCCTTGATCAATTGATGTGCAGGAGGTGCATGAAGATACAAGTTGTAACTCGTGCTTACCATCATATCGATGATCTTATTAGGGTTACAGATGATATTGGGATGGCTCAGAGGAGCATTATTGGCATCTTGAAACCCCTCCTACCTGTCGTACATGATGTCACAAATGGGTTAGTTGTTGATGCTACATTGCTTGATTGTATTTTCAGAGCTCCTATCACCACTGTTAAGAGTATTCCTCCCATCTGGCATCTTGCTTTCCCTCAAGATCTAAAGACAGCTTTGTACCAAGTTATCGTGGGATCGGAATCCATAATTGCTTGGGTGAGATTGCTACTTCTTCCCCGTTGCACACTACATGTATTAAGACCTTTGAATAGGTAGAATGGAAGACCTAGAAATAGAAAGTCTTTGCAATAATGACTTATTCTGAGCTCACTCAATAATTGGAGCAGTACAAACAGTTTCACCTAGTTGGTGGGTGATATTTTCAAACATGATTTACCAAAGACTCTTTGTCTTAGTCAGAACAACTCCTCAGAGGAGAATCAAAACTACAACATTAGGCAATGCATCCGCAAAGTGTCAGATGGACACTTTTCAGTAGCCTTATGGGTTTTGTGCTTTTCAAGAGTGGCTCCTTATAATGAAGAAACCATGAAAGCCTTAGAGAATAAACATACATATAAGCCACCTCCTTCCTTGCCAAATATCTTGCCTTTAGAGACTCATCTTACAACCGATGTAGATGTTATTTTACAATCTATCAATATTTTCCAAAAGGGACATCATGTGGTGGAGATGGATTGAGAGTTCAACACCTTTTAGATGCTCTTTGTGGGGAGGGGTCTGCATTTGCCACTGAACTCCTACGTGCAATCACCTTGGTGGTTGATTTATGGCTAGGCGGGAGATGCCCCTTGAAGTTTGGTTGAGTTTGCAGCCTCTATACCTCTTACTTCACTACTGAAACCCAACAACAACATACATCCTATTGTAGTGAGCACTATCCAAAGTTGCTATGAAGGGGTGGGCAAACATATGTCTAAGTATCTCGATGACTTTTAATTTGGGGTTGATGTATCTAGAGAAGTTTTTAGTCAAAACTCGAGAAGAGTGAAACAATCGTACGCTCCACACAAGGCGGGACTGCACTCGATGCGATGATCACTCACTAAGCCCAAGTGATTAAGCAACAATCAACCCACACAATAATATGAATCAATGCAAACTGAGGTGTAAACCAAAATTTATTATAACCCTACAAACAAATGTATATACTGACAAGCATAGTAAGGTGTCGAACACAAGGTGATAAGTTAGCAGGTATATTATTTATAAATAAGTAATAAATAAATAATATATATGCATTTTGTGCAATATTCACTCAATTAATCAATTAATTAATTAATGTTTTGTAGGTTTTGTGGGTTTTGCATTAAATAAAATAATTATCTCCTTTTTATTATATATATTTATTTAATTTTTAATTTTTATAATTTCTATTTTCTTTTTTATGACTTTCTAATTTATTTTTTCCTTTTTAATATATAATATGTATATATATGTCTTTATATGTAATATGTATATAAGGGATATATAATATAGCATATATAATAAATATATAAAAATCATAAAAAACTAACAAGTAGAATCCTTTTTATTATTTAAAGTTTTTAAGAATATTTATAAGACATTTATATTAATTAATATAACTATTATTTATATATAACTATATATAGATATATAAGATAATATATGACAATATAATTATAACTATGGCTAAAAATAATCAAAATTTGCATAATAAACTTTTTTTTATTTTTTATATTTTCCTAATGTTTTTAGTGTTTTTCAAGG
Source organism: Ottelia alismoides (assembly GCA_037367405.1). Taxonomy (NCBI): domain Eukaryota; kingdom Viridiplantae; phylum Streptophyta; class Magnoliopsida; order Alismatales; family Hydrocharitaceae; genus Ottelia; species Ottelia alismoides. The sequence goes on along the minus strand of JAZKJV010006344.1, from coordinate 79,257 downwards.
ATTTTTACTAATTTTTAGATATTTTTAAATTCTAAAATATGCAAAAGCATGAACTTTTTAAATATATTGAATTTTTTAAGGTAATAATAAGTCCAAAATTCCTTAAAACTATTTTTAATAGATAATATATAATACAACTAAAATTCAGAGATAGATATAAATATTTTTAGGTTTTTAAAATATTTTATATTTTTATGAGGATTTTGGAGCTTTTTAAAATTTTTAGTGATTTTAACTTTCTATTTTAGAGACTTTTGGTCCGAGGCTATAAAATACACTAATAAACAAATACTAATTTTTTGGAATTTTCAAATAGGATTATATATATTTTTAGATTTTTTTAAGGCATGCTATTTGATTTTTAATAAATAGGAAATACTCCTAAAATGCTAAACTAATTATATAGCATGAAAGCCTAGGTAAGAAGGCACACAATATTATTTTGCATATTTTTTGGAGCACGGATGATATTTTTAGAAAATAAAAAACATGCACACAAACTACTTGAATTGACATAGTTATATTCATAATTAATATAAAAGAAAGGGTGTTGATCGTGCAACTCTGGTTGCTTCACTTGATGCGTGACGCACTCTCGATGGGTGATGATGCTTCGGGAAACTACGACTGAGATTAGATCTCCCATGGAGATTCGACGGTGGAGGCTTTGGTCGATCAAGCGGTAGTTGTACACCTGGGAATCGGGCCTCGATCGAACGACTAAGGAGTCACCTGGAAGAAAAGTGATGAAGTGGGCAGTGCATTACTTGATCAACATGACTTCCCTCCTCCAACCTCCAAATTTGTGGATGAGATGCTCTACTTATTAATGGCGATGTTCCATGGCAGATGCAGGATTCAAATGAGTCCAGGGCTCAGCGATGGATTCCTGGACCGTCGAATATATCTAGAGGTATCCCTTAGTTCAAAATCCCATCAGATGTTGCTTTCAAGCATTGGTTCTTGCAGAGATAGAAAGAAGATCTCCTGGCAGAGCTAATTGGGCTTTTATTTGGTGGAGTTGCAGTGGAATGGAGAGAGGTGAAGAGGTCTGATGAGATTGCGGTGGAAGGACCTTTATGTCCAGATCTAGGTCAGATCTAGTTTGTAGGTAATTGAAGATCAGTGGAGAAATGCAGGGGGAAGGCGATGAGGTGACTGTGAGGGTCGAAACAGGGGGTATAAGGTGAATGAGCTCCAACGAGATGTAAATCCTAAATCTAGGCTAATAGTATTGATAAAACCCTAAATTAAATGCAAAAATGAAAGATGTTAATTAAATCTATCTTAAAATAATAGAAACCAAGTATCTCGAGCGACCGGAGATCGCGAGATGGCCCTCGCAATGGAGCACGCTGGAGATGGCTGGGAACCGCCTCCTACTCTTCCTACCTCACTACGAAGTGCAACATCGAGCTCCTGTCACAAGTATCAACTCCTCCAAGAGCTTCGATGGGCTAAGGTAAAGAAAATCTGGAATCAAAACCAGAAAATGGGAAGAAGGGTGGAAGATATAGACATGTGGTCTGGAGGATTTCGATCGGGGATTTTGTGCCAAGGAAGAAAAATGATGATGGAAGAAGGGTTGGCAATGATTGGGGAGATGTCAGGAAGATAAATCGTGAAGAGCGTGGAGTTATTTGATAAGGGAATCGATCGGAAATATTAGAAGAAAAGGTGTGATTAGACACCTCTGACAAGTCAGAGGTCTAGGGGAGGTAGTTGACCAAGGTCAACCAAAGGAAGGCCTTGGTTTGTCCACATGGACCAACCAGGAAAAATGGAATAAAAATGATTTTGTAAAATCAATAAATAATGGTAAATGAAATAGTTAATTTTAGGATATAAAGTAAAAAATATTTATTATTTTATATAGTATTTTATGCATATTTTTATTTATTTTTTCGAGATGATTTATTAGGCGTTAATATTTACAAGTATAATTATTGGTATATTTACCAATATAATATGTATTTCATTTTTATTTTGTATTATAGATTTTATCATTTTATGTACAAAATTTAAATATTTACTTTCAAACTTCGTAAAATCAAAGTTTGGAGCTCAATTGGACCTTGGAGGTTAAGTTTGGTGAGAACTTTGTTGGGAAATAGATATGAAACACAATAACCTCTAATACCTGCAAGTCTCTACCCAAGTCTCCTCAATAGCCTGGTCAGAACAAGTCAATGTCATACGTAGTCCTTTATGACTATGAGTCTATCTTGTACAGTGTGTGATATGTAACTCCTCTAAGATGAAGTGGTAGAAGTCAACCTTCTCCAACATGGTGACTCTAATTTCCTAATCCAATAACTCTTTCCTTAAGAAGCGAGATACTCCCATCTATGTTCAAGTTCAACCAGCTTAAGAAGAGGAGGTGGAGAGAAGAATGGGCAGTAGCTAGTGTAGCTACCTATCCTAGGAAGCTCGACCAATGTAGCAAGTCATCCAGCTGCAGGCTCACATACATTTGACTTTAAATCTCAAGCTTACTTATTGAGTATATACATACTTCGACGAGAATTGATTTTTTCCTTGGAAATTTTGTCCGTAATTTCTTTTTGAAATTTTGATTTTTCCATATTTGAATACTATTTACATCAGCATTTACAATGGACTTTTTCTCTTGAACTGATATATATCCCTCTTTTAAAGCATTATTGCAACCCACAACTTTTGTTATTGGACCTCATGGCTACTGAGTCGAGATAGGGTACAATGGCCACAAATACGTGACTTCCGATATTTCCATGGCTTGTGTCTCATGTCGCCAAAACCATCCCTCTACCACTTCAACTAAGGTGAGCAAAGTATAAGATGTAGGTGTGCAAGCTAGGTCATTATCAAGAAGAGTCATGTGTGTATTCCAAAATATTTTACTTAGGTAGTCAAGACGACATTAAACCAAGTCTTGTGATCTCAAAGAATTAAGTCTAGTAGACCTAAAGTATCTCAATTCTAGTTCCTATAAGTACCTATGATTAAGTAAATTAAATGTCCAACCAAGTTCCAATCTTCGGATTTTACTTAAACTAGTTCAATTATCAATATCAATCTCAAAAATGCAAATGCTATGCATAATGCAAGGAAAATATTTTTGTGATGTAATTTTCTTGTTTTGAACTTTTTATAGATTTTTGAAAAAGCTTTGCAAATTTTTATGCAAGTTTTTTTAAAATATTTTACAAATGTTTTTGTAGTTTTTATTCTGGAAAATTTTAGGGATTTTCTAAGGAATATGTTCATATGTTTACACGGGAGTGATTCTTATTATATTTTTACATGAATTTCAGATTTAGGGATTTACACGTTTGTATATACAAGGTTCGTAAAGGATCTTTATTTGCTTAAATCATGTACAAAGTTTTCAAAATAGTTTGAAAAGATTTTCACAAACATTTTGAAAACTTATTTTTGAAATTAATTTGTCAAATAATTTTTGCAAGCATTTACAAAATTTGAACATCATTTTGCAAAGATTTTTCAAACCGTATATATATATATATTACGAAATATTTTTACAACCATTTTCTAGATCATTTGCAATGAGATTTTCAAACATTTTATTCAAATAAAGATAAAAATTTTTACAAACAAAACATTTTTACAAGGGTTTTAAATATTTTATAAAACATCTTCCAATAGTTTTCAAAAGATTTTCTAAAAAGATTTTCCAACCAATTTTCAAGCATTTTACAAAACATTTTCAACTTGATTTATTAATCATTTTATACAAAGAATTGGATGTGTTTTTTTAATTTTTATTAATTAGCAATATTATTTAAAAATATGAAAGTACAAGTTACGGCTAAAGTATATACAACATATATATGACCCCCTATACTTAGCTTTAGTCATGTCCTCATAAATCATAAAGAAAAGAGAAGACATAACTCGTATTGAGTAGAAAAGAGCATATACTACAAGGACTAGAGAATAAGGAATGATTGAATAATAAGTTAACCATCCACACAATACTTAGGATCAAGTAATCCTAAGTATAGTAGACTGTATTCTACATGTAGGGAGGGTTGACGGTGGGAATGAACAGATCACATCTCAGTCTATCTCCCCCTATACTTAGGGTAAGATATCCCTATGTATGGACATAACTATCTAAAGGAGAGGAGATAGTTAAGGGGATCAATAAAAAGAAACCAATAAAAAGAAAGAAAACTATGTTTGGGAGAATGTACATATCACTCCCCCAATACCTAAGTTAGAAGAGCCCTGAGTATAGGCAATAACAGAAGTGATGAAACAAAATGAAGAAAGAACACTCGGCTCATCCACCCATATACTTAGGACAAAGTGCGTCCTAAGCACGAGAAACACATGAAATAGGGTGGATGAGCGAAATAGTAGATGGAAGGAAGAAAACAAATGCGAATATTTAAAGTAGAGGCTATACAGAGATTTAGAAGGTAGAAAAGCATACCTTCTTGTGTGACCGCTGAGGAATGGATCTAACAAGGTGTGGGTCAACATCGGGGTCATCAACTGACATAAATCAATTAGGATCGACCTAATGAAGATCCTCAGTAATCCCAAAATGTAAAGGCACGAACTGGTTAGTGGAATTAGTGTGGTCAGGTTCGGCTTGGGAAGTCTCACAAATCTCAAAATGAAAAGGAATGAAGTCATCAATGGTAGTAGTAAGGTCAAGTCCGACCTATGAAGTCTCATAAATCTTAAAATGAAAAGGCACGAACTTATTAGTGGAAGTTGTAAGGTCAAGTCCGGCTTGTGAAGTCTCACAAATCTCAAATGAAAAGGCACGAAATCGTCAGTGGAAGTAGTATGGTCATGTACATCCTATGAAGTCTCTCCTAAGTCCGCCCTCCGCACTAAGGCGTCTATGGTGTAAATACTGTGGATGCCATCAATACATCACCATGCACTAAAAGGGGAACTCCAAGGTCTATGCTTTCCAAGAATCCTCGGATCTCAGTCTCATCCATAATAAAGAAAACCTCTCTGATATCATTAGGTCATAGTCTCCGGGGTTGGCTAACTCGGGCACACTCTCATCAGATGTGTATCTGTGGTCAGCAGTGGGTATTGTGATCAAGACAACACTCTCATCGACATAACAAAACAAAACTCTTCAAATCCATAATCAATAATGACTCTTGCAGAGGAGAGAAAAGGTTGTCCCAGGATGATCGGAGGATGCTCCATGGGGGTGGAGGTCTCCAAGGTAATGGAAAATCAACTATGAAGCTCATGCCCTAGATCTGAATGATGACATTCTCAAGAATACCCTTCGACCTCTTTATTTACCATCAACAAATTGGCAAATCATCCTGGTTTTCTTGAGAATACCCAAATGAAGAGACTATACCAATGAGAAGGGTATTATATTAATCGAAGCACCGCCATCAAGGTGAGTGTGATCACATGAATAGTCAGAAATGTGCATCTCACGAGGGATGTACTAGTGTTCCCTTTCCTAATGTGTTGATGGTGGGTGATGGCATGGACAGTGACCATGGTCAGAATGTGCTGCTCGGATCTGCATCATCGCTTTTTTTTCTTGGGTGGGGGTGCAAATAATTGGTTCATAGTCTGGCGAAGTGGGGCCTCAATAATATCATGAATAGTCGCTGCCACTTTGGGATGAGTCAACATTTTTTAAGATTTTCTATCTCTTTCATACGATGGAAGAGATCAGAATCATCACCACAAGGATGACTAAGAGGAGTATGTACAGTGTCATCCTTGGGGGTGAAGGTGGGAACTATGGTGAATGTTTGTGTGGGCATCGGATCTGGCATGGGTACCCTCCCCTAACAAACCAACTCGGCTAGTGTCTCCCATAATATTTTTGTATTTTAATTTTTTTTCTCATTTTTTTGTATTTTGGGTGATTGGGAGCTCTCATATGTATCCTCAACTGAATCCATGAAATCAGATGGTGAAGTGGCAATATGGCTCTTATTTATACTAGTGAGGTCATCTATCCTTGAGTTCATTTGCTCCACTATCCGGGTCAAGTACTCTATCACGGTGTCTGTGATAGGTGACTCTAATAGCTCAGTCTCGGGTGGGTGAGATGATGGGATATGTAATGGTGATGGTGGGTAAAAATCTGATGCCTGAAAATGTGGATGAAGTAGATATGCAAAAAAATAAGGAGAAAAGTCCTCTTGATAAAATGGAGGTGAACCAGCTAGAGAGTATGAAGGATCTGCGAAGTCTGGATAAAAATAACTCTAGTTAACCATCTCTGAAATAAAGGACGGGGTAAGGGAGAGCACAAAGGTCAAGCCAAGATATCCAAGACTAAAGGCACAAATGCCTAGAGAAGATTGAGCATTCACACAAACAAACACAAATATAAACAAACAAACAAACCCCTCAGTTCACCAACTCAACAAAATGATGACCGTGAAGGTTCGATATTTTTATCTTATCAAAATTTAGAGTTAGTTGAGAAAAACAAATATTTACAAACTAACAGGTGTAGTCACCTAGAGCGGTTGTGTTTTAGTCGACGATGCACACCTGCTAGAACACTAGAACAACTTCATCTAACGTCTGAGGCAAGTGCTTCCAACAATAACAGGGATTGAGAGCCAACCCAAGCCCATATGGTGCAAGTTCAGGGATGGGGGCTCTATTCCTTAGGTGTACGTGCCTCACTTAGTCCGATTTGCAACATGTAGACAATGATAGGGTTACTCTCCCCAAAACAGTGATGTGTCTTTTTTATTTATTTCATGTTCGAGTATTGTTAGTAGTCCAAATTTTATTGGTTATCATATTTTTTGGATTTTTAATAAAAAATGCCCAAATCCTAATGAGGTATTAATTCCTTTAGTATCATATTTGGTCAAAATCAGATGGAGAGAGAGGAAAAGCAATGCAAACATAAATCAATGATGTATGTTGAGATAGAGATACTCAACTTGCCTCCAGCTCTCTTCGTGCAGAATACTCAACAGAATTGAAACTTACTCTATGAGCAATGCAAGCGATAAGAGTGCCCAAGAACAAGAGTTGCTATTATTGTGAAGAACAAGAGCTGACTATCTAAAAAAGAAACCTAGAGTACGATCTTGGAGATTCTTTGGTGCCTGCCACAACGGGTCATGCAAGCATTGTATGGAATCTCTCATGGTGCCTGATTTTGAGTCTAAATAGCCAACTATTTAATTTGACCATATCCAAGAGCGAGACAATATGTACATGTAATTTAATTAGGGATTTTGACCTACTCTATTGATCAAGGAAATCCTAAACTAGGGCTCAATCACACAAATCAAATAAAAAGAAAGACGAAAAACTCAAAACACGTGAAACAAAGAAAAGAAAAGGCGATGAAAATAACAAAAAAATCGATGAGGCCACCAGGTGAACAAACACCAAGCAACATAACTTATGAAGTGTGAATGTCCAAGTTATTATAATTTAATTTACAAAAATAAAAGAGAAAACACTCTCTCACACGATAAAACAAAAAATAGCTAGAGCGAGTCACTCTTCTTATTTTCTCTTTGCTTCCTTCTACTGCTTGCTCCTAGTTGGCTCGAGTGAGTCAACCTCCTAAGAAGTCATCGTTATCATCTTGTACCTCACAAGAATTATCAACAAAAAGAAAAGTGGTCAAAATAGTCAAATAAATATAAAAATATAAACAGAAATAAAAGAAGAATGATGTACAAAAATGCTACACTCTGTTTCTCCCCCAACAACGATGCCATTTTTTGAGACAAATCTCAAGAAGAACGAGATGATCGTACGCTCCACACAAGGCGGGAACACAGTTGATGCGATGACCACCCACTAAGCCCAAGTGACTAAGAAACAATCAACCCACATGAATCAATGCAAACTGAGGTGTTAACTAAAATTTATTATAACCTTATAAACAAGTGTGTATAGTGACAAGCAGAGTAGGGTGTCGAATACAGGGAGACATGTCGGTGTAGCAGGTAGATTGTCTATAAATAAATAAATAATGAATAAATAATATATGTGTATTTTTTAAACGTTTACTCAATTAATCATTCAATTAGTTACTTTTTTGTGTTTTTAATTAAATAAAATAATTCACTCTTTTTTATAATATATATTAAATTTTAATTTATAACTTTTATTTTCTTTTTATGATTTTATGATTCATATTTTTTATTTTTAATATATATGTACACATATGTCTATAATGTAATATGAATAATAATATAGGGGATATATAATATATAATATATATTATGTACCTAAAAGTCAGATGATACAGTCAGTACAATCCTTTTTATATTTAAAGGTTTTAAGAATAGTTATAAGGTATTTATATTTATTAATGTTAGTATTAATAATATATAATTATGTATAGATAAATAAGATAATATAGGTTTATATAATTATAACTATAGTTAAAAATAATCAAAATTTGCAGAAGAAAATATTTTTTATGTTTTTAGTAATTTCTAATATTTTTGTGAAAGGGATTTTTTGTTAATTTGTAGATATTTTTAAAGTTCAAAATATATAAAATCAAGAACGTCTTAAATAAGACGATTGTTTTAAGGTATTAAAATATATTAATAAGTCCAAATTCCTTAAAACAATTTTAATAGATAAATAAAATATAAATAAAAAGTTAGAGATAGAAATAAATATTTTTAGATTTTTTAAGGATTTTTTTTATATTTTTTAGGACTTTAGAGATTTTTAAATTTTTAGTGATTTCTTTTTCTATTTTTAGAAATTTTCGGTATTAGACTATAACGGCTCTCTTTCCCAGGAGTGAAGATTGGTCATCCCTTTTTTATTTTTTGGAACAACCATCGGTATATTTTATATAACATATTTATATAGTAGCGAATATGTTGTTGACCATGTCGGCTTCTTGCTAAGGCAACCTCCCTCTCTCTTTCTGTACGCGATAAGGGGAAGGCAGAATCACAGGGTACTTTTTGAATCGAGGTACCCCTCTAGCTTTTTTGAATATCCGTAGCATTTTCTCAGTTTATCGACGATGCATCCTAAGAGACCTCCCCTATGTGATCGTGGGTAAGGGTTTGAGAAATCTTGCAAAGTGGAGAATTTCTTACTAGAAAGTCAGAGTGGGAAATGAGTGGTGAGGTGGGCCTTGCCCCCCTTTATAAGGGACTTCCATCACTACCCAGGTGCAAGGTCGAGACCTAGTCTTCGGTACCTACCATGGTACACAACTGTAGACAGATACCCATGAGGTCTGTACCCTGCGGATCCTAAAAGGAGGGAGAAGATGGATGGAGAAGACCTTCCTCTAATCACTAGTATATATTTCTTTTGGTAATTCCCTAAAAATCAAAAGAAAATTATATATATATTCTAATTTTCCGACTTTCTTTGTTTTTGTAGCGGTTAATGGCTTAGCTTGGGTATCATCTTCTAAAGACAGATAAAGCACTGTGAAGTTGAGGGTTTTGCCTTCCTCGCTTTCAAGTGATCATATTCTTGGGCTTTCCACCTTCGTCACTCACTCTCACAATTATCAAGATATATAAGGCATCACACTATCCTCTACTTTCTTAACAATTGTCTCACTTCAAAGACAATCAGAAACAACATCGAAAGTTTCGTGAGATCCACTTTCTGCTTTCTCCTTTCCCCTCCGACGTCACTAAAGGCTTCAATATCAGCCTGATCAACCTTCTCATCCCCTTGTCATTACCATAGAGGGTTTATAGTGTTGTGCTTGTTGTCTCTGCCTTCTCTATGTGAAATCTCTGAAGTACATTCTCAATGTACTTCTTTTGAAAAATTCACATCCTCCTTGCCTTCTGATTATGTGTGATCTTCATGCCTAAAATTTGTCTTGCATGTCCCCAGTCTTTCATAGAAAAGGACTTGCTCAACTCCTTCTTCAAACAAGAAATATCCCATTATTGCTGCCAACAACCAACATATCATCAACATAAAGCAACAAAATAATGAAGTCATCACATGAGAATTTCTTCATAAAAACACAATGGTCTGAGGTAGTCTTGGTGTAGCTATGCTCCCCCATAAATGACTCAATGTGTCATTGCCTTGGTGCCTCCTTCAAGCCATATATGCTTCTCTTTAGCCTGCAAACACAATCTTCCTTGCTTTTGTCTACAATGCCCTCTGCTTGCAATATGTAAATTTACTCCTCAAGGTTTCCATTGAGGAAAGTCATCTCTACATCCATATGTTCTACCTCGAAATCAAGGCTAGCTGCCAAGCTAAGAACCACCTTGATAGAAGACATCTTCTCCATGGGAGAAATATCTCCTCAAAGTCAACTCCCTTCTTTTGGTTAAAACATTTCACAAGCAACCTTGCTTTGTACCTTGGGTTTGTAGAATATTCCTCATGTTTCACTATATAAACCCACTTGTTTATCAATGCCCTTTTACAATCGGGCAACTTTACAAGATTAAAAGTGTGATTGTCATGAAGGGACTCCATCTCTTCTTTCACGGCTTCTGCCCATTTTCAATTTTTGTATCTTGCAAGGCTTCCTCATAGCATTCATGCTCACCACTCTCTGTCAAGAAAATGTACTCATGTGCAGAATATATGGTGGAAGGTCGCCTCTCCCTTGTGGGTCTCTATTGTGGAGAGCATAAGAAAAAGAAGAGATCTCATCATCATGAAGATGAATCTGGGATTCACCTACCTTATTCTTGAATTTTATGCTAAGAAAATCCCTATCAAATATATATAAATATCAAATAAAATCTCACTATTTTAAATATATGTTTCATTAATAAAAATGTTAAGTAACACTAAAAATGCCATAAAAAGAATAAAGAGAGAGAAAATAAAAGAAAAAGAAAATAAATGATATAAATACACACACACACACACAATACATACAGACTTAGAACCTAACCTAGAGACTAATTAGTACTGACTTGGTCGCCTAACTAATAAGTAGAAGTAGATAAGAAAAATTTAAGAAAAGACAAAAATAACTAAATTTGTATATAAAATAACAAAGTCCTCATTTCTTATTTAGTTTACAATCTTCTCTTATTTATTCAGATCACATGTGTAAATATTTCCAAATTTTTTTCACCTGATTTTATATAATAGTTAGTAGCATTTATAAAAATTCTACCAAAAATAGGTTAAAATCAAGGGAGAAAACCATCATTGATAAAGCTGTAATTATTTATAGAGAATTTCAAATTAGCCGAACTCACTTTTGAATTCTAGTTTTAATTTATACTATATTTTGAAAAGTTGTGTGAGTTCTATTTTTTTGACACAATTTTACATTTGTATTATACGTGTATCAAATTTATGCATATCAAAATTCTCAATTTTCTGTAAAAGTAATATAGTTCTAATTAATATAATTATTTTTCGAAATGTATATGAAATTTAGTAGAAAAATTTAAAAATATAACTTAAAAATAAATTAAATAAATTCCAATATATCTCAAAACTAAAAAGCTGTAAACTTAAACTTCTGAACCGCATTTCTCGACCACAAGAACTCCTAATTGTGGAAACTCACTTTTAACTTCATGATAGAAAATTATCTATAAAATGAAAATGGTTTCATAAAGAAGGATTTAATATGCAAATGTAGGTTTTGGGAACCTATTGTTATATTTGTACAATCACTTTTATTTTATTTACATTTATTCCTTGATATTTATTTTGTATTCATATTTTGTAATTATTGTATTCATAATATACTTTGTAAATAAATAAAAAATAAAATGTCTAAAGATAATTTAAATAAATAAAAATCCCTAATTATAGCTATAATTGCATTATATTGTATATATACTGATTTACTTAAATTTGTAAATAATAGCTTAAAAATAAAATAAATTATACTTAAAATCCTTACAATATACATAATTAATAAACTATAAAAAATAATAAGTTATATGTAAAATAATTAAGTTAAAAATATGTGTACTATTTATATAAGTATAATATATTTAAAAATTATTGTATTTATTTAATTTATCTAATTATTTATTATTATTTAGTTTACTAAAATTATAATAAAATTATTTATTAATGTATTTACATTTCTTATTTTATTCATTTTTATTTAATTGAATTTACTATTTAGTATTTAATTTATAATATATTACTTACTTTGTATATAACTAATTTATCTTCGAGTCTACCTATGTGGCGCTTCATGATTGGTCCAACTTTGGTTCGATCATTCAAACCCTTTATTCCTTCTTCTTACTCCTCCTCCTTTTATCTTCTTCTTCATCTCCCTTTCTTCCTCATCGATTCCTTCAACCCCAAGAAATCCATTTGCTCCAACAAACTCCAGGGACCACCGAGCTCTTCGCCAACCTTTTTCTACGATGAGAACTCATCCAGGTTCATCACCCTTCGCCCCCTTCTTCCTCCTATAAATCACCTTTCTAGGGATCCATTTCAAAAAATTTTCCATTTTCCCATCTTGTTCGTTCACCTCATAGCTCTGAGAGGGTTAGAGAGGGAAGGAGTTCAAGACAAGAGCTTCGTCGCTCCTTGTTGAGCATGAGTGAAGGAAGAGATCGTCAAGGTCATCACTAGAGAGAGGTTGCTTCTGTTGAGTGAAGCTTCCAGCCATCGAAGGTTGTTGAAACGACAATCCTTCACCATTTCATCTACTACCATGTTAGTTCTTTAGTTCTAAATTTATTTTTATTCAGATTCTGATTTATTTTTCATCAATTCTGATTTCATTTTTATTTCTACTATTTTTTGTCATATCGATCACCATCTTCGATCAATTAGATCTAAGACCCTTTTCACCTCCATTTTCATCATTTCCGTTCATTACTTCACCCCTCTAACCATCATCAAGTTCTTGTTCTGATCATCATTTCAACACCATAACACATGCTCACAATTTATATTCAATATTCATCAATATTCCATCTAATCATAACAGATCAACATCTATTAACTTTCAACCTGATATAAGGTCGAGATGCAAAGCTTCGAGCCATCATTTTCAATACGTTCAAGCCTTCATCACTTACAACTCATGAGGAACAAACTGTTGGATATACGAGCCCACAGTGAGCCATTATGCAATAAATGTTATTACAGATATCATTCCCTGATATGGAATAAAGAAATAATTAATTTTCATAATAGGTCCCTTTATACAATTAGGGTTATGTACCGTGCCCGTCTTAAGGATTATACATCTATTGATTCAATTGTTGAATCATAGAGGCCGATGCTTGGATGAATATCTAAAGAGTTAGGTTGATGGCTCATCAAGCACCATCAAATGATTATTAAGAGATGACCTCCATCCTGGGAAGGAGATGGCAATCCTTTCTCTAAAGGATGATATCTAACTAACATCTTGGTATAGGTCCTCTACATAGGAATAGAGATTCAGAGTTGTCAGATTAGTTAGGTCAAATAGTTGACTTAACAAGATCGAGATAACCAAAGAACAATGTCGCATACTATCACAATATAGGCATACATCCTCTGACTGGAGACAGATGTGTTACTATATGTCTGAGTATGTACATTTGGCAAACCAATAGGTTGATGACCTTATCAAGGTCTATAGACCGACGCGCTGATGTGCATACAAGGGCTTATGAGTAATACGATCTCTCAAAGGGATCATACATGTTCATTTTCTAAACCAGAAGATATGAGCTCACTCATGAGATATTGCGAAGAATCAAATTTTGTGCATGGTTGTCTTACTTTAACAGCTTTACTGAATTTATAGGTTTGATATATGCGTTTGGAAAGTATATGATCAATACATGGGCATGATATATGCTTTTGGAAAGTATATGATCAATACCAACTCTCAATTATCAAATGAGAACCTTAATGATAAAACCCTAAAGGGGGCTGTCTAAATAGATCTAAAACTTTGGGTTTGTTCTTGGTCATCCAGTATGTAGGATGTACATGTATTATGAATACCTGAGGGTGACATGATCATAAATGATTGTGTAACCATGACTCTTCCATTCCTAGGGAGTGATGAAACAAGCCTGGATTTTAGTGACACCTCTCAATAGAGAAGTGATCTGATCTTGGTCCAAATGTTAGACATTGATCTGAATGAGATTCATATACAATGAGAAGATTAGATTTGCGGTCTTGATTTAATCAAGCATCTATGAGAGACCTACAAGATCTGGATTTGAGGTGTGATCTCAATTCCAAGTCACTATATGTGGAACAATACCATTTCCCTGTTTTATCTCCAAGTATCTGCGAAGAAAGCACATTATTCTTGAAAGAGTTCACGGATAATTTCATTGTTGATATTATGTATCTAAGCATTGAGAAAATTTATAATTAAATATGATTTAATTATCATGATCATATTAAGGAGAGTTCTGTAAGATATTAAATGTGATTTAATTATCAAAGATGTGAATAATGTGAATGTAATTCATGTTATTTGGACATGAGAATGAAGATCCAAGATGATTAGATGTGATTTAATTATAATGGATATGAATAATGTGGATAACATTATCCATATTAATCAAATATATTATAAATGTGATTTATATTATACTAGAGAGAGCCTATTGTAATTTATATTTGTTGATTGATCATCGATGTGAATTGGATTCACATTCGATAATTAATTGAAAATATAATTTACATTTTGTTTTAGGTTGTGAATGTGATTCACATTTTTTTGATTGAATGATTACAATATTCAAAAGATAATTATGAACTATTTTGACAAAATAATGTATATCAAGGCTCCGCGCACCGAGAAAAGGCTTCCGCGACGGCGAGATCGCGACCACGCTTGACGAAGTGAACATAAGATAAGGGGTTGTCAGGTGCGAAGCAATTGCCCTGGAAGAAGAAAATAGCCTTCGCCACGCACCCATTCACTTGCAACTCGTAGAGTCTGTAAGTACACACCCACCCCTTGAAACACGACCTTTCTTTTCAGTGGGCTACTTTTTTGCGGAACGCAGTCTGATTAAGAGAAAGATGGAAGGACCACTTTCAGTCTTTTATTGCATTTCGAAATGCCCGCAATTGCCGGGGGGGGGGGATTCGACTAATAGAAAGTTCTGTTTGTGGGCAGGGTGCTCTTTATTGTCCTTTGACGGGAGGGGCGAAGCGCATTCGCTAGTGAGAAGTGTTGTTGTAAATCTTGGATATATCATGAGATAATGAGATCTCAAGAGATAATGAGGAGATTGACTCGTCACCCCTTTTTAGGGATGAGATCAATTTTCTCTCTCTTTATCTCCAAGATTAATTGATTTGAAATTCATTTATATTGATTTAACAATATATATACTAAATTAAATTAATTATTTTTGTGTTTTTACAACAAGATCATGGCCATTGGATGAAAGACAAATCAATCTATCCATTGATTTTGTATTGTCCATGGATTGAGATCCATGGATGCCAACATACTATATAAGAATAGGCACCCCTTGATCTTCAAGAAGCATTAAAAACTAGTGCTCTCTCTCTCATTCTATACATGCCAAGTCTCTCTCTCTCTCTCATTGTGGCTGTCCACCATGGAGTGCTAAAGAGAGTCGCCGTCGTCGCAGCATCATTGTTATTCTACCAGAATGTTTGCTTTGTGGATCTCTATCTCCTTTGGTGCACTTCGCTTGTGAAGAAGATGTTGGATCTCGTGAGACGAGATCAGGAGATTTGCCGCTTGGATTGTCAACATGGATGGCGAGGAGCATGCGTCTCATCAATATGCTCGCAAGCATCTCCTTCGTCGGATTAGACTCAAGACAGGAGGTCTCTTCCTTTAGGGAGTTAATCACAAGCATGCTTCAAGAGGTAAACCTAATACTTCTTTGTGATTTAGATGAACTGATCCGAGAAGTGTTCTTGGATCATGTGGTTTCATCGTTTATTTTTTTTTAAAATTATGCTGCCTTGAGCAACTAGTACGACTAGTTGTTTCTGATCGCATACGATGCGATCCTCACGCTTCCTTGATGCTCTTAAGGATTTTTCCATATCCTTCAAGTGGTATTAGGGCCTTAGGTCGGAGGTTTTGGATTCAATCCATAAACCAAAGATGACTTGGGTACTTTTTTGGTTGTGTGATGCTTCATCGCATTTCATTCACAAAACCCTATTTAGTGCGTTTTTTAACCCTATTTAAAATTGTTTAAACAAGTGATTATCATTATTATAATGATCCCCATTAAATAATAAAAACATGGGAATTCAGTTTGCGTGATTTGGAATCCGATTGCTCAAGTTATGATCATTTTAATGAACATGTATCAACTATTTCGGAGATGACAAATCTTGACATAATTAAAGAGTTAATTACTATTTTGAAAAGCCTATAAATACATGAAATCCACGTTGGTTCATTTCTAAATCAAATTAGCAAACTTTCAAAGCTTATTTTGCATGATTTGGATTTAAATTGATTGAGATATGCTAATTTTAAGTAGGGGGCACTGTTAGAATTTACATACTTGATCATGAATCTTGTGACTGTCATTCATTTGGATTAATGGTTAATTTTCTGAGATAATTATTGATGAATATTTGTGAAATTTTAAAGATGATTATTTCCATGAATGACATTGACCATGACCAAAACTCGATTAGACATGATCTAGATCACAATTGGTTACATGATCTTCTTTCCAACAAACAAGGTTGCTTGAATAGGATTGGGAATTTGTTAGAAAATTTCCTTATTATATAAATAAAAATAGTTTTAATTATTATTATGTAGTATAACTTTGGTTGAAAAATCAATTATCATCTCAAGTACGAAGTGATCAATTGACATTGTCTTAACCTTAGGTGGATATGGTTTTTAGTCAGGGAGCATTGGGGTAGCAACTTGCTCCATGAGCGGTCTGTACTACTCCCATCGGTACTGGCCATGACAATGGGTAGGTAAGGGATAATGTTTGAGGTATCATGATATATTTTTCTAATTATTAAAATTCGAATAATACATATTTGAGATAATATCATATTTCAAATAACAATAAAGAATGTTTGTTGGATATTAATTAGACCATAGATTTAATGTGATTAGATTAATTGGAGTCTAATTAAAATTAAAACACTTAATTATGAATAGATTTGTATTTCTCTTGGAAGAATCAAACTCAATGAACCGGATTCATAATGATTAATTAAAATTTGAACATGATATGTAGGATCGCATAAGTGACATCTATGGTTTCCCATCAACGCGAAAGGTTCTGTTGCTAGAGATTGTGTGTAGGAGATGCCTGTCCAAAGTGACAGCTCCTACCTACAAGCACATCTGGATCGGGTACTTTGATTCTCGAAAGAGAAAGATCGTATGCATAGTGACCCCATATCAGGTCCTCATATTAGTGGGGCGATATTGGATTATGCATAGCAAGTTCTAATACTGTTTATGGTTGGTTCAATTAATAATGTGTCAACATCACCTTAGGAGTGGTGGGCCTGGGTGTTAAAGATCGAGTTGAAAATGCAAGTTGGACTTTCAATAAGGAATGTGTTCCCACTTCTTTTTATCTGAGTTAAAGGTTTTCATATTACTGGGATGTGACAAAGATAAGGAAGGAGATTCAAGATATTTTTTTGAGATATAATGGTAAGTATACCTCTTACATTGAAAGTGATTATGGGAATGAACTTTCATTGTTGAAAAGGCAAGACAACTTTGATATAAAATTTCCTAAATCAAAGTAATATATATATATATATATATATGCAAATTTCTTATTTCAGATAATCCTTATTGAACCCACTCAGTGCTATACTCAATAATAACTAGTAAAATATCATGGATTGGATCCATGATCAAGATATTGTACTTGCAGTTGACACATAATGTACGTGGTTTCAATGTGCAAGTTTCCTCATAAAATGAGGAATGACAATTAAATTGACAATATGACAACAACCTAGGGTTTGTGTGTCTCTATAGTCCCAATCTCTCATCGAATGTACTTTTCAAGTGACATGTCGATGATGACTGTAATTGTCAAATAATCCTTATAAAATCTAAGAAGATGTTATGGCATACATATGTGCGTTCGACATTTAATCATGAATGACTTGGTTCACTGCATCATGCATAATGGTGGCTCTATAAGAGATGATGTATCCAAAATGTTTGAGTACCTACCTGTACCTAAGTCTCTATGATTTAAGTATGTAGATATGATGAGTGTCATCATTCTACTATGTATATTCTAGTCATTCACAAAGCTTCATAATATTCATATTGTATGAATTGAATGAGGCATGTATAAATGTTGAAATACTCTTATATTGAAATCTTTTGAATTCAACATAAGAGATCCTTTGTCATAAGCAATGATTGTTTATAGATGAAGGGACGTAGTGGAAGCATGGGTTGGACCCAAGTAAGAAAGAAAGTCAAAGAGTTGATTTCACTTCTGTATTTTTCATATGACATCCATAGAGTTGGATAAATGCTAATACTACAATAAGCTGATGTGTTGATAGTATGGCTATAAAATCTACCTAGAATCCTGAGAGAAGGACTCAGATAGTGCACCGGAATAATTTATATCTACATATAATCACTGAAATAGACTTGCTTATTTGATAAGATCAAAGTCTAATAATTGTATTTCATTTCTCTAATAACACTTGCAATTGGTTGCATACATTTTAGAAGATGAATATGTTGATCTTAAGGTTTAATAGTTATCTACATGGGTGTTGATGCAATTGTTGCAACAATCTCTATTGGATAGACAGACTTGATATTTTCAGTGGGAGAGCCCTTAGTCTTAGTCTTAGAGAATGTTTCTATGACCTAGATATTGAAATACACTCATTGTTTATTTCTAAATATTGGAAATAAACATGAATTTTGGTATAGACCTATCATAAAAAATTATGATGGATATATTTCAGATAGTAATATGACATCTGGAGGACTCTACTAAATTAGAAATTAATGAATGGTTCATTAACACTTTACTGAAAATTAAACCTTTAAAGATCAATAGGAGGATGAAAATTATTTGACAATGATGTGGCATCAAGCCTTGGACATTTGCCTATTGATGAGATAAATAGACTAGTAAGAGATGAAACTTTAGATTGTCTGAATTTTCAAATCTTACATACTTGTGAATATTGTATTCAAAGTAAAATGTCCAATTCACCCTTCTCTGAGAATGGTGTAAGATGTCAAGGTATTCAGGATCTCATACATATTGATGTATGTGGATCATCTATATCATTATAACTATTAATGATATGTGATATCTATTGATGATTATTTGTGATATGAGTGTTCTTCTCTTCACCTTAGAAATCTTTGAAATGTTAACAAATTTCACAATTTTGGTTTAAACCCAAAGTTTGAAGGAAGATGAAATGAATTTGATCTAACCTAGGTAGCATGCACTTGTTAGATAAGTTCAAGGAATACCTTATGGATATATGTCCTATCTCACTCCTCTCGATACACCTAAACTCAATAGAGTTATAGGGAGATACAATAGAATCATGTGTGACATGATTTTATCAATGATTAATTTATCATAATTATCTCTTAGAGACTACATTAAATATCATTGATAAGATTCCATGCTGATCTAAACCCAAAAACCCTCATAAGCCATGGTTTGGAAACTAACCTTGTGTTGGACACTTGAGGATTTAGGGTTGCTTGGTCCATAACTTTGTCATGTATGCAAGTAAGCTGGAATTTAGCACAAGAGAGTTCTACTTCATTAGGAAAATAAAATATGGTGTCAGATACCTACTTTATGACCTTGAAATTCTTAAAAGATTTCATCCCTAAGGATGTGATTCTTAGATGATGACTTTCTTAAGAATAAAGATGAAAATGAAATAAAGGGACTCATTGAATCTTAAGAAAATAACAAGGCTCTTAAAATAAAAAACTAAAAGTACAATTAAATATGAAACACTCATACCTCTTCAAATTAGTTTGAGGATGGATTCCATGTGTCAATTAAGTCTGACAATGATCTAACTTCATGTGATGACACTTCTGAGGATCATGACATGGAAAGACGGATGTTAGCAATAAATTCTAAAGTATACTTCATATACAAGTGTTGTATATGGATCCTGGAGGATCCACCTATAAGGGTAAGACCCGTTAAGATGTAAATGGATCTTCAAGAGAAAGAGGGAACCTTATGAGAAGGTAGAGACCTTCAAAGCATGGCTCGTAGCCATGAGCTACACATCGAAGAGTAGATAATGCTTGCAGTGAGACTTTCTCTCCAGTGACCATGATATAAACCATCAGAGTATTGCTAACTATAGATACATACTTGACTTTGGCATCTACAAGATGGAAGTCAATATTGCAGTCCTCTATGAACCTCTCTGAGGATATTCATATGAAGTACCCCATGGCTTCATGGATGAGGAAAGCAAGGTGTGCAAGCTAAAGATCTCCATCTATGGACTCAAATAAGCTTCTTGTAGTTGGAAGATAAGATTTGATGAAATTATAAATGTTATGATTTCAGATAGAATCTTGATGAACCATGTGAAGCTTAGTGGGAGTGCCATCGTATTCGTCGTGCTAAATGTATATGATATCCTAATCATTTGGAATGATATAAGGATTATAATAAGTGTTTCATCATATGGCTATTCCATACCTTGAGATATGATCTCAAGGATACCTCTTATATCTTCGTTTTGAAGATGTTCAAAAGCATAGAAAAGAGGGTATTCAGTTGTACACCTTGGACGTGTTTTATTTTCTGGAAAATTCCAAGAAAGGATTCTTTCCCTTAAGATATTGTACTGACCTATCTAAATGGATATCATCTCAAAGAGTTGAGGAAGTGAATGTTAAAACTACTTGCCCTTGTGCATCAGTTATGAGATGCCGTGTGTATGCTAGATGTGTACAAAAGCCAGATGTCTGCCATGCAGTGGGAGTAGTAAATTTTTACTAATCCTACTATGGAGATAAAACACTTATTTGTTGTAATAATGATATATTCAAAGATGACAAGACTTTTTGAGATAGTGATATCAAAGTCTTATCTTCAAGAAATTAAGACCTTATAGACACAGATATAAAAGGTCTTAACCGCAGATACCTTAGGAGATAGAGATCTCTAGGAATAAAGATATTCTGATAAGGATAATATAAATTGCATACTAGTTATAATGATTATTGAATTGTAGTGTTAAAGACACTATAATTAACAATATTGAATATTGGTTGCATAAGATGCAACATTCGCATTGGATGCGAGCACTGTTACTAGGAGATATGCAAGTGCCGTAAAAGGACTTGGCGTAGTCTCTCGGGAACAAAGTGATTGATCAACTTACCTAGATATTTTTCTAAATAACTTTTGATTGTTACATGAGTGCGAATTTAAATATTAGCCCATTAATGGCTCATTGGGCTAGTGGGAGATTGTTGGGCATACGAGCTTATGGCGAGCCATTATGCAATAAATGTTATTGCAAATATCATTCAATGATCTGAAATGAAGAAGTAATTAATTTTCATAATAGGTCCCTTAGTACAAATTGGGTTATGCATTATGACCGTCTTAATGATCATAGAGCTGTTGATTCAATTATTGAATCATAGAGGTTGATGCTTAGATGAATATTTAGAGAGTTAGACCGAGGCCTCGTCAAGCACCGTCAAATAATTGTTAAGAGATGATCTCCAGCCTGAGAAGGAGATGGAAATCTCTCTAAAGGCTGATATCTAACCGACCTATTGATGTAGGTCCTCTGCATAGGAATAGAGATTCAGAGGTGTCAGATTAGTTAGGTCAAAGAGTCGACTTAACGCGATCGAGATAACCTAAGACCTATGTTGTATACTATCACGATATAGGCATACATCCTCTAACCTGAGATAGATGTGTTACTATATGTTTGAGTATGCGCATTTGGCAGACCAATAGGCTGATGACCTAATAAAGGTCTATACACCGACGCGCTGGTATGCATACAAGGGCTTATGAGTAATACAATCTCTCAAAGGGATCATACATATTCATTTACTCAATCGGAAGACACGAGCTCACTCATGTGATATTATGAAGAATTAAATTCCATGCACGACCGTCTCGCTTCGGAAGCTTGACTAAATTCGTAGTTTTGATATATACTTTTGGAAAGTATATGATCAATACATGGGTATGATATATGCCTTTGTAAAGTATATGATCGGTACCAACTCCCAATGATCGAATGAGAGATTATAAAACCATGAAGGAGACAATCTAAATAGATCTAAAACTTCAGGTTTGTTCTTGGTCTTCCAATATTTAGGATGTGCATGTATTATGTATACTTGAGGGTAATGTGATCATAAACGATTGTATAACCATGACGCTTCCATTCATAGGGAGTCACGAAATGATTCTGATTTTAGCGACTCCTCTCAGTAGAGAAGTGATCCGATGTTGGTCCAAATGTTGGACATTTATCCGAATGTGATTTAGAAATAATGGGAAGATTAGATTTGCAGTCTTGATTTAATCAAGCATCTACGAGAGGTCCGTAAGATCTGGATTTGAAATGTGATCTCAATATCCAAGTCATTATATGTGGATCAATACAATCACACTGTCCCTATATCCAAGTATCCACGAAGAAAGCGCATTATCCTTGAAAGAGTTCACGGATAATTTCATTGTTGATAGTATGCATATAAGCATTGATAAAATTGATAATTAAATGTGATTTAATTACCATGAATAATATGAATTTAATTCATATTATAAGGAGAGCTATTTAAGATAAATAAATGTGAATAGAATGGAGATCCAATATGATTAAATGTGATTTAATTATCATGAATATGAATAATGTCGATAACACTATCCATATTAATCATATATATCATAAATGTGATTTATAATATATTATAGAGAGCCTATTATAATTTATATTTGTTGATTGATTACTGATGTGAATTGTGCTCACATTGGATAATTAATTGAAAATATTATTTACAATTTGCTTTGGGGTGTGAATGTGATTCACATTTTTCGTATGGCATGATTGCAATATTCACAAGATAATTATGAATTATTTTTGTGAAATAATTTACAACGAGTGTTGTCATAAATATTAGAGATATCATGAGATAATTTGATCTCATGAGATAATGAGGAGATTGACTCGTCCCCCTTTTTAGGGATGAGATCAATCTTCTCTCTCTTTATCTTCAAGATTAATTTATTTGATTTGAAATTAGTTTATATTATTTTATAAATTTCTTTTATGTTAAATTAAATTAAATTAATTATTGTTGTGTTATTACATCAAGATCATGGCCATTGGAAGAAACACAAATCATTCTCATCTGTTGATTTTTTTGTTGTCCATGGATTGAGATCCATGGATCCCAAAATACTATATAAGATGAGGTACCCCTTGCTCTTCAAGGAACATCAAAAACAATGCTCTCTTGCTCTCTCTCATTTTCTACATGCCAAGTCTCTCTCTCTCATTGTGGTCGTCCACCATGGAGCCCTAGAGAGAGTCTCCATCGTCGCAACATCATTGTTTTGCTGCCAGATTGTATGCTCATGGATCATTATCTTATTTGGTGCACCTTGCTTGTGAATAAGATGTCAGATCTCTTAAGACAATATTAGGAGATTTACCACTTTGATTGTCAACATGGATTGCGAGGGGCATGCATCTCATCAACGCACTCGCAAGCATCTCCTCTGTCGGATCAAACTTGAGACAAGAGGTCTCTTCCCTTAGAGACTCGATCACAACCACGCTTCAAGAGATAAACCTAATACTTGTTCGTGTTTTAGATAAAATGATCTGAGAAGTGTTCTTGGATCATGTGGTTTCATCTTTAAGAATTTTTAAATTCCACTGCCTCGAGCAACTAGTATGACTAGTCTCTTCTGATCGCATACGATGCGATCGTCATGCTTCTGTGATGCGCTTAAGGATTTTCCATATCCTTCACAAATAGCGTCACCATCTCCCAAGGTCTTAAGAGCTGCACTTGAACCCTATGTAGCACAACAATAGATCATGAGGAGAAATATTCCATGTGATCTGAACATCTCCGAGATGATTTTGAGGAGGTGACCTGATCCACAACTACAACACATGATCGCAGAGCATATAAAGATCCACAAGAGTTTCGATCAGACTCAATGGGATGCAAAGCATATGATTTATATCGTATGAAGAATTTCAAGATGAAGTACCATCGAGACCACTGGAAATTCACTATAGATCACCTAAGATCAGATCTGTTGTTGTGCATCACCTGAAATCATAGCTCCAAGAAAAACTCCACCGTTTGAAGAAATGAGTAGCACTGCTCATCGACCAGACTCCATTGGAGATTTGAGCTCTTGTACGATTGAATAATGCCACCTAAAGTTATTTTAATTGGGGAAGAACCATAAGTGCATCCACCACACAATCTGATCTGAAAGTTATTTCTATGATGTTAGATCTACAACACCTCAGAACTATTTGTTTCAAATGAGATAAACACACATCAGACCAACTGTGTGTCAAGTTTTAAGCCTTCAAATCAATACAATCGCTTAATCTACACCATTCTCCACCAGCCGCTCAAGATAAGCATGTGCAAAGCACATGCCATATGATATTTGAAAAATATATTCAATTTATAATTTAAATAAATTAAAAATAAATATTAAAAATATTTTTTAACATAAAAATCAATTAAAAATCAAATAAATAATAACAAAATCTAAAAAAATAAACGAGATATTATCATCAACTAAATAATAACCAAATATAGATGAAAAGTACATACTATATACGATAAAACAAATAAACACATAAAATTTGAAAATTTCATAATTAATTCAATAAAAAATGTATAAATACATCCTCAAGTACTATCTATTATATATCAAGCATCTTAGATGGGTGAGAGCTTGTTTGTTTAGTTTGGAGGAATTGGACACTGGAAAGTACGTGGCTCAGAAGCCATATGGTGTTGAGGTTACTTAGATGGGTGTTGAACCATCAAGCAATAGGCTTGTTGGATTTCAAGCACGTGAGAACGAGGACCGTCTCTTAATAACTACTCTTAAATTGACTTACAATACCTTATTTTAAAGGTATTGCAATAATCTACAACATAAAAATCAAAGATAAAAATTTAACCACTATTACTATTTTAAAATAAAAAATTGTACTATTTTCTAAAATTTATTATGTTCTAATTAAAAATCATTTTAAACCAATAAAAGATCTTAAAAATCTTCTATAATCACTAGAAATAGAGAATAAAATACAAACATATAAAAATATAAAATCATATTCCAATAATACATATCAAATGTGTAAACCTAAAACAACATAAAAATCATACATATATATATATAATCAATAAAAAATAGAAAATACCTTAAACATAATAAAAAACACAACAAAAAATAAATAACAAGAATTCTATCCATATACCATAAATTGAAAGTTTGCACCCTTGAGTTCGACCTTGGAACTATACCATGTTAAAATATATAATAAAATGGTTTCATTCTACGATTTTTGGGTTATACCGATAACATCTACATTCATTAGAATTTAAAACATGGAGGCACAGTTTGGGCAGGTAGATACCTTGGTTTTAGGGTTTCCATTTGTTTTTGTCATTTGTTTCAGTTTTTTTTGTTTCATTATATGTTTCTTATTTTTAAAATATGTTTCCTATTTGTATATGTTTTGTTTATGTGGCCATTATTGTAGGGTCTATGTTTCGAGGTCAGCTTTCGTAAAAGCCGAGTGAGCTTCGAATTTAGAGACCAATGTTTCCTTTGCAAGCTGGTTACTGAGGAGTAGCTTTGGACGAGATTTTCTATTTTGTAATGGGTTTAGTTTGCTTTTGCTTGTAGATAGGGGGTCCGTAAGGGCATGTCTCCTTGTACGTAGCCATTAGACACCTTCTCAGGGTATGTTTCGCCAATCAAGTGCTACAGGACCTGACCGTACTTTTATTTTCATCACCTTATTTTCTTTATTTTGCAGTTTTCTATGCTTGGCTAGGTGCTTTCTTAGGTTTTCATTTCTTGTTTTTGCTTTCGTAGGTTAATAAAAACTTGTAGGATGGACGTTCTCACTTAGTTAAATAAAAACGTTCTTCCTCGCTAATAGACTTCTCACTCTTTTTAGGGACATTTTTTTTCGCATTTCATCCATATAGGTTATATTTAAATTCCTTATACATATAATCTTGCATGTAGAGTGCTTGTGACATGTATGCATTTTTATCCTTGTGTATCATTGATTTCAGTGCATTGCAATTTCATTTCTTCTATTTTTTCTCACGTAGGTTAGAAAGGAAAATTACCAAAAATCGTTAGATACTTGCTTCTCTTTAAAAAGATCAGAAAAATGATAACAAAGAACTTACATTCATTGATTTGGTGAGAGTAACCCCCTCGTTAGACGCATGTACTCTCCAGACTAAGTGAGGCATGTACACATAAGGAGTGGAGCCCAAAACCCTCGACTTGTGCCCTAAATGCTTGGACTCCTGACTCTCGGGGCCTACTATTGTTGCAAGCACTTGCCTCAAACGTTAGTAGAAATAATATTGTATTAAATTAGGTGTTTCTCTTTAGTACTTGACCTAAGATCTTATGGGGATAGTCTTCTGTTTGATGGATCCATCGACTCAGACACTAGCTATTCTAGGAGACTACACATGTGTGCCTGCTAGTAATTGATTGAATATCATCATAAAATTGACAATATAATTAGTCGATCTCTTATGTCTTCATTTGTGTGAATTTGGTGAACTGAAGATTCTCATTGGACTGCATTTGCTTGTAGTGTGAGTTGGTGATTCTGCACACTTTTATGTCTTTCTCTTTGTCTTTTGATTTTTATTCCTTGTTATTTTCATTTCCTCTTGTTTCTATGGTGTCAAATTGGAGTGATTTTTATTCAGACTTCACAAATCACTCTGCTCTCCATTTCGATATTCTTCACCATCTCAAGATGACCTTCTTTTCGAGTTATCTTATTTTTATTTTACTTCCTCAATAAACCCTTGTTCAAGAGAGTCCCTCATCTTCAACTTTTATTTTGAGATGCTTTCCCCTCTCGCTACTGATCGAGATCCATGTTTGTTTATAGAGAGCGAGTTAGAGTTAGATATACTGCATTAAAACAAGCAAGCTATGAATGATGAGAGCAAGGTGAATATGACGATGTTGTCTACCATTCATGATATAGTGCAGAGCTTACCACTCAGGTTAACATCCATAATAGGTTGAGAGATATGGTTGAGAAGATGGGGAAAGAGAGAGAAGATTTATGAGAGAGATGAACGAGAGGGAAGAGATGTATCCAGGCCTATGGTTGTGGCTCCTACTATTAGAGATTCGTATGATCTGGGTGCGACACAGAAGATGAATTGGATTCGTATCCTAGATATACATGGCTACATTGAGTTGAAGCTACAGTTCCTTTCTTTACTTCCTATTTTTCGAGGCAATACATCAAAGGTGCATTATGTACACCTCTGCTGAATCTCCATTTCATCACCTTTATTCTTTCATTTTGAATTTAAATCGCTAGCTAAATGCATGTATATAGAATTAATTTGTGAAAAATAACACTCGACAAATACAAGAAATAATGTATAAAAACTGTAGAAAATATTGCATTCCAAAATAAAAGAAAGAGGAAAGAAATGAAATAGAATGAAGTATCAAAGACACTGAGTGAACCTAGACCACGAGACCCGGTCATCATGATGACTTGGTCGACAAGTAATAAAGGGGGGGGGGATAGATGAGTCGCTAAATACGATGATTAATTCGGGTTCATTGTGGTACGTGTACTTAGCGATTCAGTCAGAACCGAGAGAAGAATCTCCGTGAAGAGTGTCTCGGCTTAATTTATATCCCGGGCAAGTCCGGGGTCGAACTCAGGGAGGCAAAAAACAACATCGAGTTTAATTCAAAAATTTAGATCTTGATTTCCACATACGGTTTTTTTATATTTTTTAATGCAAAAAAATAAATGCAAATGCAAATACGGCTAAATTAAAACACTAAGAAAGAATACAACTTAGCCAAATTAATTTGAATAGAAAATAAGTCCAATTTAGCCAAGTTATATTTTTCCTAGAATCATAATCCAGTGATGAATGCAAGACATATTTTTTTTATTTTTTTTGGAATTAAAATGAAACAATTAAAAAGCACACTTTTTATGTATTTTTTGTAATTTTTCACACAAACAGTAAGCAAAAAGATAAAAAATTAGTGGAATGAAAACATGATACAAGGATACTACAGTATTTTTTGGAATCTTTTAACAAAATATGAATTTTTTATGGATTTTTTAGTGAAACCAGAGTGATAGTGAGTAATTAATTCTTAATAAATCTACAATAGCAAATTAAATAGAGAACAAATTATCCGAAAAAGGTCTTTTTATATAGAATCCAGGAGACTTGAAATTTTGCAAAAATGATGTACGTGGATTTAACTAAAAATCAAATACTAAAATCACTCTACAATTTATTTCAGGCACAAGACAACTCCACTTTGAACAAAATTTGGAAAGTATCTCAATCACATATCAAGACATAATCTCAAATTTTCGTATAATTTTTAGAGCAACAATGAGTCCGATATGAATTTAAGAAGTAAAATATGCAGAATTTCAGATAGACAATTTTAATTAATTACCCACAACTCACAAAAATATAAATATTCAGAATGTAGAAGATTAGTTGCTCAACACAATAACATTTTTCATTGAATAAAAAGACACAAATTTGATGTCCAAATTAACAGTCGAACACAAGGGTATCCGTGCAAAATGAAAATTAGAAATAAACAACACACATATGTACAAGGACGTTTTTGTAATTACAGAAACATGAGAAATGCAAAATGCAATTTTTACAATAAAAAATCACCTTCTTCTTCCTCCCTAGGTACACGATGGAACCCAACAAGGGGGAAGCTTGGATCGACGGAGGCAGTGCCGATCGCAGCCGCGACAGCGGTGGAGGAGGACGGTGGCTTGGTCGGTGGAGCTCAGCACGGGGAGGGTGGCGTGGCAGCCGTACGGTTGGGCAGTTGCTAATGTGCAACGCGATTGAGGAGGACGGCGAGCCGTTGGGCGGCGTGGCATGGGCGGAGCGGGCGGCGCCTCCACGCGCGGGGGAGGCCTTGAGGCCGCGCGGCGGTGGTAGACACATAGGAGAAAGGGAGGGGGCGGCGGCTGTGCACGCTGCTTCCCCTCCGTTTCTTTTATTTATTTATTTTTTATTTTTTTGTTGTTCTGATTTTTTTTGTTTTAGATCTTACTTTTTTTTAATTTTTTATAGTTTTCTTAAATAGGAATACAACAAAGAATATGGGAACAAAGATGATGTGATGATGGTGAAGATGATGTGGAACAAGTATATGGATGATAATATGATGGACTAAAAAATTGCAAAGATAAAAATAATGACAACAAGATAAAAATAAAATTACCTAGGATGGACGGTCGCCTATGATGTGCTCACAAGAGCACGGTCTTCGCTCAAATCACCGCGAGCGATGAGCTCGAGCAACGCACGGATGTGGCTGCGATGTTGGCCGAAAAGCCAACGGATCTCACCAGAGAGAGGGCTGTCGTCGCTCGACCGCGGTTGCATCGCTGTCATCGATTCAACTATGGGAACTAGGCTCTCCTCACATAAAGATGGATCCAGTGTAAATTTAGGAGGATGGAATGTATATAAAAAGGTTGACATGAGAAGTTATTAAGGTGGTGGAGTTGAATGGGAGGTTGTATTATTAATGGAGTTGAATGGGAAGTTGGAAAAAATGGTGGAATAATGGAGTTGAATTGGTGGTTACTATAGAGAATGAAAATTAAATAAATATTTAAAATGAAATAAAGTAGGCTACTTTAAATACAACAAAAAATATAAAGAAGGAAAAATAGTGGAGAATTTACAAGGGAATACATACAACAAGCACATTTTTTGTTTGCTTCCTAATATGTATTTTTTTTGTCTTTTTTAGTAAGAGATATTTACAACAGAAAAATACAGTAAAATACTATAATCAAAATACAACACAACCATATTTTTTTGTATTTTTAGTAATTAGGAAATAAAAAATGAAGAAAGAATGAATATATACATAATATACAATGTACATCTAGGTCTCAAAACCCAACTTTTGCAAATGAGCTCCAATTTTAATGAATCCACTTCCATTGGATGGATAATTTTCTAACTTTGAACTTTAAAAGTGAGTTTGGTGAATTCGGAGTTCATACGGAGCAGAAATTTGACTTGGAAGTTGGACTTTACGGCTTTTTTCTATTTGGGATCTAGGAGCATTTATTTGAGGTAAAATTTGTTTTGTATCTTTGTATTTTTATATACCTTGTTATGAACAAGTTGGAGAGAGAATTAGACAAAAAGGAGTTGAAATGAAATTATTAAAAATACATGAAGTTTTGGACTATTTACATGTGAGAAACTCTTTTGATTTTGCGGCTTTTTATTGTTAATTTATTTTGTACAATCTAATATACATTAATTAGTGTGTTTTATTTACAAGAGTCATTTTGTTAATTTATTGATTTTATGGACATTGTTCTGGGATTTTACTCGGGTATTTTGCTATGATCAAGATATTGTGATGATGAATCGTGGATTCATCACCCCCTATACTTAAACTTTGTTAGTCCTCGAGCTAATAAAGAATGAATAAGTTGGATTAACCCCTGACTGTGCATGTGAATACAAGACTTGATCCGTTCAAGAACTCTTGGTTTTAGAGATCCTAACATTCTAAGATGAACCAAGATCTAGTCAAAAGGTATCCAATTTCCCTAATCATTAAACTCTCTTTGTATACATATATAGTAGGGATATGAGTTTAAGTGTTGACCGCAGTTACAAGAGTAGAGTCACAACGTCACCCAAGGTTCCAGTCCAAGAGACTCTCCTAAGGACCCGATCCTCAACACTAGGGAATAAACCATTTCTTGCATCCAATCCACCGTCTCTTTAGTTGTCAGACTTGAAGTGTAGATGGAAGGCCAGTTGATGGAGGGCATAGGATTGTGTCATTTCTTCTCTCCCTCTCATTGGAACAAGGATATTCTCAAGTACCTTATTACACAACACATATTTTTGGTGTTGATCAGTGCGTCCGTCAAGAGAAGTTGGAGCCGTCTGCACTTGTTTTCCTGGGAGTACACCGAGGTGTGCCTTTTTTGAGTACCTATCGTACCTTCTACACCCAGACTTGTAGCATTTACGATGCAGAGCCCTTTTTTGGTGCAATCCCGACTCCTGGTCCTAATAGAGGTGATCCAAGTGGACACTTTGAAATGGTTGGGAGCGCTCGCCTTTGGTGGAAGCTCTTTTGATAATTGACTTTGTGGAATGAGAGCTTTTCTTTGTCATTTCATTGCTTTGTAGTATTTTTGGCTAGCTCCACTACTTTTACCAAGAGTTGGCGCACAATGATCAACATTTTTTTATTTTATCACACCCTAGCACATAGGTAAATGTCAAGAGATAGTACAAGAACCATGTTCTCATACTGGTTAAAGATGCTGACACTTAGGTTTCATGAAGCCTTCATTGATTTTATCCCATCCTCGAGCATCATCAAATCAAGTCCAAACTCAAATCCCTCATCCCAGTTTCTCAAGTGAAATTTCAACTCATCTCATCATAACTATAGTCTTGTATGTGAGGTGCTAATCATATTCTTAAGGTAGAGACTTAGCATGCAATATAGCACACAAATCTTTCAAACTAGGGAAATGTGAATAATTAAGTCAAATACCCTAATGACTAAGGCTGGTTAACTCAAAATCTCAAGCCCTCATAAACCAAGTGTTCTTGAACATCACTAGTCTTGTGTAAAAGTGAATTGTGTCAGGGATTAAACCAACTTATTAGTTAGTTTTTTTTATTTTTTAGAGAGTTTTTTAACCAAATGAAAAGAAGAAAGTTTTTTTTAGAAAAAGTTTTGTTTTTTTTATTTTTTTTCAAAAGTGTTTTTTGAAAAAGATAAGTAAATAAGAAAGGACCTTTTTTTTGAAAAAGTTTTTTAAGCAAATAAGGGATTTCTTTCTTTCTTTTTTTTGAAATATTTTTTTAAGAAAAGCAAATAAGGGATTTCTTTTTTTTGAATATATATTTGTTTAAGAGATTTTTTTGTTGTTTTTTTTAAAGTTTTTTTACCCACCCCATAATTATTGTATAATATATACAAAAATACGTGAAAGTACAAGCTATGGGTAAAGTATATATGTAATATATACACGTCCCCCTATACTTAACATGTGCTATGTCTTCAGAGCACAAGAAGCGAGAAAAAAGACATAGCTCGTGCTAAGTGTAGGTTGGCTAAAATAATAAACAATATAGAAGTCGATCCGCCCCCTATACTTAGGCTTTGATCAGCCTAAGTGTAGAAGAAGAGCAAAAATGGGGCAGACAAGGTTAAGAGGAGAAATGTATGAGTATATACACATGGCGGGCATTGGCTCCCTTTATACTTAGGCTCTGTATAAGCCTAAGTATAGGACAAGAGTAAGTGTGAGAACTGATGTGATCTGGAGAATATACAAAGAAGGGAGAATGTACATAAGGAATGAATCTTCTAAGACGTTGAATCTTGATGCTGCATCTTCATGAAGAGTAATATGATGTATCTGCTCTATACTCACTCTGCATGAAGTTGATGACCTCGACTTGGACTAACTGCTCTTTCGAATCTACAAAATGCTTCAACAGTTGTCAATTTACCACATGAGATTGTGCACTATCTGTGAGATTAGCTATCTCTACACTTCCATTCTCGTGCACTTTCTTAACAACAAAGGGACCTGTCCATTTAGATTTGAGCTTCCTATGGAACATCTTCAACCTGGCATTGAACAACCATACCTTTTTTCTAGGGACAAAGTCTTTGCACCTAATGTGCTGATCATGCCATCTTTTTACTTTGTCCTTATAAATCAAATTGTTGTCATATGCCCTGTTTCGAATTTCCACGAGCTCGTTCAAGTTCAAGTCTCGACAAAGCTTCCCTAGGTGACAACTCCAATTAATCTTCTTAATTGCCCATTCGGATTTATGAATCAATTCTGCGGGCAAATGGCATGGCTTGCCATAGATCATTCTAAATGGTGAAGTACCCAATGGTGTCTTGTAGGCTGTCCTATAGGACCACAGAACTTGGTCCAAGAGCTGAGACCAGTTCTTCCTATCGGGACGAACCAATTTCTGCAAAATACTCTTCAACTCTCTGTTCGAAACCTCTGCCATGCCGTTGGACTGTTGGTGGTAAGGACTAGTAACTATATGCTCAAATCCATAGTCCTTAGCTAAAGATCTCATATCTCTATTCACAAAGTGGCTACCCCCATCAGATATCAAAACTTTTGGCACCCCGAACCTAGCAATAATATGGTCTGTCACAAACTTACAAACAATCTTGCCGTCTGTGGTTCGGGTTGGGATAGCCTCCACCCATCTAGATAGATAATCAACCACCAACAATATGTACTCATGCCCTTGGCTGTTGGGAAAGGGACCCATAAAATCTATGCCCCATGCATCAAAAACATCACAAATAATCATCGGTTGCATGAGAATTTCATCTCTCTGTCCAACTGTCCCTCGCATCCTTTAACAGATCGGGCACGATCGTACAAAATCAATAGCATCTCTAGACAAGGTCGGCCAATACAATCCACATTGAAGTACTTTGTGAGCGGTTCTCTTTCCCGAATGGTGTCCTCCAGCCTCAAGTGAATGACAATATGTGAGGACACTCTGGTATTCCTCCTGAGGAATACACCTTCTCCAAACACAATCCGATCCTTCAAAGAAAAGGAAAGGATCGTCCCAGTGGTATCTTCTCGAATCCGACTTCAGTCGATCAATACTGCTCCTAGTCCAACCATGGGGAACCTGCTTGGAGACAAGATAGTTCACCATGTTGGCATACCACGGGAGTGAGTCAATAACACAAATTGACTCATCTGGGAAGGTCTCTCTAATCCGCTCATAAACAGGAGAATCCTTAAGTTCAATCCGAGAAAGGTGATCAACCACAACATTCTTCACTCCAGGTTTATCTTTAATCTCCAAATCAAATTCCTGGAGGAGTAAAATCCACCTAAGAAGACGTGCCTTCACGTCCTTCTTTTCCATTAAATATCGAATGGTTGTGTGATCTGTGTAAATTGGCACCTTTGAGCCAAAAATATTTGATCTGAACTTCTCGAGGGTCCATACTACCGCGACATTTCCATTTCAGTCACTGTATAATTCTTCTGTGTAGGATCTAATACTTTGCTCGCGTAGTGAATCACAAACGGGATCCCTTCTCGCTGTTGTCCTAACACAGCTCCTATAGCGAAATCTGAGGCATCAGTCATGATCTCAAAGGGGAGAGACCAGTCATGAGCTTGTAGGATAGGCGAGGCACAAATCTTCCTCTTCAAGAGCTCAAAGGCCTCCAGACACCTGTGATCTACAACGAACTCTGTGTCTTTCCCTAAGATGTCAGTCAGTGGGTGGGCGATCTTTCAAAAATCTTGAATGAATCTCCTATAGAATCCAACATGCCCTAAGAATGACCGTACTGACTTAACGTTGGTACGTGGATCGAGTTTCTTTATCACCTCCACCTTGGCAGGGTCAACCTTCATTCCCCTTTTGGAGATGACATGCCCCAACACGATACCCTCCGTTACCATAAAGTGACTCTTCTCCCATGAGAGTACCAGATTTACCTCTCTACACCTCATGAGGACTCGGTCCAAGTGCGCTAAACATGTATCAAAAGAATCACCATGGATCGAGAAGTCATCCATGAACACTTCTAGGAAATCTCCCACCATCTTGACAAATATGGCTATCATGCACCGCTGAAATGTGCCCGGGGCATTGTAGAGCCCGAATGGCATGCGCCTGAAAGCATAAGTACCGAATGGACATGTGAATGTGGTCTTTTCCTGGTCCTTAGGGGCAATGGCCACCTGGTTGTAGCCTGAGTATCCATCAAGAAAACAGAAGAACTCTTTCCCTGCGAGTCTCTCCAAGATCTGATCAATAAAAGGCAAGGGAAAGTGATCTTTCTTGGTCGCAGCATTCAGGCGCCTGTAGTCAACACAGACACGCCACGACGTAGGTACTCGTGTCACGATCTCTACCCTCCCCTCGTTGGTGACCATCTGAATTACCGACTTCTTCAGGACAACATGAAGCAGGGCCACCCACTTGGAGTCAGAAATAGGGTATATAAACCCTGTTTTGCACCATTTCTCAATCTCTTTCTTCACCACTTCCCATAGATCGGGGTTGTCTCCTTTCGAACTCACGGGAAGGTCTCACATTATCCTCAGTAAAAATGTGGTGCGAGCAGAGAGCGGGGTTGATCCCCACGAGATCCGACACTGTCCAACCTATTGCTTTACGGTTCCTCTGTAAGACTTCTAACTACCTAGACTCCTGTTCTAAAGTCAAGTCTGAGCTAATGATGACAGGATATCTCTCTTTGGATCCCGCAAGAAAGGCGTACTTGAGTGTAGGAGGTAGTGATTTCAGTTCTGGCAATGTGGTATCATCAAGTAGATCTGGCTGAACTGAATCTGAATTTGGTTCCATACTGCATGAAGGTGAGATAAGCTGAGTAGTACTCGCCATCAACTCAGAAGTAAGGGGAGTCAGATCGCTAAAGAAACGCGGTAGTTTGATCAAAGTCGTGTCCGACTCATCATCTATGTCCCATGATCGTTTTGAAGGGGATGGAACTGACAGATCCAGTTGGATCTCTATGTCATCATGCGGATAGGTAGATGCATCTCCCACAAGATCAGACAACACCTGGAAAACTGCATCATCCACTATGCCCTTTCCAGATGAAAGGGACTTGCTCTGTCCTGAAGGAATCTGTCCCCAAATCCCAACTGTGCTAATCATACTGCAATCTGCCTCTGAAGATGAGTACTTTGTGCTACTCTTTGAATCAGGTCGCTGACACTTGGTTTGCTTCATCTCAAAGTTCACTTCTCCGCTTGGAGAAAGGAACTTCATCATTCCCGTACCATAATCGAAAGCTGCGCCTGCGGTCCTAAGGAAGGGCCGCCCGAGAATGATCTGAGATTCTCTCCAATGATTGGGGGTCTCCATGTCCAAGATTGTGAAGTCAACCTGATAGTTCTGCCCCTCAATCGAGATAGCGACATTCTTCACTTCTCCCCTAGGTCTCTTCACTCAACGATCAACGAACTGGAGTAAAGCTCTATATTTGCGAAGTGGTCCCAACTCCAATTTCTGATATAATGCTAAGGGAAGTAAGTTGATTGAAGAACCATTATCTAAGAGTGTCCATACAAACGCAATGTCATCAATACGACTCTCCACATAGTGAGCACCCATGTCTCTCTTTTTCCTTGGCAAAGTCTGATTCTTGAGACAATAGGTTGTGGCTACTGATAAGACATGTGTCTTTATATTTCGGTTATCTTTCTTCCCGCTAACCCTTGTAGGTGTGCATCTCACCTTAAGGTATTTTTGGAAGGCAGGATGGTTAGCCACATATTCATCAAATGGCACCTTTACAGTGATGTTCTCTTTACAAAACCGTGCCATATCAGGGTCATCTTTCTGAATCTTTTTGATGCGCTTTCCTGCCGTAATAGCACGGTGGAAAGGGATTGAAGCTAGGGAAACATAGGATGAAGAATCTTAATCATGAATTGAAAGATCATTCTCTGCATTAACGGAAATAGAGTTCTTCATAAAAGAATATTTTTGATGCAACATGGAATCGAAATAAAATCTATCTACTATAGGTTGTGGAATAGGAGCTGGAGTGGTATCCGCCACAACCGGAGATGCAAGGTCCTCCGTAGAATCAGAAGTGTATCCATGCTATTGATGCTGCATACGCGCTCTCCTCCTCTCGGCTCCCTGAGTAGGTATCCTCAAATGTTGCTGATGGGGATTCGAAATATGATGCCTCTCCTCCTCGTCCTCTGAATACTCCTCAAGTAGAGCTCCAGGGATGCCCCTCCTCGTGTCCCTCGCCCGGTCAGGTACGGTCATGGTCCTTCCGCTCCTGAGTGACATGTGGTTATCCTCATCACACGAAAGAATCTCATGGTCAGATCTAGGAGATGCTGAATAGTATACCTGACCAAAGTGCTGCTGAGGACTAGATCGGTTTAGGCTATTGGGGGTAGCCTGAACTTGGGTTGGGATAGAGGTAGAGGGTGCAGTCTGCTCGTCTCGCCATCTGGACATGCGATTCACATCCACCAGCAAGTCATGAATCTCGTTCCTGTAGGAACGTAGCTCGTCGAGTATTTGCAGCTGAATATCCACGGGGCTAGACGATGAAGGAAGTGGATAAGACTGGGAAGAAGAACGGGAAGATTGGCCCTGTTGGCTAGAGTACTGGCTCTGCTGCTGTTGCTGGGGTTGCAGGCCCTGCTGACCCATTTGGTAATGGCCTTTTTGGCCATACTGCTGGTATTGTTGCCTCTGCTGCTGGGCTGGCTGGAATCTAGGGCTCTGTTGTGAAGGAGGTGGTGCGGAGGTGAATGCGGTGTTATAAAAAGTCGGGGGACGCTGGTAGGTCTGTCGGTCTCCCGAACTTGCCTGTCTGGCAGGGTCCTAAGTATACCATACTCCATTCACCTACTTAACCGGTGGAGGTTCCTCCTGAATTGTCTCTGCTAATGGAGGTGGCTGCTGGAAAGAGTAGGTGTAGGATTGGTCCTGCTCCCACGGCTGGGGTTGCCCTGACACCAACTGGTCCTGAATATGGTGAACTCGGTAAACGAGAGCAGAGGGTGCAGTCACGACATGTATCTTTATCTTAGATACCTTCTCAGTCAACTCCTCCATCTGTTTTGGGATCTTGGAGACGCTCCGGTCCAATTCATCAATTCTCCTGTCAATCCTCTCGACTACAGTAAGCTTGTCATCAAGGAGTCCTATGCTAGGGATCACGTCCTGAGATAGATCGACTACGAGTGATTTTCCCCCTCTAGATGAGAGTGAAATGGGGGATGGTGTATAGGCCCTACTAGCCATATGTAAGCGGCTAGTTTCAGCCATCTGCTCGAATACCCTCCAGACAGTATCCACTCCTCGTAATGTATAGCTGCATCCACTGGCAACGCTCACTAAACCCTGCATCTCAGGGTTGAGACCAGTGAAGAATGATTGGACCAAGATGTTATCATCTAGTCCATGACAGGGACACTTCTGCACGATATCCTTGAATCTTTCCCAAGCATCACAAAAGGCTTCATGGGGTAATTGGGAAAAACTCGTAATACGCGTCCTCATCCTGTTAGTTCTACTCAATGGGTAGAACTTCTTCAGAAATAGGTCCATGAACTGGGCATAAGTGGTGACGGTAATCCCTAGATTCTTCACCCAGTAGTTGGCTTTTCCACCCAAGGCAAATGGAAGGGCTTTGATCCTAATATAATCCTGGCTAACATTATTATGTTTGAGGTAAGTACAGATGAGCTCAAAGTCCCTTAGGAATGCATATGGCTCCTTAGATGC
Source organism: Ottelia alismoides (assembly GCA_037367405.1). NCBI lineage: Eukaryota > Viridiplantae > Streptophyta > Magnoliopsida > Alismatales > Hydrocharitaceae > Ottelia > Ottelia alismoides. The sequence goes on along the minus strand of JAZKJV010006344.1, from coordinate 40,748 downwards.
ATTCCCATCAAAGTGTGACAACAGGTTCAGAAAATACAGCTTCAATTCGAAATAAACAGTGGGTTCTGTCGGACTCAAGTAGTTCCGAATTTGATATTGTCCGGGATTATATGCCACATCCATTGGTGGTTCGACCCCAACATCAAGCTGTCCTAACTGAGCTCTGAGAATTGCATGTTGCAGCTAAGATGCAACTAGTTTGGCAAGTATCATTCTCATTGGGTCTTCATGGTTCCCTTCTTCATCGTCTCTCTTCTTTGGAGGCATTTTTCTTGTGTCTTCTTTATGGCCTGAATCAGCAATGTGTTCTTGATTATAAGAGGGTTTATGAATCAAGGGATTCTTGTCGAGGCGATGGTCTTCCTCTATGAGGTGGGAAGAGAGAAAGGGAATGGTTTGAGAGTAATCATCCCGAGAGTGGTTGATCTTGGGCTCAAGAGGGTCATGAGTCCATGTTGGTCCAAGTTACGCATGGACCTGTGAAGACATACTTCTTGGAGGGTTCAACGGGAGATTTTTAAGGTCCAAATAAATATCCCCCCAATCGGTCATCTTCGATGTCAAAAGAACCGATTAGAACACGATATTCAATGAGGCACTAGTTCTACGGTGCACGTAAATGTGTGGAGTAAACTCACACAATACAAACACAATCCAAACCCTCAATTTCACCAACTCAACACGTGATGACCGTAAGAGTTCGGCCGAATTATTCTTTCAATTTTAGTTGGTGAGAAATACAATCTTGGAAAGATTAACGAGCTATTAGGTGCCCGTATTTTCCTACAGACTGACCTGGTTCTTACGACTAGTTTGGCCTACTTTCAGCCAGTATAGGCATAAGTATAGGCCGAAGCCTGTTCCTTGAGGACTAAAGCGCCCACTAAACCTCCCACTCTGCTAAGGAAGTCCGGACCGTATAAATACAGCTACCCATATTCCTCACTGACAAGTAGCTAATCACCTGAAAATAAAGAACCGGTAGTAAGTAAGAAATCCTGGCTTGGCTCTATCCTAGTGTCATCTCTCTCTCACTTGCAAGTAAAAAAAACAATGAGGGCTTTATGCACCCGAGAATAGGGGTTCTTTTTATTCCAATTATTTTAATCGACCCGCTCAATTCAGTACCAATTTTAGAGTTAGGTTATCAATTGAAATTTATATGAACACACAAGCACGTCTACCGTTCAGTCCCAATTTCCTTTTGATCTTAAGTTGTAAAACAAGAGGGGAATCAGAAATAAGAATGCAAATGAGAAACTATGATGCATGCTCAGAATAAGGTATACTTACAGTGAATCCCAACACTCTCCATGCATTATGTAAAACAGAATTTGTAAATTTTACACTAAATGCATGTAGATCGAGAAAACCGCACCTAAACAATATACTATTAACGGGGAAGAATTGATTTGATTTGAGCTAAGTAGTACGTGTCTATGTGCGTCTCATTATGAATCTTATAAGATATGTGAATCATCTAAGATATATGTGGCCTAAATTACAATGGGCACAAACAAATTTGATTCTAAAGTACCATGTGCCTAATCCTTAAGTTTGCTACTCAAGTCGATCCCCACCCTCACCGAAGAGTGAAACAGGTCTCGACACACCACAAATAATGCCCAAATCTTTTTTTACAAGCGCGAGCTCTCAAACAAGAGCCGCTATAAATGAGCAGGCTACCTAAATAATTACAACAATTTACAAAAATCTCTCTCGAAATAAATAAATTCTCCTAGCTCTTCTACAGTCGGTACGCGTCGCGTCCGTCGACCTCCGATGTACTCCAAGTCCACCGGGCCCTCATAAGGAAAATAAGATTTACATTAGAGAGATAAAAACAAAATATATACAAGAATATGAAGAGAAATAACTGAAAGAAAATGGACTAATTACAAGGTGGCTCGGGGGTCAGACTACCCGAGTAAGTGAAATCTAAATCCAAATTTAAAAAATAGTCCCTAAGCCGTTTGCTTCCACAACAACGGTGCCATCTGACGAGTCGCTAAATATGATGATTAATTCAAGTTCGTTACGGTACGTGTACTTAGAAATTCAGTCAGAACCGAGAGAAGAATCTCCGTGAAGAGTGTCTCGGCTTAATTTATATCCCGGGCAAGTCCGGGGTCGAACTCAGGGAGGCAAAGAAACAACTTCAGGTATAATTCGAAAATTTAGATTTTGATTTCAAAATATGGTTTCTTTATATATTTTTTTTAATTTTAAAAATAAATGCAAATGTGACTGAATTAAAACACTAAGAAAGCATACAACTTAGCCAAATTAATTTGAATAGAAAATAAGTCCAACTTAGCCAAGTTATATTTTTCCTACAATCATAATCCAGTGATGAATGCAAGACATATTTCTTTATTTTTTTGAATTAAAATGAAACAATTAAAAAAGTACACTTTTTATGGGTTTTTTTCGCAATTTTTCACACAAACAATAAGCAAAATGATGAAAAAAATTAGTGGAATGAAAACATGATGCAAGGATACTACAATATTTTTTTAGAATCTTTTTGACAAAATATGAATTTTTATGGATTTTTTTAGTGAAAACAGAGTGATAGTGAGTTATTAATTCTTAATAAATCCACAATAACAAATTAGATAGAGAATAAATTATCCCAAAAAGGTCTTTTCACATAGAATCCAGGATACTTGAAATTTTGCAAAAAATGATATACGTGGATTTAACTAAAAATAAAATACTAAAATCACTCTACAATTTATTTCAGGCACAAGACAACTCCACTTTGGATAAAATTTGGATAGTATATCAATCACATATCAATACATAATTTCAAATTTTCGTAGAATTTTCAGAGCAACAATTGTAACGCCCCGCCCCTCCAGCTATCGAATCGGACGGGATGAGGGCGTCGGACCTACGGTCCACTTTCGCCCATGATCTATGACACTCAGCAAACCATCTTGTGCACATTAGATTAACATTTGAAATATAATTAATAACAGGAGAATGGTATAAAATGGAAAGGAAAATGCAGCATCCATTCTTATTGATAATAATCATCAAGTCCATGTCCATAGAATGAGATACATCACATAACTATAAACTTGTAGAAGAAGTTCTTCAATATCTCATTACATGCCTCTCGAAAATAACATAAATAATGCGGAAGTAAATAAGTTTCTCTAAGTAGAATGCACCCTGTTTGGTGCAAGTATGACGTAGAAGGTCCGATCTCCTCAAAAGACCGCTAGTGTGGCGGTTGCTGCTCAGGTGCACCTGTTGGGTTCACACGAGGGTAACGTTATGAGCAATTGCCCAGTAACGAGACAAACACTATAATGACTAATATAAGGGTAAGAAAAGAATGCACACTCAACTATATTTAATGGCATATACATGTATTGTAAAAATTTAGAAAGAACATCAAGGCATTCTAATTTCCATTCGATGACATTGATTCTATTTAATTATAAAAATAATCATTAAGTACTACCACCATATTCTTGATATTTCTACAATTTGGCTACTGTCCACAATGGTATACAATTATAATTTCAAGGATCCGATCATTAATCAGTTCTCGTATTATTTTAGCACATGCAAGTATGCGACTCGCCGGCCTCCGCTACACGGGAACTTCATATTTCTCTTGAATAACTCTCAAGGATCTCTTCTTGATCAGATATGAAAAGATTTACAACCCCATATCTCCAACTTCAAACTACATCCTGGAACACCTCTCACAATAATAATACTCTAAATAGAATTTTATGCAGCCACACCTAATTCTACTCCGAGTCTCAATATTGTGTATAAGTGCGAAACCATGAACGCCAACCGTTGCCACCTACCTACTCCGTCGAGCGACTCCGGATACAACGGGGCTGCTAGGTGCAACGTCACCCAACTCGTCCGTTGGGATCGCGACCTTAATGGTATCTATCCAGTGCCCAAGGGTGTATGCCCAAATCCCTTGTGGCTCCTAACTCCATCAACCTGTCCCCATGACATATCTCTCATGGGGTGACAATCGATACAATCTAATAATGCCAATAATCTAAAATTTGAGTTGCATGGGCTAATAATATTTGGACATTAATCATGATACAACTATAATACCATCATAACAATACTTATAATTAATTAGTCACTTATAGACAATTTGTGAGTCTGATTCCACGAAGTTAGATAAAATAAATTTACAAATACTAAGTTTAAACATCATTAGATCTCTATCTATAGTTACCTCTGGACAATTTTATTATTTAATTAAAGCATCTACGAGAAATTCACTGTTCTAAATACAGACATCTTTACAATAGTGTGGGTTTACCCAATATTATAACGAAACATAGCTTTTGCAACAGTTTCAACAAGTAGGTCTTTTGTGCACAGTCCCCACAGTGGCATATGATTAAAATTGATAACCACGTCACATTTCGAAAAGGAATTATCCAAATTTCACATTAAGATAACACCTAATGTCGTCTGTCTCGATTGGTTATAATATTGAGAAAAAAACATATACTATTCAATATTTTTAATGTACAGTTATGTCTTAGACTCAAACCATTTAAGGTTAAAAATCATTCAGAATGTCGCCCATTATAAGACCCATTTATTATTTATGTACCGCTATGTCTTATACTCAAACCATTTAAGGTTAAGAATCATTCATAATCTTGTACGTTATAAGACCTATTTATTAAGTGTCCCATGTACAAATTTTAAAAAAAACTGTCGTATGTGTGCCTCTTAATATCCCAAGGCATTACACGTTACCTCTATTCTCATTAATGTCCAAAGTTTTCATTATCATTATTACGTATTTATAATGGTAATTCATGCTCATGCATATGTTATTGTTTATTGCGATCAACGAATTTCTATCCAAGGATTCCAATAAGCATGTGGTTTATTTTATATAATAATCATAATTTGACATGATTTTTTTACAACTACGTGAAAGAATGTGAGTCTAAAAGTTCACCTGATTTCAAATGTTGATGTGGATCACCTTATTAACATGGTTGACATGATTATCAAAATATTTGGAGGCAAATCTCGTTTTTTAATGGGAACTTATATTACGTGAATTTTGATGATTGAGCTTGAATGGACAATAGTAAAGATTATAGAATTCCAAATCAACTATGCGAATGAAACTAGTTTTTTTATATATAGAATGATGACATATTGATCCAGATATGATGGAGATCTTTAGTAACAAAATTTTAATAGATGGAATATGTGCATGATGACTAACCACCAAATCAAAGCATTCTGGATAATAACCCATATGAATCACGAAGACAAGAATCATATTTGGCCGTCAACGTATAGATCTAAAAAGGAATCAAGTTATCATCAATAATTTAAGATCATGGTACAAGGTGTCTAAGGCTCTAAGAATGTTTGAAAATAGGATCCAAAATCATGTAAAAGTCAACATCAAGGAGGGATAAAACTTCGTTACGGTATATAAATTCTGTCATAAGGAAAAACAAGACTCTAAGCATGTTCAAGCATATGAGAAATAAAAAATGTGGAAACCAACAACAAGAGAGGGTATTCATCGTTACCTCCGAGGATGTTCCCTCGGGATCTCCTCTCACACGGAAATGGTATTTTCATCGCTCGATCGCAGTGCGGAGGCGTGCACCACGGTGACCTCGAGCTTTCCTATGTGATGGTTGTCGCGGATCTTCGATCGGAGCTCCTACTCCGACGTTGATGGCAGCCCTCCGATGACTAAACTAGCCAAGGTGGTGGTGCTCCAATGAGAGGGAAGGATGGTGGTGGCTAGAGCTTTGAGAGAGTAGCTTATCACCTTCTATTTATAGGAAGAGGGGTGAATTTAGATCCAATTTCGAACTCGGTTCGGATCCATATATGGATCTTGACCATCCATCTTAAAACATCGTTATCTTGAGCTACGAATGTCGGAATTCGACGTTCCTAGGCTCGTTGGAAAGATCTCGACGAGATCTACAAAAAGGTATGGTTATTTGAATTTTTTGGATGTCAAAAATACTCCAGATTTTTGAAAAAAGAAAATATAGGGTTTCACATCATAAAAATCTTAAAGGAAGTCTCGTCCTCGAGACGTAGGATTTAACATATAAGTTTTGAATGTGATGTTGACTCAAGCATAAAAATCTTAAAGAGAACGAAACCCATAAAAATCTTAAAGAGGATTAAAATAGGGTCTCGTGATCATACCTTCAAAAAGATAGGGGTATTTCTATCGCATATCTGCCTCAGGCTCCCATGTGGCCTCCTCAACATTCTGACTTTACCACAATACCTTGACCAAAGGGATGTCTTTTCATCGCAACCTCTTGACTGCTCGATCTAAAACTTGCACACGTGCCTCAGGAAAAGACAAATTCGGTTCAACCACGAGGTCCTCATAGCTAATCACATGTCGAGGGTCTCGAATATACTTCCGGAGGTTTGACACATGAAAAACATTATGCACGCTTGCCAAGTGATGGGGAAGTGCTACTCGGTATGCTACCTTCCCAATACAGGATAAAATCTCAAAAGGGCCAACAAACCTCGGTGCCAACTTGCCCTTAATACCAAATCTTTGAATACCTTTCATTGGAGATACTCTCAAGAAGACAAAATCTCTGACTTCAAACTCGAGATCATGACATCTCTGATCAGCATAGCTCTTCTGATGGCTCTGTGCAGTCAATAATATCTTCCTAGCCGTTTCCACGGCTCTTATTGTGTCCTTGATTATCTGAGTGGAATAAATACCCTTGTCGCCCACTTCCTACCAACACAAGGGAGTGGTGCATCTCTGACCATACAGTGCTTCAAAAGGTGCCATGCCAATACTAGCATGGTAGCTGTTGTTATAAGTGAACTCCACCAACAGAAGGTGATCCTTCCAAGATCCTTGCCACTCAACGGAACATGCTCGGAGTAGGTCCTCAAGAGTCTGAATTGTCCTTTCTGATTGTCCATCTGTCTGCGGATGATATGCTGAACTAATACATAGTTCAGTTTTTAGGGCCTTCATGAATTCTCCCCAATAATGCGATGTGAAACGAGAGTTCCTATCAGATATAACCTCTTTGGGAATCTCATTCAAGCGAATAACATGTTGAATATATAGTTTGGCCAGATCCACCAGAGTGCATGTCATGTTCACGGGAATAAAATGTGCAAACTTAGTCAACCGGTCCACAATAACCCAAATAGAATCATATCCACCTACTATACGAGGTAAGGATGTTACGAAGTCAATAGAGATACTCTCCCATTTCCACAAAGGAATAGGAAGTGATTGTAACAAGCCAGGCTTGTGCTCTGCCTTCACCAATTGGCACGTAAGGCAATGACTAACATGCTCTGCAACATCTCTCTTCATCCCCTCCCACCAGAAGTGTTGATGGAGGTATCTATACACCTTGGTGCTTCCTGGATGGATAGATAATCTAGAATAGTGAGCCTCAACTAGGATGTCTCTCCTTAACTCACCATCATTAGGGACACAGACACGGTCCCCCTTCCATAAGGTGGACTCACAGACTTTTAATCCATCAAACTCCTCCTTCAGGCATCGATGGAATAAGTCTAGTAATTTCTGATCTGTTTGCTGACCATGCATAATCCTTTCCCATAGTCCACTATACTTGGTAGGTACAGTTACAACATCTGTAGTACTATCAAATGGGTGCCAATCACTGAGGACCGTGAGAATATCCCAAATCTGTAGCCATGCTGCGGTACCTTCGGTATGTTTTCTCCTACTCAAAGCATCCACCACTACATTCCCCTTACCCGGATGGTAAGATATAGTGCAGTCATAATCCTTCAACAACTCCATCCATCGTCTTTGCCTCATATTCAACTCTCGCTGGTCAAAGATATATTTAAGACTCTTGTGATCTGTAAAAATCTCAAACATGATCCCATATAAATAGTGATGCCATATCTTCAACGCGAAGACTATAGCTGCCAACTCCAAGTCATGAGTAGGGTAGTTCCGTTCATGGTTCTTCAGTTGTCGTGATGCATATGCTACGACATGAGCACGTTGCATCAACACTGCTCCTAAAGTCTAAGGGACCTGAAGGAAGGGTGAGAATCAGAGCACTGGTTAGTCTTTCTTTCAACGTACGAAAGCTCAGCTCACACTTGTTGCTCCAAATGAAAGGGACATCTTTCTTTGTCAGACGAGTAAGTGGTAGAGCTAACTGCGAGAAGCCCCTAACAAAACGTCTGTAGTAGCTGGCAAGGCCTAAGAAACTGCGTATCTCGGTAACTGTTTTGGGCTGCTCCCAGGACATGACTGCCTCTATCTTGGCTGGATCAATTGCCACACCTACTCCTGAAATTACATGACCGAGGAAAGCTACTTCTGTAAGCCAAAATTCACACTTGTTGTATTTTGCATACAACTTGTGTTCTCTGAGTGTCTCAAGAATAGTATGGAGATGCTGCTCATGCTCATGCTCATCACGTGAGTAGATCAAGATATCATCAATGAATACTACCAATAAACGATCTAAGTAGGGATGGAAAATTCTGTGCATCATGTCCATGAACGCGGTAGGTGCGTTCGTGAGCCCAAACGACATAACCACAAACTCATAGTGGTCGTATCTGGTGCGAAAAGCAGATTTAAGCACATCTGTGTCCTTAATTCTCAATTGATGATATCCCGATCGTAGATCAATCTTTGAGAATACCGCTGCACCTTGCAACTGATCGAAAAGATCATCTATTCGTAGAAGTGGGTAACGGTTCTTTACCGTCCTTTTATTCAATTGCTTGTAATCGATGCACAAGCGCATAGACCCATCCTTCTTCTTTATGAAGAGGACCGGTGCTCCCCAAGGTGATGTACTGGGACGTATAAATCCCTTTTCTAATAACTCCTTCAGTTGTACTTTGAGCTCCTTGAGTTCGGCTGGTGCCATTTGTATGGAGGAATGGAGATCGATTGCGAGTCGGGTATCAAAGTAATCTCAAACTCGATCTCCCTTTCTGGTGGTAGTCCAGGTAATTCCTCTGGGAATACATCAGGAAAAATTCGTACAATTTTGACGTCTTCAATCATACGATCTTCGACGGGTGACTCCACAACATGGGCGAGAAAACCTATGCATCCCTGATTGAGCATATGTTGGGCCTTCAATGCCGATACATACAAGACCTCGCTATCTGAGGTACGTCCATCAAACTAAAAGGTAGGTATGCCTGGGAGACGAAACACTATCGTCTTCTCGAAACAATCAAGGCATGCGTGATATTGATCGAGCCAATCCATACCTAAGACGACATCAAAATCTTCTAAATGAATGAGTAGAAGATATGCGGGCAATATGCGCCTGCCGATCTGCACTGCTACATTCTCCACTGCTTGTCGCACTATAAATAATTGGTCCCCTGGACCCTTGATGCAGTAAGGAGATGGAACAAGACTGTCTCTTTATCTAACTTGGTCACTAATCGATGTGCTAGAAAATAGTACGTAGCTCCCGAATCAAATAAAGCATGTAAGGATATACCATGTACTGAAATCATACCTTGCACTACAGCTCCTGAGGCGCAGGCCTGCTCCTGTGTGATTGCATTCAATTGTCCCTACGGGTGTGATGGGGCATTAGAACCTGCAACACTGAAGGTTGGTCGTGATGGAGGACGTTGAAAGCCTCGAACTCCACGACGAGAAGCTGAACCATGTGACTGTGCGGGTGAGAAAGTTGGTCGTACACTTGGTTGAAGATTGCATGAGCTGCTGGCAAGTAAGGGACACTTGGCCTTGAAATGGCCTGGCTGTTGGCAGTGGAAACACCTACGATCTCCTGGCTGAGAAAAGGAACCTCCCGAGACGAGGCTAGCACCTCCTGTCTTGTGACCCCACGAGTGTTTCGAAGATCGGAATGATGTAGTACCACGACTTGCCAAGCCCTGCCCCAAAGTAGGTATAGGAGTAAATATGCTAATGGTAGGAGTTGTAGCCACTGGGTGGAAATGACGCTCACTACGAGCTCTGTAGAAATCTCGGCGAGCAGATCTCCCGGATTGAGGTGGTTGGAAATGTGATGGACCCCCCTGAAGTCGACTCTGAGTTGCTTCCATCTTGGTAGCCTTAGCAGCTACCTCCTTGATGGAGGTGAAATCCAAGGTAGACAGCTAGTGTTGCATATCGTCACACAATCCCCGGATAAATTTCTATAAATTCTCCTCAGGGAAAGCAATGGTTGCTGGTGAATGGCAGGAGAGTTCAGTGTAGCGAATGAGATATTCTTGGGCTGTCATTGACCCTTGCTTCAGCTCGGCAAACAACCTCCTCTGATCCTTGACCCAGTGATCGGGGTAGAACTGGCTACAGAACTCGTCAAGAAATATTTCCCACGTTATGGGATCCTCCAGATGTTCCTTGGTGGCGTACCACCAATGCTCAGCATAACCTGTTAATGAAAACTCCACAAATGTAAGCCAAGACTCTTCAGGAGCATGAATCATTCTCAACACTTTAGATACATGATCCATCCAAACCTCAGCCTCATCTGGCGTGCCGATGCCAAAGAATTATGGCACCTTAGACCTCTGATATGCTGCGTAGGTCGTCAGATGTTTTTGTAATACCTCTAGGTCCTCTGATCCTTCCGGGTCCAGAGACACCGAAGGGTGAACACTGTCCTCCTCCTCACGAGAGGGCTGATATGAGGAGTCATCCTGCTGAAGGAGCCTTTGCTCCAATAGCTCCTGACGCTGTTGTATACCATGTACAACCTGAAATAGTAAGGCCAACAGTTGTGCAACATCAGAATCAACATGAGGTGGCATGATTCCCTGCGAGAATCATTATATTAGATTTTTTATGAGAGAGACAATGGACACTTTAAACAGGACTTGAATTATTCTCCTTAACTAATGCCAAAGTCAGAGGACTTTGTCGATATATATATATATATATATATATATATATATATATATTTCAAATACTTTTATCATTCTAATATGCAGAAGAGAGAATGGAGTATCGAGCTCTGATACCATCTGTAACGCCCCACCCCTCCGACTATCGAATCAGATGGGATGAGGGCGTCGGACCCACGGTCCACTTTCGCCCATGATCTATGATATTCAGCAAACCATCTTATGCACATTAGATTAACATTTGAAATATAATTAATAACAGGAGAATAGTATAAAATGGAAAGGAAAATGCAACATCCATTCTTATTAATAATGATCATCAAGTCCATGTCCATAGAATGAGATACATCACATAACTATAAATTTGTAGAAGAAGTTCTCCAATATCTCATTACATGCCTCTCGAAAATAACATAAATAATGTGGAAGTAAATAAGTTTCTCTAAGTAGAACGCACCCTGTTTGGTGCAAGTATGATGTAGAAGGTCCGATCTCCTCAAAAGACCACTACTGTGGCGGTTGCTGCTCAGGTGCATCTGTTGGGTTCACACGAGGGTAACGTTATGAGCAATTGCCCAGTAACGAGACAAACACTATAATGACTAATATAAGGGTAAGAAAAGAATGCACACTCAACTATATTTAATGGCATATGCATGTATTGTAAAAATTTAGAAAGAACATCAAGGGATTCTAATTTCCATTCGATGACATTGATTCTATTTAATTATAAAAATAATCATTAAGTACTACCACCATATTCTTGATATTTCTACAAGTTGGTTACTGTCCACAATGGTATAGAATTATAATTTCAAGGATCCGATCATTAATCATTTCTCGTATTATTTTAGCACATGCAAGTATGCGACTCGCAGGCCTCCGCTACACGGGAACTTGATATTTCTCTTGATTAACTCTCAAGGATCTCTTCTTGATCAGATATGAAAAGATTTACAACCCCATATCTCCAACTTCAAACTACATCCCGGAACACCTCTCACAATAATAATACTCGAAATAGAATTTGATGCAGCCACACCTAATTCTACTCCGAGTCTCAATATTGTGTATAAGTGCGAAACCATGAACGTCAACCGCTGCCACCTGCCTACTCCGTCGAGTGACTCCAGATACAACCGGGCTGCTAGATGCAACGTCACCCAACTCGTCCGTTGGGATCGCGACCTTAATTGTATCTATCCGGTGCCCAAGGGTGTATGCCCAAATCCCTTGTGGCTCCTAACTCCATCAACCCGTCCCCATGACATATCTCTCATAGGGTGACAATCGATACAATCTAATAATGCCAATAATCTAAAATTTGAGTTGCATGGGCTAATAATATTTGGACATTAATCATGATACAACTATAATACCATCATAACAATACTTATAATCAATTAGTTACTTATAGACAATTTGTGTCTGATTCCACAAAATTATATAAAATAAATTTACAAATACTAAGTTTAAACATCATTAAATCTCTATCTATAGTTAGCTCTGGACAATTTTATTATTTAATTAAAGCATCTACGAGAAATTCACTATTCTAAATACAGACATCTTTACAATAGTGTGGGTTTACCCGATATTATAACGAAACATAGCTTTTTGCAATAGTTTCAACAAGTAGGTCTTTTTTGCACAGACCCCACAGTGGCATATGATTATAATTGATAACCACGTCACATTTCAAAAAGAAATTATCTAAATTTCACATTAAGATAACACCTAATGTCGCCTATCTCGATTGGTTATAATATTAAGAAAAAACATATACTATTCAATATTTTTAATGTACAGTTATGTCTTAGACTCAAACAATTTAAGGTTAAAAATCATTCAGAATGTCGCACATTATAAGACCCATTTATTATTTATGTACCGCTATGTCTTATACTCAAACCATTTAAGGTTAAGAATCATTCATAATCTTGTACGTTATAAGACCTATTTATTAAGTGTCCCATGTACAAGTTTTTAAAAAAAACTGTGGTATGTGTGCCTCTTAATATCCCAAGGCATTACACGTTACCTCTATTCTCATTAATGTCCAAAGTTTTCATTATCATTATTACATATTCATAATGGTAATTCATGCTCATGCATATGTTACTGTTTATTGCGATCAACGAATTTCTATCCCAGGATTCCAATAAGCATGTGGTTTATTTTATATAATAATCATAATTTGACATGATTTTTTACAACTACGTGAAAGAATGTGAGTCTAAAAGTTCATCTGATTTCAAATGTTGATGTGGATCACCTTATTAACATGGTTGACAGGATTATCAAAACATTTGGAGGCAAATCTCGTTTTTTGATGGGAACTTATATTACGTGAATCTTGATGATTGAGCTTGAATGGACAATACTAAAGATTATAGAATTCGAAATCAGCTATGCGAATGAAACTAGTTATATATATATATATATATATAATGATGACATATTGATCCAGATATGACGAAGATCTTTAGTAACAAAATTTTATTAGATGGAATACGTACATGATGACTAACCACCAAATCAAAGCATTCGGGATAATAACCTATATGAATCACGAAGACAAGAATCATATTTGACCGTCAACGTATAGATCTAAAAAGGAATCAAGTTATCATCAATAATTTAAGAACATGGTACAAGGTGTCTAAGGCTCTAAGAATGTTTGAAAATAGGATCCAAAATCATGTAAAAGTCAACATCAAAGAGGGATAAAACTTCATTACTGGTATATAAATCATGTCATAAGGAAAAACAAGACTCTAAGCATGTTCAAGCATATGAGAAATAAAAAATGTGGAAACCAATAGCAAGAGAGGGTATTCATTGTTACCTCCGAGGATGTTCCCTCGGGATCTCCTCTCACACGGAAATGATATTTTCGTCGTTTGATCGCAGAGCGAAGGTGTGCACCACGGTGACCTCGAGCTTTCCTATGTGATGGTGGTCGCAGATCTTCGATCGGAGATCCTACTCCGACGTTGACGGTGGCCCTCCGACGACTAAACTAGCCAAGGTGGTGGTGCTCCAATGAGAGGGAAGGATGGTGGTGGCTAGGGCTTTGAGAGAGTAGCTTATCACCTTCTATTTATAAGAAGAGGGGTGAATTTAGATCCAATTTCGAACCCGGTTCGGATCCATATATGGATCTTGACCATCCATCTTAAATCATCGTTATCTTGAGCTACAAATGTCGGAATTCGACGTTCTTAGGCTCGTTGGAAAGATCTTGACAAGATCTACAAAAAGGTATGGTTATTTGAATTTTTTGGTTGTCAAAAATACTCCAGATTTTTTAAAAAAGAAAATATGGGGTTTCACAACAATGAGTCCGATATGAATTTAAGAACACTGAATGGGTAAAATATGCAGAATTTCAGTTAGTCAATTTTAATTAATTACCCACAACTCAAAAAAATATAAATAAATATTCATAATGTAGAAGATTTGTTTCTCAACACAATAACATTTTTCATTGAATAAAAAGACACAAATTTGATATCCAAATTAACAGACGAACACAGGGGTATCCGTGCAAAATGAAAATTGGAAATAAACAATACACATATGTACAAGGACATTTTTGTAATTACAGAAACATGAGAAATATAAAATGCAATTTTTACAATAAAAAAATCACCATCTTCTTCCTCCCTTGGTACACGATGGAACCCAACAAGGGGAAAGCTTGGAACGGCGGAGACGGTGCCGATCGCGGCCGCGACAGCAGTGGAGGAGGACGGCGGCTTGGTCGGCGGAGCTCGGTGCGAGGAGGGCAGCACGCAGCCGTGCGGTGGGGCAGCTGCTGGTGCGCGTCGTGGTTGAGGAGGACGGCGGGCCGCTGGGCAGCGTGGCTTGGGCGGAGCGGGCGGTGCCTCCACGCGCGGGGGAGGCCTCGAGGTGGCACGGCGGCGGTAGACGCGGAGGAGAAAGGGAGGGGGGCGGCGGCGGTGTGCCTGCTTCCCCTCCATTTCTTTTTTTGATTTTTTTACTGTTCTGAATTTTTTGTTTTAGTTTTAATTTTTTTAATTTTTTATAGTTTTCTTAAATAGGAATACAACAAAGGATGTGGGGGACGAAGATGATGTGATGATGGTGAAGATGATATGGAACAAGTATATGGATGATAATATGATGGACTAAAAAAATTGCAAAGATAAAAATAATGACAACAAGATGAAAATAAAATTACCTAGGATGGACGGTCACCTTTGATGTGCTCACAAGAGCACGATCTTCGCTCAAATCGCCGGTGAGCGATGAGCTCGAGCAACACACGGATGTGGTTGCGATGTTGGCCGAAAAGCTAACGGATCTCACCGGAGAGAGGGCTGTCGTCGCTCGACCACGGTTGCGTCGCTGTCACAGATTCAACTCTGGGAACTAGGCTCTCCTCACATAAAGATGAATCCAGTGCAAATTGAGGAGGATGGAATGTATATAAAGAGGATGACATGAGAAGTTATTAAGGTGGTGGAGTTGAATGGGAGGTTGTATTATTAATGGAGTTGAATGGGAAGTTGGAAAAAATGGTGGAATAATGGAGTTGAATGGGTGGTTATTGTAGAGAATGAAAATTAAATAAATAAATAAAGTGAAATAAAGTAGGCTACTTTAAATATAACAAAAAATATAAAGAAGGAAAAATAGTGGAGAATTTACAAGGGAATACATACAACATGTACATTTTTTTGTTTGCTTTTCTAATATGTATTTTTTGTCTTTTTTAGTAAGAGATATTTACAGCAGAAAAATACAGTAAAATACTATAATCAAAATACAACACAACCATAATTTTTTTGTATTTTTAGTGATTAGGAAATAAAAAATGAAGAAAGAATGAATATATACATAATATACAATGTGCATCTAGGTTTCAAAACCCAACTTTTGCATATGAGCTCCGATTTTAATGAAACCACTTCCGTTGGATAGATAATTTTCTAACTTCAACTTTAAAAGTGAGTTTGGTGAATTCGGAATTCATACGGAGTGCGAATTTGACTTGGAAGTTAGACTTTACGGCTTTTTTCTGTTTGGGATCTAGGAGCATTTATTTGAGGTAAAATTTGTTTTGTATCTTTGTATTTTTATATACCTTGTTATGAACAAGTTGGAGAGAGAATTAGCCAAAAAGGAGTTGAAATGAAATTATAAAAAATACATAAAGTTTTGGGCTATTTACATGTGAGAAACTCCTTTGATTTTGCTGCTTTTTATTGTTAATTTATTTTGAACAATCTAATATACATTAATTAGTGTGTTTTATTTACAAGAGTCATTTTGTTAATTTATTGATTTTATGGACATTTTTCTGTGATTTTGCTTGAGGATTTTTCTAAGATCAAGATATTGAGATGATGAATAATGGATTCATCAGGGATAGGGCAATGAAAGTGTATAGAAAATCACACAAAACCATAATTCTTTTAGCCCAATAATTGTATTTTGGGACCCATTTTATTTCATTAATTTTATACCTTAAACCAATAAACTCTCAACATGAATATTGTAAATAAAAATACAAAGAAAAATACAAACATTCTTTCACTGAAAAATAATGTGTACAAACTTGTATCTTCTATATACATATTTGAAATTAATCAAGCGCATCTTTATTGTTCATAAAATAAAATTAATTATTTTTATGAAGGTAATTTTATTCAATTTGGAGTTAAGTTGCAAAACATGGCTTTTAGGTCCTCATTGTGCAGTATGCCTCTATAAAATATTCATTATATCTATTCTTTACATTTACCACTTTATTATATTTTTATAAATTGTTAAAAATTATTTAAAACATATGTACATAATTATAATAAAATAAAACCATCAAAACTAAATAAAATAAAAAGCTATATGATATAAAGGTAAAATATACCTACAATACACCTATATATTTATGTATAGAATCAACTAAGTATGTATATAAATTCAGAAAAATAAAATAAAAATATAAAAATATGTAATTAATAATCTATAATTGTATAAATAAAAGTATATAATAAAATAAAATAAAAAAAATAAAATAAAATATATAAAATACAAGTATCTTTACCTGTATATACACACATGGAAATACTAACATGTTATAAATGGCCATGTAAAAATAAATAAAAATACCCAAAAAATACTACATAAGTTCATAAATATTTTGGTTTTTTGATAACAATTAATAAAATCAATTACAATTTAATATTGATTTTACAGAGAATTTTGGCATTGACCAAGAAAAGTTGACTTAGGTGAAATGTACTCTCTTCTTTACTGCCCCTGTCAAACCTCGAAACATCCCCTTCTTCTATGATTTTTTGGACTCAAGGAGCGTCGATCCCTTCATCAATCAGCCATACCACTCCATCTTTCACATCGCCACACTTCTGGATCACTTACATGATCACACCGTAACCAACCATCTCATGACCAACTCCACCTACCACCTCGACTATAAAATAATCTTCCCTGCCATTCTTGAAAGCTGATCCCCTCTCGAGTAGTTTTTAGCTCCTCAGGTTGGCCTTAAGGCTTGTGGCTGGTGACAGGAGTGCATGGCTATTGATTTGCAGCGAGGAGATGTTTCTCAAAGGACGATCCAACCCATCACCAAAGCAACCCTCCGCTGCTTCTACCTCCCATGGTCTTAGACCTGGTCAAGGCCTTTTTCCATCATTTTTAGGTAAGCTTTAGCCACAGATTTTAATTCTATACTTTAATTTCATATTTATCTGTTAATTTAGGTTAAATAAAAATGCCCCCTTTGACATGGAGCTCGAGCTCCAGATAAAAATGTTTATGTTTCCACTAGTGATCCGCCTTGATTATGCCTCATTATCATCCCTCAACGTCTTCTCCACCTTGTGTCCATATTTTCAACCCGAATCCTGCAAGTATCTAGAGAACCAATCTCCTTCTATCAGCTAATGCCGGATCTTCAACGTCCCGCCATTTCTTTGCTTTCCATCTTCAACTCTTTGTCGAGGTGACTCCCCTCGAGCCATTGAGTCTTTTTGTGCAAGACCCAAGTCTTGAGGACCCCCTTGGAGCTTCGAATCAATGTGCAATAATAGTTACTGGTCAAATGACTAGGAAGAGCTCTAGATCCCATCTGAGGGAATCTGAGACCCGTAAAGTCCCTCTTGCAGGGGTGGGGTGTCCCCAATAAGCTGGAGCAACTGTCGGGATGAGGAGAGGACACAGGAGTGGAGAGAACGAGCTATCAAAGGAACCTGAGGAATTATTCGTGGGACTTCTTCCAGTGCCTTCCAACTCTGTTGGATGAAGAACACAACCCAAATCTAAACTGGGTCGTTCAAGCGAGACGAAGCGGTACAAGAGCCCCACCATCCCATCTGTTTAAGTGCGCTACCTAGTGCTTCCTCCTACGTTCGATGAAGCATGCTTTTTGGGGAAAATTACAAAGACCCCCTCTTCCTTTTTATAATAGTTAAAAAGATCTATAAATAGTTCATTAAGGACTAAACATTTGGGAAAATTGCAATTGTACCATTCCTTGTATTGGAAATCACACATAGGTTCAGTGCCAGCTCAGTTCATGTTCCCCCTACACGGGTTGGGAAAATTGCAATTATAACCCTCCAAATCTATGTATTTTAGTTTATTTTAAAAATGTTCCAATATAGTTCAAACTTTTTGGTTTTGCACATACATCCTTGAATTATATTTTTATTGCAATTATACCCCTGTTAGGTCGTGTAATGTTTATTTGCATTTTATTTTTGCATAAATAGTTCTCGTTCTCCAAAAATTTTGAAAAATAGAGGAAGTTGCTTGATTTTATGCTCATTTTCGCCATGTATTTTATTTAACATATTACATGCATTTTCCATTTATTAAAAATAAGAAGCCTTTTTACACCTTGTTTAGCGTTAAAAATATAAAAAATTACAAAACCAACTTTAAAAATTCCAAAATATATATAATATTAATTACTATATTTTATCACTCTAGACAAAAATCACAAAAAATAAATGACTTAAAAATCGAAACACTCTCTAACCCTAAAAAATAGAAAAAAATTCCCAAAAATCCAGAAAATATTTTTCTATCCTATATATATTACCATATCTAAAAATTGTTTTGAGAAAAGTTGAACTTATTTTATATTTCTAAACCTCAAAACAATTTGGTTTATTTATTTATTCCCTGATTTAGACTATTTTGGAGTTCAAAAAATACATAAAATTTGCAAAATTTACCAAAAATCTCATGAAATAGAAGAAAATTATAAAAAAACAATTTTTAAATTTTAAAGTATTTATAGCTATAGTTATAAATATAGAAGCCTATATTGTACATGGAATTCCTTATAATAGAACACAATCCTTCTTGTGTTCGGGAAGGCCAATCTTTTTTTTATAAAAAAACATGATGCCTTTAGTAAAATACATATACAATTTATATTACAATGTGTAGTTTTGTATGCGATTTGAATTTGTAATGTGCATCTATAATACAAACTGTATACACATTCTACTAAAGCACTCTGTTTTATACAAAGAGGGGCAACCATCCTGAACTCAGGAAGGTCTGTGTCCTATTCAAAGGGCCCTCTATAGTATATATTTACATACATGCCCTTATATATACTTAATATTAATAATATTATTATAAAAACCTAAATATATTTTAAATCCTTAAAAAATAAAAGGACTATTTTATTTCTATTTGCTGAATTTATATATATATATATTGTTATATACTCTACATACTATGTATATTATACATATTACATAACATAGATATATATACTTATTAGATATATTTAAAAGAAAAAGAAATTTAAATCAGAAAAATATAAAAAGGAAATAAAAATTATAAAGTTAAAAACAAAAAAGTCCAAAAGATCAAGTATTAAACCCCACAAAAACTAAGTACATTACAGAGATATGCTGCATATATTAATTTGAAATAAATAATAAAACTACATCTGTTTGTTCCTGATATTTGATACCCTATACAAACTTGACCACTATACACTTATTTGTAGGGTTATAATAATTTTTGACTCCATATTGCATTGTATTGTTTGATTATTTATATTGTGGGTTAATTGTTCAATTTTATTCGGGTTTCATGTTTGGCCACTTCAACGACTGTTGGTCTCTCCTTGTGAGATCACATAATGGCTCTACATAGATTCAGATGTTTTTCAAATGGCATTATTGTTGGAGAACAACAAATAGTGTAGCCTAGCTTGTGTATATTTCTCTGCTTATTTATTTAAATTTTATTTCTCTTTTATTTTTGATAATTATTTATCTATGTCTAACCATCTACTTTGTTTACTTTCTTGTGAGGGATTGTGTGGCAACGGTCACTTCCTAGGAGGTTGGCACACCCAAGTTGCGAGGAGATTGGCTCTTCTTCTTGTGAGACAATTGGAGAGAGCATGAAAGAGAAATAGAGAGAAGAAGAGCAGATAGTAGTGTAGAATTTTCTGTTACTTTGTGAGAGAGATTTTATTTTATTTTTGTAAATTAATTGTAATAACTCATGACACTTGGACATTCACACATTACGAGGTTCAATGCTCGGATGATTGTTCACCTAGGAGCCTTGTCTGTGTTATCAAGTTTTCCCACCTTTGTTTTATTTTGTTTCTCGCATTTTGAGTTTTCTTCTTTATTTTTATTTGTTTTATGTGATTGAGCCCTATCTTTGGACTTTCTTTCTCGGTAATCTAGGGTCCACAACCATAATACATGCATGTACCTATATATTCTTTTTCTTGGAATTAGATTAATTAATTGTTGATTACTTAGATTTGGAACCAAGCGCTGAGAGAGGCTCTATACAATGCTAGCGGGATCCGTTGTGGTGGACACTAAAGAGTCTCCAAGATCAGGCATTTGGGTTCTGCTTTTGAGTAGTAAACATACGGTTCTTCATGATTAATAGCCATTCTTGTTTAGGGAGATTTCACTCGATTTGCATATCGTGCATGTAGTGTAAATATTTCAATTCTGCCTTGCATCTTTCATGAAGAGAGATGGGAAGCACTGTGAGTTTTCTTACTTTACACGCATCATTTGATACGAGGGTGAGATTTCCACTATGGTATCCACTTGCACGGCTTTTCCACTATCTCCATCTATTTTTGCTAACCTAGGATTTGAATGAAAATAAAAAAAATCGTTAGTCATTTATTATTAAAAATGCTCAAAAAGTGAAACTCTAAAAAAATAAACAAGGGGACCGCTAATAATACACAGACTTAATTAAAATACTTAATGGACATCATTGTTTTGGGTTCGTAAAGTCCTCATTATTTTCAAGTACATTTCGGATAGAGTGAGGCACAATCCTTAAGGAATAAAGCCAAAATTCTAATCTGTGTCTGCCTTGATTATCACTTTGGAAAACGAAGTAATGACATTTCTATCATATGTAAGCGAGTAGGGCCTTGTCAATGATGGTGTTCTCGTCTTATATAGAACATCCGACTTGGTCTATATTGAGCATAGTCCATGCCCTCACGAGTGTGTCTGTCTCGTTGTCTTGCATCTGAGTACCTCACTTGTGAGGGAAGTATTAGTTTTGCTTATTAGCTTCCTCTCTTATTATTTAGCTAAGTATCCCCCTAGGAACGAGATCAAGGACCTCAAAGAGCATAGATCACAGGTTACAAAGGAAGTGGAAAGTACATGATCTTTTTCTAGGAGTACTCACTCTCTTATAGGGTTAGCCCTCTAAGGACTATTAAAAGATTTGCCTAAATAAATAAAATAAAATTGACAAGATAAAAATAGCCGACCCTTTACGGCTTCACTTATATTGAGTTGGTGAACCGACAATTGTTTGGTGTTTGTTTTGATCTAGATTAAGTTCAAAGATCAGTCCCGCACACTTGTGCCATTTTTCTTTTCATCTATTTTATCCCTTTTGACCCTTGCTCACTTTGAGGCTTCTATTATTTTACAATCCTTTTATTCCTTGTTCATCATTGTATCTTTCATCCTTCCTCGATCTTCCTCTTGACCATTGATTTGGCGACTCATGGATGGTAGTCGGAACCCCGCAGACACCTACGTTGATTCCATTCAGTTGACATCTCTAATAATTTGGGCTGATTCCTGAGAACTCATCTCGGACTTTGTGAATTGCCCTCCAGACTACTCGCCTTCTTCAATAATCCGGGATCACTATTGTTCCGAACTTTATCCCTTTAGGATGGAAATGGATTTCACTCCTTATACTTCTCCGTCCCTAATAAAGTTTTGTGTTGACTTTAACATAGAACATTTCTCTACATAGTACTTCTATCCAGACTGATCAAGGTATTATTCCCTTTGTAGATCAAGAACCAAATCCAGAGCCCGATATACTATCCGATTATGAATCAGACATGGTTCCTACTAGAATAGGGAATGGACCTTAACATCCGCCACAACCCGAACTACCCCAACAGCTGGATTAAAATGCCATGAATGCCCAGTTTCTTGCATCAATTCAAACCATTCGACAACATCTCACAGACCAAGCATTGGCCCAGGTTGCCTTCCAGGACATACTCAATGATATGAGGAGAAGAAGAGAGAATTAGGGAGAAGGGGGAGAAGATAAAGAATTGAGAGATGAAACTGGTGGAGGACTCAAAGAAGATAGAAGAAGAGAGTCTCCTAATCCTACTCTCAAGGAGACATAAAACCCTAGTGTAGGCCAGATGATTGAATGGATTCAAATCCCACCGACCAATGAACATTTTGAGCTTAACTTCAACTCTTAGCTCTTCTTCCCACATTCCATGGGACACCAAAATAAAAACCATATATCCATATGCAACAATTTGCTCGCATATGTGATATCATGTACTACCATAACATTTCGTTAGGTGTAGTCAAGATGACGACATTTCCCTTCAGCTTTCAAGATAAGGCACTCTACTGGATCAATCACTTGGGGAAGGTCATGACGACATGGGAGGAGCTCAAGTCTGTGTTCCTCCACAAATTCTACCCTCTCAGTCGGCTCAATGAGATGTGATCTAGAATCAACAATTTATCTCAAACCATTAACAAGTCCATCCATGAAACTTGGGAGCGTTTTAGAGATATTTAAGAGAATTGTCCACACAGTGATATTCCTCAGACTAGCCTGGTCCAACATTTCTTCAGTGGACTTACATTAGAGAGGAAAAGGCTCATAGATGATGCTTGTGGCAGGTTACATTTCAACAAATACGAAGACATCATCTAGCAGATCTTCAAGGAAATGACCAAAGGAGAGGCCACCTTATTGTCATCTCACACTTATCAGCGTCAAACACAGATTATGCAGAAGCATGTTCATATGGCGATAGTTCATGGACCATACAAGGATGAGAGCTCCAACATTAGCATCATTGGGAGTCACCTGTCTAAAGTAGACATGATAGAAAAGTGATCACATGACCTTTAGAATTTATTTGTGATCGAATAGAGGACACAAAATATGGACAAAATAGATAAAATCACCAAGCAGCTGGAGCTACTGGTAAACATAATTAATTCCTACCAGTTGGTGATGACACCAGCTGCGACTCTTGCCAAGATGAAGGAGCCATCATCTCCTCAAACTCCTCAATAGAGACCAGTGCAACCGGCAATCCAACACGTATACTACGTGCAAACCGCTGAGCAAACACTACCACAACAGTCACAACTACAATTAGTTGTCTACCATCCTGAGCCTCAGTTTATTTTTTATCCATATTTTCCACCTCCGCCTCTCATTTAATAGGTGAATGGATTATGGACCAATGATGCACAACATGCCCATCCAGGTAGACATCAGCAGGGCCAATCCTCAGTCTCACGTCCATTCCCTCTCCATAATAACCAGCCTCAATACCATCAGTCTCCACCGTACCATAGCAACTAGCGACAGAGTTCTTACCAGCAACCATCGTACAATCAAAGCTAACCATATCAGCATTACACGAATGTTCTATATCAGCAGTATACTCCTACTTGACATTATCAACATCAACCTTCTTCTGAGTACAACTCCCAATATTACTACCAACAACCTCCACACCATTCCTAGTCTTAGCATGGATAGCAAAACCATTCGAGGATGCTCTTGTAAACCTGGGCCTTGACTGCTTGGACAAACTAGTGAGGAGCTTAGTAGAAATGAATTAGAAGCTTGACGACCTCACAACCGCCAAAACTCCTATTCTAGCACAGGTTGAGGCAAACTCCAATAACTTCAGGAAGAGAGAGCAGGTAGTATGTGATGTCCCATACAATCTCGCAGAGTTAGATGTTCATGATATTTTATTATCTAATGTTATCACTCTTAGGAGTGGTAGGAATTTGCAGCTTTATACCTAGCAAATGGGAAGAATAAAGCATCTTTTGGTAAATCATCATCTTCTACATAAATAGATACAACCATCAGATTGGATGAGGAAGAAGAATACAGAGGAGAAGCACTAGAACAAAAAATCCAAAAAAATTAACGAAATCAAAATACCAAAAAGATAGTAACAACCAAAGCAACACCTCATCATCATTGGAGAGGGCTACACCTGCAATCGAGCCAGCGCCCGTCAATAGAGCCATACCTACAGTTTTTGGATGCCCATCTCTTATGGATGGTTGAACTCCTTTTTATAAACCATTTGTACAAAAAGATGTGGACATTAATTTTGATGTAAATAAGAATAATGGTTTTGGTTTTGATTATGTATAAATTCAATTCCTGTTGTAATGCAGAAATAAAAAAATTTAGAAAATTGGAAACAACATTGTCTGACCTTGATATTGTGGAAATCATTCAAAATCTTGTTCTTGAAATGCCTCTGCTCAAGGCCATTAAATACATGCCTAACGCAAAGAAAGGGATAAATGAGGCATGTATAACAAAGAAACAACTTCGTCGAGCCTGATAAAGAAATGTGAAGAATATCTTGACCACAACTACTGTCAATGCAATCTACAATATCCTAATAAAAAATAAATATGTGGGAGCTCCTCTTGTTAGATGTCATATGTTCGAACAAGAGTTTGGCATAACACTCCTTGACAACGGATCCGTCCATTAATCTTATGCCTACTTCACTACTCAAAGAATTTAAGCAGGGACTGCTCAAGTCTACTGTAATGATCCTCCAGTTTGCAGATACATTAGTCAAGTAGCCAAGGGGAATTTTGAAGGATGTCATCATCACTATTCAAGGGATGCACTTCCCTGTGGACTTCATTGTGCTAGAGATGGACACCTTAGCTCCCTTACATCACACCCCTATCATACTCGGATGACCATTCCTTCGAATAACCGAAGTAGGTAGACTACAATATTAGATAGATCACCTTTCATTCTATTAGTGACAAGGTATCCATCGAGATGATCCAAGTGCCGAAGCTGACATATTCTGCATCGGATGAGAGTAGATCTACATAATAAAAGATAGAAGATTGTGACTTTCTAGCAGAAATAAGAGATACAAATCTATTCATGGATGAAATTGGGATCCATGATTTGCTCTCCATGGAGGAAGGAGTGGATACCACAATTGATTTCTCCGCACTCTTTGAAGACGAGATTTTTGCTAATTTGCCAGAAGAATTCATTGTTGGACACCTATCTTTAGCAAAATAAGAGGATATTATTGAATATTTTTGTGAAAAAGATGAAATTATTGAAATTTTTGTGAAGCATTGAATTTAGAGCTTGCATTGCATATGGTGGACAATTTACATTTGATGGACTTGACACTACCACCCTACACAATTGCTAAAGTAGCTATTGAACTGATTCCAACCCACATGAGCTTAAACCCTTATCAACAAACTTGAAGTATGCATTCCTTGTAGGTGAATAGAGCATGTTCTCATCCATAATAAATTCAAGCTGACCAAGGACCAAGAATCTTATCTACTCAAGGTTCTAGGAAGAAACCACAAGGTAATAGGCTGGAAAATTTCAGATCTCTATGGCATCAATCCATCACTGTGTTCGCATCACATCTACCTGGAAGAAGACAACAAACCCTTCCAAGAATTTCATAGCAGATTGAACCCTAATATCTAGGAGGTTGTTATGAATGAAATTACTAGATGGTGTGATGCATGATTCATATATCCCACCTCTGATTCAAAATGGGTGAGTTTCCTACCTATAGTGCGTAAGATATATGGGATCACCATTGTGA
Organism: Ottelia alismoides; assembly: GCA_037367405.1. NCBI lineage: Eukaryota > Viridiplantae > Streptophyta > Magnoliopsida > Alismatales > Hydrocharitaceae > Ottelia > Ottelia alismoides. The sequence continues at coordinate 14,686 of JAZKJV010006344.1, read as the reverse complement.
AGAATGAAAAGGGAGAGGAAAACCCAACAAGAGTACCAACTTCTTGGCACGTTCATGTGGATTATAAGCGCTTGAATCTAGAAACCAAGAAAGATCATTTCTCGCTTCCATTCATCAACCAGATAGTCGAAAGACTGACCACGAATGAGTATTTCTATTTCTTGTATGGTTACTCTGGTTACAATTAGGTTTTCATTGCCCTTCAAGATCAAGAGAAGACCACCTTCACCCATCCATTTGGGACATATGCCTTGCGTAGAATACCTTTTGGACTGTGCAACACCCCTACGACATTCTAGAGGTGCATGTTGGCAGTATTCACAGATATGATTGGTAGTTTTCTCAAGGTTTTCATGGATGACTTCTCAATCTACGAAGACAATTTTGATCAGTGCCTTACATATCAAGATTGAGTATTGAAGAGATGTTGCAAAGTAAACCTTGTGCTCTCATGGGAGAAGAGCCACTTCATGGTGACTGAAGGAATCATGTTAGGCCATGTCATATTTAAGTGTCGCATGGAGGTAGACCCTATGAAGGTGGACATGATTTCTGAGCTCGAACCACCTACAAATTTGAGGCAAGTATGGTCATTCCTTGGGCATGTAGGATTTTATGGAAGATTTATAAAAACGATCTCAGTAAAATTGTCTGACCGTTGATTGATCTTCTAGGCAAGGAGACATAATTTATTATAGGTGCCTGATAACTGGGATTTTGCAAGTGGTTAAAAATAGGTTGTTGACGATTGTAGAAGAACCGCTAGAAACAAAATCCCAATTAATCAAACAAAAAATCCAACACCAACTAGGAGAGAGAGAGAGAGAAAGAAAAATAATAGAGAGAAAATGATAAAGGAATATTAGTCTCTTTCCTAAAATATTGTTCGCTATCTTTTTTATCCATGCAAGTGCTCTTGGGTTGAATACAAGGAGGCAGAAAATCACACTTGAATTTTTCAAGCGAGGAAAATAAATTTGTCCAAGAATCTGGTTATTAGACAATAATCCCCCGTTAATCCTCCAAGGGTAGAAGATTAGTCTAAGATGTGTTTCATGTGTAATTACATTAAACAAATTAGTTTGGACGTGAAACAAATTGGACCCCAACCCAAGGTAACATCCGCTCAACTCGTGCTATGTCATATATAAAAGAAAGGTTTATTCATACCATGCAATATATAAGTAGAAATCAGAAATTCCAGAAGATTTGCACAAGAGAAAAAAATAGGAGTTGTTGTAGGGATCGTTACCACATCCAACGGTAAGGACTCGGAAGGGTGATGTGCCGGTGACTTGGCGACAGAGGAGGCGATGACGTTGCGATGGAGAGAAGGAAGTGTGGTTGGTGATGGCATGGAGTTGGGCGGTGGTGCTGCTGTCGATGGTGGGGGAGGCAGCGTTGACACGAAGAGAAGCGAAAGGGGGTACTCAGGTAGGGAATTAGGGATTATAGGGGGATTGAGCATTTGAGCCGATAGGGGAAATAAGGGGAATGTTAAATGTTGGATTTATTATTAAGATACTTTTAAGATCAAGTGGGTTATCTTATTAAGATACCCTCTGAGTTAATACTATTATACATATTACTTATTGAATTATAAAAAATGAATATTCGCATTCGTATCTGTTTAAAAAAAACATTCGCATTCGTATTCGTATTCGCAAAATCTAGGATCTTAAGTTCATATTCATATTCGTCGGATGTGGATTTATAACATTCGTATTCGCATTCGTATTCGCCAAAGATAAATAAATAACATCCATATACCCCATTTTACAAATACGAATACGAACGAATGCAGATATATTTGTATTCTTTTTCATCCATACTCATTGGACATTAACTTTGATTCATTTTCTTTGGGTAGATACACAACTACCCTACATTTATTTTGAGTTGATTTTTTAAAGATTTTATCATGTTTTCATCGATAATTCTTTGATTTCTGACTCTGTCTTGATCTGCCTCTTCGAGCTCGTTACTCGAGTTTATCTTCGAGGATATACTTACATAGTATCACATTTACTTTCTATTACACCTATACTATATAGTAGATTTTTTATTTGAAAAAAAATCCCTTTTGAAAATTAAATAAAAATATAAAAAAATGGAAAAATCAAATAAAAAGGAATAAAAATTAAAATTCAAAACGAGTTTTTTAGATGAAGAGAAAGAAAAGAAATAAAAAATTATCTTAAAGTGGTCTATCTTCCTCATATATTAGACATATATGAGACTTTAACCTTATCATATGTGAACATCAATTGTATTTATGCATCACTGATGTTTAGTGGAGTATCCTTGCTCTCAAACAATTTGTAATATTCGACCTACATGGTTTAGCTCTACGTTGTTTGACCCCAATGTGAGATTATGTCGATTTTTATTTAAAAGTCCAAATAAGTTATGTAAGCTCCATAATCCTTAGGAATGTAAAAGAAGATTTCACCATGTTTAGCAATATCACTACATAGTGTATACACTACCAACACAAAACCACTCACAGCAGTAGCAGTAATTTTAAGAAAATCTAGAACTTGCACATCCCCTAGCCTCAACAACAGAAAATTTCAAGCACCAGGTGGACCAAAACTAAAATATATAACAACAAATAACAACACAATTATAAACAGCCAAAAAATGACCATAACCTACATCAGAAATAACTAGCAAATATTGAGAAAAAGTCAAAATGGGTGAAATCAAAATTATATTCATGGATTAAGTGATGATATAAATTATATTCATGGATTAAGTCATGATGAGTAGGCCTATATCAAAATTTTGGAGGAGTGCCTAAAGCATTTTTACGATGCTACGGAGTTGTTGTTTGGTTCAAATTATATCACATCAAATCTTTTTTTGTTGAATTCTGTGAGATTCAGTTACTCTTTGTTGAATAGTTAAAGAGTAGTGATACCATTATTGTTCCAATGGCAACTGTAATGAAAAAGAAATTCGGGATATGTGCAACCAACTACTTGTAGTTTCTTCTATTTTGGATCATCGCTATAAAATGAAGGCATTTGTCCTTTATTACAAGGACATATATCAATCCGATGGAATGAGAAAAGTAGAGGAACTACGTGACATCATTACCACTATTTTTCAGACATATGCTTTTGCTGGGATTCCAACGACTGTGTCGCATACCATATCTACTCCTCCTAGTAATCCACCAGAGAACAAAAGAGAGTAGATTTGCACAGCTTATGGATGATGAAGATGCTCAACCATTTAAAACTAAGTTGGATTAGTATTTAGAAGAGAAGTACTTGAGATAGAAGGAGACAACTGAACTTAAATTTGATATTTTAGGATGATGGAAATAGAATATCGGGAGATTTCCAATTCTTGGAAAAATAGCTTCTTGGAGTTCCAGTATCTACTATTGCATCTGAATATGCACTTAGTACTAGAGGCTGAGTAGTTGATGCATACCGCAACATACTGAATTCTGATATGGTGGAGGCATTGATATGCAACCAAGATTGCTTGAAAGATGAATTCAAAGGTAAACAATTATTTTCAATTTTCTCATTTTATTGTAATCATGATATGCATAACTCACATGATGTTGAACATATAGATGTAGGCGATGATACTTTCATTGATATGAATGAAGTGGTTGAGACTCTATCACGACTTGAAGCATCTCCTTCGAGTAAGATCTTCTAACATATATTGATAGTAAGCTATTCATCAATTTATTTAACAACTTCTTTTTATTCATTTAGTGCCAAGTAATGATAAGGACAAAGTGGAAGGGCATGCGACAGATTTCATGGATGATGAATTCTGGTATGGTTACATTAATGTATTTTATATGCATCAATGTAAATGAATTGTTCATTTTGTTGCATTTTCAATGTATTAATTCAATGTTTTTTTCCTAATATACTTTATCTTTGTCTTGTTTTTTTGCAAGGGTATTAAGGAGAAGACATATAAGTAGAAATTATGAATGGTTCATTTTGTTGTAGTCTATATGGACCTTATCCCGTGGAAAATATAATTTTACTTTTCAAAATAATTTTATTAACATTTGACATGTTGCATGTTTATTTAAATAATTTTCTTATTGACTATATCATCTCGCTTTGCATTTTAGTAACTAGTACAATTAGGTTGTTATATGACTTATTGAAGAGAATATGTAATACTTGTTTGGGTCTTTTGACTTTATTTCTAGGTGACATGATGCACATGGTGATATGATTACATTCTCCCACAAAAATATATCTCAGGTATGTTCATGTTATGGCCATGTCGAGTCAAATTTGAATTAGATGACCATGTTGAGCTGAATTAGATTTTTTTGACCATGTCGAGCTGAATTTCTCTTTAGTTGGCCACGTCGTGCCATTTTGCCATGTTATCTTCTTAAATTTTAGGTTCTCACATTGTAAAGAGCATGCGATATTAATAATGGATGAAGATACACACCTATAACAAATAAGCTTGATTTGGTAAGTTTCTTTTACTACATAATTTTGTTGTGTTAAATTTTCATTATCAAAATAGTCAATGCACTTGTTATAGATTACTTTGAACCTAATGTTCCTATAGATTTTTAGTAATTAGGTTATTTACAACATTCGTATTTGAATCTGTATTTGTTTGTCAAACACTCGTATCCGAATTGTCAACATTTGTTTTGCATTCGTAATCGTATTTTGAGGATATGATTTTGCATTTTACACATTCATATGATATTCATATTCATATTCATATCCGAATATTAAAAAGGATAAGGATATGCTAACACCTATATTCATATCCATATCCCTATCCGATCGTTTTCATCCCTACCAATGAGTGTCAAAAAATAGCCTATAGTACATGGGTATAAGAGTAAAGAAAAATATAACAGTTCTTTGCAATTTGTCTCATTCAGGGACTATTCTTTAAGCAAATAAATTTTCTTTTGCAATTAGGTCCCCACGCAGTGACCTATTTGCAAATATGAAAATTGTCAAGAGTAGGTTAGAAATTAGAAACTACGCTGGGCTCTTTATGTAAATTTCCCACTAGTTTGTGCAGACGGTTGTGATTATATTAGCGCACATGATATAGAGCATTAAGAGAAGACATGTGTTAGAAAAAAGTAGGTAAACTGTTCTTGGTTGTTCCTCCCAAAAGTCACGGAAGACGATGGTGATTTCATCTCCTCCGGCGATCTACGGTGGTGTGGACGACTGCAGCTCCTTCAACAAGGCCATGAGGTGGTATCTGATGAATCTAGGGTTCACACTCTAAAAGTTGAAAATATAGCTTTATTCCCAAGTAATTATCTACAATGTATCACTTATATTGCATAATTAGCATTCATGCATGTGTAAATAATATCTGCATTTTAACATTCATATTTGCACAGTAAGAAGCTTGAATTCACTTGTACATATTCACATGTAAATTAGCTAAATTCACCTATATGTATCTATTTTTTTCTAACTCCAAATACAATAAAATTAACTCTATAGTGTATATATTACTAACACTAATAAACGAAAAATATCAAAAAAATACGAACTTGTAAACTTGTCCAATAAATTCCAAATCCAAGTTTGAGATAAAGAACCTTAAAATGTGAATGTCTCTCTCATACAATGTCTGATTTAGGTCTTCTCACATTTAAAGTACTATACATTCAAAGATCTTCAAAACAAGACTAATTTCATAAAAATTAGAGATCGTATGTGAAACTTGGGTTTTGGGCCCCTTGTATGTTGTACATATTGACCATAATACCCTTTATTTTATCCTTTTATTTTCTTATTTATTAAAAATAAAAAATATATTAAGTTTTAAATATTTTGTTCATATTTTCTCTAACTTTATTTTGATTTTTCTCTTATTTAAAATGATAAAAAATCTGCAAAAGATCAAAATGTGGTACTTCATACCTATAAGATACCATCCAAAAATACTTTCATACAGATGAATTATTTTGATTTTTGGTTCTTTATGAAAGTCGTAGATCTTGTCAAGATGAGCAACTTTTCTGTTGATCACTTTTTGATTTGACACATTTTGTAATTTCTTTTGGATTTTTCTTTACATTTAGTTTTTGATTTTTCTAAGAGAAACACGTGGCCGCTCCTGGAGCCGCCACGTTGTAACCCTATTTTTAATTTATTATTATTATTTACTATAATTATTTTATTTACCTTTATTTTAATTATTTATTATTCATTAATTATTTTTATTAATTATAATTTTTAATTTAATTTAATTTTTATTTTTTCACAACGTGGTCGCCTGCCTACATGCCACGTGGCGATCTTGAAAAACAAAATTTTCTAGTAGTTAAGGGACATCGGTTGTAGAGAACCGCTGAGCAAAATTTGATTGATTAAATAAAATCTAGATAAAATAGGATAGAGATATAAAGAATGAAAGAGACAAGCTTCTATCCTACTTTATCCTTTGAACTAATTACTAACCAGGTAAGTTCCCCTAGGTTGAACTCGAGGAGGCAGAATACCTATATTGCGACTTTCGAGAAAAGAAAATAAATTCCATGACCTTTATTTCTTCTTGAAAAAGACAACAAAACACTCAGACTAGATACAAGTTTAGAAAATCAAAGAGAGAGAAATAAGCGACGAAAACCTGCAACAAATAACAAGAAATCTCGTTAGGGTAGTTGTGTAACTATGATAGAAAAATCTAGGAAAAACAAGGTCAAAATGAGGTCCAAAAATACCCTATAGTTCAGGGGTATAAGTGCAAGAAAAATTACAAATGTTTGTTACAAGAAGGTCCCTGATCAGGGACTAAAGTGCTAGAAAAACTAAAAGTTTTGCATTTAGCTCCCTTCATGGGGACCTAAATGCAGATCTGGAAACTTCTGGAGCAGTTGTTGTTTTCTATAGATTTCTGGAACTGTAGTGGGTTTAGTTTGCAATTCGTCCACCCCTTCGATCTCGACAGCCAAGATTAGAACGTGCGGGTGAATTAGGACCATTCTTTCCCCCATGTGACACAATTCTAGACATTATGGAGTTCTTTCTATGTTCTTCCCTATTTTCAAAGGTTGCAGCGGCGCTTCCTTCTCCGATTTATCTCCGGCGAACGACGACCAGTTATATCTTCCTACAGGGCCGGAGGGGTGATTCCTTTACCCCTCGAGCTCTCCTGCGGGTGAGCTGTCTCTAAGGTGGATGGAAGCTACAGTGAGAAGTCGATGAAGGTGGCTGCGCTGCGACGGTCTTCTTGAGATGTAAATGATTTTCACTTGAAAATTTAGCACGAATTTGCAAAGATAATGCTCGAATTGAATGATTGATGCTCCAGCTATGAAGAAGACATGCAAATGAAGGATTTGGGTACTCGATTTGCAACAAAATCGTCCAAGAAAATTTAGAATTTGCATGTCTAATAAGGAACTTCTAGGAAATAGGATATGAGTACAAATAGAAGAGAAATGGGAATCAAATTTGGGTGATTTCGAATGGATCTGAAGATTGATTAAAGGGATCTGATTAAGAAGGTGATTACAACATCCTAATTACGCACTTAAATGGTCTAGTCAATGCATGTGAATCGAAAAATAAAATGAGAAAGAATGGAGGAATACCTAGGATTTGCATAATATATAACTCTACAGGTCACTGCTCAAAGGGGCAGTCTTCCTGGAGCTCCACGTTGCGGCAGCGGCGATGCAAGGCCAAGGTGGAGCTGGGAACTTCTCCTACGAACATCCTTATTCCACATGTGGTGGACCTCGGGCCCTGTCATGGCCAGAGTGAGGCAGAGCACGACGGGGAAAGTGTGTCGACAACTACTGGAAATGGAGTTTCAGGAGAGTTAGTTGGTTAATGGCGATTTTGAGGAGATTTTATAGATGAATCAAAGAGAGTTAAGTATGGATCTAAGGTGGGCATGTATTAGGGTAGTTAGTAGCACGAGATGGAGGATTTGGATTGAAGGAAGAAGTTAGAATGGGCATAGGGAAAATTGTTGAAGTCGGGTTGTTAGAACAAATGAGCAGCATGGGTTCTTTGAAGAAGAAGACCCAGGTGCTGACACGTGTCAGCACCTGGTTGGCTGATTTGTGTCAATACCTTAATAAATATATATTAAATAGTAAATAACATTATTTTAAATAGATATAAAAATGAAAAATATAGATATACTTTATCATAATTGTGGAACGATTAGTTTTCATAAATAGTAAATATTATATTAATAAATAGGTATAGTTCATACTTTATAACTAAGTATTTGATTTTAATTTAATAAATTAATAAATAGTATATCATTTTCATATTTTATTGATTAAAAGGATAATAAATACAGTATTATGATTTTTTGTGGATCTTAATAAATTAATTTAAGTATATTAATAAATATGGATATAAGTTATGTAGTTTATCTATAAGTCAGTGTTTTTGATTTATTTAAAATAATAAATAAGCTCCAAAAATTATGAAAAAAATCTTGGTTAAAATACAAGATCAAGAAAATAATTAAAAATTATAAATCATTAAAACAATAATTAATGTGTTTCTAGATAAAATAAATAGCCCAAAAATCCTATTGTGATTTGATCCCAAAACCGACTATTTGCAAACGGACTCCTATTTTAGTGAAATCACCTTCATTAATTAGAGAATATTATTTTATAAACTTTAAATGTGTGTATAGTAAACTTGGAGTTCGTGTTAGAATGTTACGATGTTTGGAAGTTGAGATTTTGAAAATTTAAAAGTTGGATTTCTTGGCGTATATACACGAACTTATTTTTATATTTTACTATATATTTTTATAAATATTAGGAAAAAGAGTATAGTAAAAAATATGTTCGTATGAATTAATTAAAAATCATTGAAGTTTTGATATTTATCGGATAAATAATGAAGAATGTGTAGAGTGAAAATTAGTTATTTTTATTTTTTTCTTTCCCTCATCCACCCCACTTATTTGTTTGTCGACCAATCCAAACTGGCTTGGTCTCGTGGGTTATACACGTAGAAATATCTACAATCTGCCTTCTTTTTATGTTCTTTATTTTTATTCTTTTATTTTTTACATGATTTTAGTGCATAAAAGTGCATTTTTATTTATGAGTAATGTTTTGTAAAAAAATGAAAAATAATGGATATTTACATGCATTTGTTAAGGGTTTTAAGACAAAATGCAGAAATAATGTTAATGGATCATGAATTCATCAACCCCCTATACTTAAACTTTTCTAGTCCCTTAGCAAACACTTATTTGAAAAATAAGAGAAAAAGAAAGAAAGTTAGAATGAATTTGTTTTGCTAAACCAATTCATGACAACAGACAAATGATAAAGCTCGATCAAACCTAAGACAAGCATTTTATCGGAGTCTTAACTAGGATTAGGATTTTAATCTCAACAGCCCTCAAGTACCACAAATCATTGTTTAAGTTCACCTCAACAATCAACTCAGATCCACTCATCCATATCGTCAACTCTATGAATCCTTTATTTAAATTTGTACTGTGTGTGAATTGTTTTAGCTCTTACCACTTAAAGAAGCGAAGAAACCACACATCCCAGTAATACACTCCCATTGGTTCCTCATCCAGCTACTCTTTCCTCAAGGAGGGGGGTATTCCCTTTTAAGGTCAGGTCGTGCTGTGCCCACAATCAAATATTGAGAGGAAGTAGAAGAATGAGAAAAGAACTGGAGTGCGACTAGTGTAGATGCATTTCCATGTGAAGCCCAGCCAGTGTAGCTAAGTCTCCACTAAGATGTGCAGACTTTTTGGCGACAGCTTGGACCATTGTGGTCATATTTGTATTTGGTGGCTTCTACTTTGATTTGGCTTTGTAGCTTGCTTGCACTGCATCAATCCTTTTTGTGCCTCGATAGATATAGCATCTTTTCATTCTGTCCATTTTTGAGATCTTGGAAAAATTACGCCAACAGATCCTTCCCTCATCTGAAGCAATTATTTCAACCCCAATCTCTCCCGTCTTTATATGTCCATGCTGCAAGACAAGGATAGAAATGTACTACCGAGATGGATTGCCCTTCGTAGCTCCGTGCAAGTTGAGCTAAGTGTAAAGTGCATGTGTCCAGGATTGGTTCACTGATGAAGAGTTAAACAGATGACACCAAGTGTTCTACTTAGGAACTTTTCAAGTTGACTTCCCAAATATGGTCTTATGAAACCCAAATATCTAAGTCAATGATCTGAAGAGTCTAAATTCCAGTTCCTAACTAGGCTCCTTATAATGAAAGTTAAAGACCATAATCAAGCTCCATCCTTTAGACTATTCTCAATCTTTAGTTCTAGAAATTAAACTTATTCTGAAAAATACAAATGCAAATGCAACCATGTTTTTGTGAAGTATATTTTCTGAATTTTACTCATTTTTATGGATTTTAAATATTTTGTAATTTTTATGAATTTTAGGCCTTTGTATTTTTTATGGAAAATTTTCAATTTTTATAAATATATGTACAAGAATTTTATAACATAAATTACACATCTTTTATTTCGATTATATAACTAATGTATTTTTTATATACAATAAATTTTATAAGGATTAAATGAATTTTACACATATTTTTAAAAAATAGAATTTTCAATAAATATTATACATATTAAATACATATTTTAAATTAAGATTTTCTAATAAAGATTTTAGGTATATTTTACTTATTTACAAGGATTTTATAATAAATAATTAGATAAACGGATTTTAAATTAACCCTCACCCTCTTTTAATGGATTTTATAGATATAGAAAATACATAAAAGTACGAGTTAGATACGCAAGTATATATACAATATATACGAACCTCCTATGCTTAGCTTATGTTATGTCCTCGTAGTATCAAAAGAGAAAAAGGAGAACATAACTCATGCTAAGTAAAAGTGGGTGAAAAAGAGTAAATGACGTGAAGTCAGTCACCCCCCTATATTTATGATCTGGTCATTGTAAGTATTATGAAAGACAAAAAATGAGGTGACTGAGGGAAAAAAAATGTTTAACAAAGGATAAGGCATCAGGGATAAGGATACTGCTGGGTCCCCCCTATACTTAGGATAAGGAATCCTAAGTATAGAAAAGAATGTGGCCAAAAATTGGGCATCAGGGATTCGTGGAAAAGAAAGGATATACAAGAGAAAAGTAAAAAGAACAAAATCGAAATGCAAAAACCAACGGGCAATCGGTCCCCCCTATACTTAGGATCTGGTATCCTAAGCATATAAGATGAAGAATATACAAGTTATGTACTCTAGGAAAACTGAAAGGCTTCACATGTATCTGTACAGGATGAAATGAAGTGGAAGAGTAGTCATACATATTGTACAAAGTAGATAATCTCAACATGGGTTGTACGAATCATTTGTTGTTCATGTGCGTACTGGTCCCTGGTTGTCTGAGTATAACTGCCTACGTATGTGATATCTCTGCATAGCATAGGTCTCTCTACTGAAATACGCGTCTCTGGAGTCAGACTACAGAAGGTGTCTATATGTGTAATTATCACACCATCTGACTCTCTACGCTAAATAGGCTGTATGATATGTGAAATCTAATCAACTGACTCTCGTGCTGGAATAGTGTACTTTCAATCTGCGGCACTGATATGTTTACTGCAACTGACTGTTCATCTGGATCTGATGCAGACTCTATCTCTACATGTGAATAGTTGTTTGAAGAACGAGGCACCATATCATATACCCTATCCTCATGTAGGATATCGTTGGTATCAAAATAAACACTCTCAAAATAAAGAGACGTCATCTTGTCTATGTGCTGACAATCATATACAAGACTGATATCCTCTGATGTGAATGACAATACTGACATGAGACTGCTACATTCTCTCATCATCTCAATGTGTACCTCTCCAGTGTCTATGTGGAATGATACTCTCCCAGCATCATAGTCAAAGAGTGCTCTCGCTATCTGCAAGAATGGTCTCCCGAGAATGATTGGAGCAAGGTGTAACTGCGTAGGGGATGTTATATCTAGGATAGTAAAGTCCACTGGAAACTACAAGCCCTGAACGGTCACGATAATGATCCTCAACATGCCTTTAAATTTCTTCACAGATCGATCAACAAACTGAAGTATTACTCGTGATTTGTAAAGAGGACCTAGCTTGAGCTTATCAATTAAAGAAGATGGAAGTAAATTAACCAAGGAACCATTATCTAAGAGATTACGATGGGATGCGACATATGCAATCTAGCATGTAACATAGTGAGCTCCAGAATCTTTCTTCTTCTTTGGTACCTTATTCCAAATAGCACAAGAAGTTGCCTTGGTCAATACATGTTTCTCAACTCGTGATCTCTTCTTCCTAAGCATGGTACATCTATTCTTCAGTTGTTTCTTGAGTGTAGGGAAGTGCTCCAAAGCATTATGGAGTGGAATCTTCAGAAAGATATGATCTTTCAATACTCTTTCAGTCTCTGGAGTGACATCATTCTTTTTGGATTTTTTCTTTCCTTTTCCATAAAAAGCATCGAGAAAAGGGACAAACTTAGGTATAAAAAAGTTCTCATTGTTACTAAAATCATAATCAACATTTACATCGAGAGTCTCATATTTATGTACAAAACTCTCTAGAATTGGAGAAGATACATCTGCTTCAAGAGTGTTTGCTTGGTCTGGCATAGTATCGTCGTCTGATTCACCCAAGTCCGTGTCAACTAATCTTGGCATCGCTCTCCTCTCTTTGGTCATCAAGTTGAACATCATGCTGATCCTTATCATCATTGCGATTCTCCTCATCAACATAAATATTTGTATCATGGATCGTCTCTTGCTCCTCATTCGGTGCCCTCTCCTCCTCCCGATCAAGTGATTGTGGTGATCTACCACTCCTCATATGAATGAAGTTAGATAAGAATTCATGAAAAGAGATCATACCTGTCGTGGTGTCTACCTGATCTGGGTGCCTCCTCTTTTTATTTGAGTTTATATGAGGCTGGGCTTGGAGAGTGGTCTTGGGCAAGTTTAACTCATCCAGACAATGGTTATCCCGCTCCATCTCAATCTTGTGTACGGTTTGGAGCGTGCTCAACATATCCATGATTTGATTCAGTTCCAAGGCCTGTGAAGACATCTTAGATTATGTGTGGTGACCCTGGCTATCTATTCTCTCTTTCCTAGGAGTGTGTTGCAATGCGTATGATTGAGGAGATCTCTATGGAGTATACCAAGACTACTGCTATTGGTAATGATATGGCTGTGAATACGAAGCAGGGTGGTGAAAAGAATGTGGTCTTTGATAAACATGCTGGTGAGATGGCTGCTACGTGTAATGTTGTCGGTGCTGGAAGTGTTGACATCCATGCTATGGATGGTTTTACTACTGGAGCTACTGCTGGTGTATGCTCCGAGGAGTATAATGTGATGAAGGATGAATTGGAGCGTACCATATCCCGTTGATCTCAAGAGTGGCTTGAGATTCAACATCAACATCTCTAGGGCTGGTTATCTAGCTCTAATCGACATTGGATGGATCCTCATGCCAATCAATCTATGGAGTCTTAGTAGGCTGCACCGGCTCTCCCTGAATGAAGTGAATCTGACGAGTGGGAGGAGCGGGTAAAGATCTCCAAACAGGTTGGGAAGTCGAAGACGGATGGAATTGTTGATATTGAAGTTGTAAGTTTGTCATCTTCTTCGTCATATCTCTCAGCTGCTGAGGAAGTGATGAAAGTTTCTCCAACTCTCGCAGTGGCTGCAGATCCTGAACTTGTTTCTGAATCACATCGACTAACATCAGTTTCTCATTAATGAATCCCGTGTTGGTATTTGATTCAGAATCTGAAATATTCACTGCCTTCTTATGCTCTTGGTATCGGGGTGGCTGTGAGACCTTCTGGAATCCCCTGGTAGAGTCTACAATTCTCGCATTTTCTGCCATCCCCTTGAATATGGACCAGACAGACTCGTCATCCTTATTAAAATAACTGTTGTGACATGCGGAACTCACTAGGCCCTGAACATCCAGTTGGAGTCCTCCAAAATATTTTTGTACAAGCACCTTCAAAGGTATCTCATGATGAGGGCATTTCTCAGTAAGATCGTTAAATCTATCCCATGCCTCATGGAATGATTCATGCGGTAACTACGTAAAATTGGAGATCTGGCTCCTCATCATATTTGTCCATCTTAGAGGAAAAAATTTAGACAAGAACGTGGACTTCAGATCATCCCATGTAGAGATCTCCCTCCCCAAATGGCTAATCCAGTAGAGCATCTTATATTCTAAGGCGAAGGGGAAGGACTTGAGGAGAATAGCCTCCTACGTAATACCTGGATAACTAGTCATACCGCAAATCATCTCGAATTGCTGCAAGAAGGTAAACGACTCCTCTATAACATTCCCGTAGAACCTGGGAGGCAAAGATATGAAGGACAGTTTTAGTTCGTATGACCCTTGATTCGGTGGTAACAGAATCCAATGATGTAGCATCCTGGCTCCTGGGTCATACTCATCTCGTAGTGTTACGAAAACCACGATAGTAGGTGGTGGATTCCTGGATCCTACTCTCAGTGCAGCGATCTCAGCTCACAACTCATCCTGGACTCTGCACTGGTTTCTAATATGCAAGTTAATATGTTACAGTGTATCTGGAATCCCTATAGTAATGTCTACGATGGGGTATGGTCTTCCATATGTACGTTGCTCCCCAATCGGGCGGTCCTCAACTGGTCGGTCCTTGACTAGTCA